>CM053035.1:144276427-144591427 GCA_028564925.1 Lithobates sylvaticus | reverse complement strand
ACGAGTCTGACATAAATGCTATCTGTGTAAGTTTTGTACCGCCAAACCTTTCAGAATATGTCCTGTTGAAATGATGTAGGAATACCTTTTAGCACCCAGTATATAGACACTGATGGGTATCTGAGAATAACTTTTGGAGGAATTTGCAGTTGCCTTTTATTATGGCAGCATTCAGGCCAGGCACTGCATTATTAGGGGTGGACGCATACTTTAAGTATTTACTAGAGATCTGCCCAAATCTTATGAGTTCGCTATCTTTGCCTATTTTATAAATATATGAACAGCAATGTGACTTTTTTTTTTTTTTTCCTCCTATCCAGTTCTTCCCCAATGGTAATGCTTTTGCCACTGGCTCAGATGATGCCACTTGCAGGCTATTTGACCTCCGTGCAGACCAAGAGCTGATGGTCTATTCCCATGACAACATCATCTGTGGCATCACTTCAGTAGCATTCTCCAAGAGTGGACGCCTCCTCTTAGCTGGATACGATGATTTTAACTGCAATGTCTGGGACACACTTAAGGCTGACAGAGCAGGTAGCTATGATAAAGGTTTATTTTTGTATGCAGCCTTTTGCTAAGATTGAAGCTATTAACCACCTCCTTATGTTTATAAGATGTGCACCTCAATGGCACACAAAAGATGTGATGAGGGAGTCGGGCTGTGTAGATGGAACTGTCTGGGTGCTGAGATGCCCCCTGCAGATTGGTACATTGGGTGCAGACCTTTAGTTGTCACTACTTCCCTGAAAAGAGGCCGGATAGATGAAACCTTGGCACCCACACAAGAGGCCCAGGCCCATCCAAGATTCACTGTTATGTGCAATTGAACTTAACTGGGAGCGAATGGTGGTCACCGCAGCACCTGGTGACACGCTGTAGAATGTAAATGAATGAGAAAGGCACAGGCTAGTAGCACTACTGACCAGTCTCTACAGCAGGGGTCTTAAACTGGTGGCCCTCCAGCTGTTGAACTAGTTTTGTCATGCTTGTTACTGTCATCCATGCAGTGCCTCATGGGACTTGTAGTTTCACAGCAGCTGGATGGCCGCCAGTTTGAGACCCTTGCTCTAGAGCAGGGATATGCAATTAGCGGACGTCCAGCTGTTGCAAAACTACAAGTCCCATCATGCCTCTGGGTGTCATGCTTGTGGCTGTCAGTCTTGCTATGCCTCATGGGACTTGTAGCTCTGCAACAGCTGGAGGTCCGCTAATTGCATTTCTCCGCTCTAGAGTATGTCAGATGCAATGGTTTCTGGGATTTATCCAACCCTGGGCAAGATGTAAGCCTGTTGCCCGTAGTAATGAGATTCTTTTGTAGATTAAATAAAACAGTTACTGCATCAGGTTTCCTATTCTTACTTTTTAATGAGTGATCTCCATGTGTTTTTTTTTTTTTTTTTTTTTTTAAACTATACAACCGTTAATGTAAGCAGTTTTTCCTCAAAACAGTAATAAAGCTTTTTCTAAAAGCTAGATGAATCAATATCTCAAATAGGTGAAGTGGAGGAGAATAAGCACAGCTTTCATGACTAGCATGTGATTGTTGGTTTACTTGGGCTGTTACTGGGGCTTTTTAATCTGGAGCTGGGTGTTGGACTGTAATCCTGACGTAACTCTGTTGCTGAGAGATGACTTGTATACTCATGTAGTGGAGCTGAAAAGTGTTTGCTCTCAGGAAGTGTAGATTGGTTAATGACAATGTGTTTTCAGTGAACAAAGAGCATAATGTTATCTTCTGTACATGACGAGATGAGACTTTTGCAGAGAATAAATGTATCAGCTGACCCACGGGCCTTACTGTGTAGGTTGTTATCCGATTTTAGACATGTTTGACACCTTTTTACATTGAGGCAGGACCATGGGATTGTCTACAGTATTCTTGACTGATTTTGTAAAAAAGTGCCCATTATGCCCTGTGTCTAAAACTACAATATCTGCAGCGCTAAAGTTCAGGCTTTTTATTGTGTCTGAATAAGTTAGGCCTCGTTCACACCATGGTGCAGAGACGTCAGTTTTTCTGCATGCCTTCTACAAGGGCTCAAAACAATTGCTCTCCATGTGCACTGTTCACACCGCAACAGCAGTATCTTGTGCAGATTTTTTCTGCACAGGATTCTGGAACATGTATGTATGCAGTTTTCTGTGCTGAAAACTGTTGGGACATCAACATTGTGGTGTGGAATAGGGCACATAAGACGAGCATGAAAACTCACTGAAACGCCCATGAAAATGGATGTAAACTTGTGTCTGCAAGTGATTTCTGCGTGGTTTTGACCATTTTTTTGTTTTTCATGTACGTATGATATGACCAAGGCCTTAAGTCTGAGTTGATCCCTGTGGAGCCTAGGCTTTTGGTAGGCTCTTGAAATCTCTCCAAGTTTAATTTAGGATCTGCCCCTTTCTGCACTTAACCACTTCCTCTGACAATCAGCTGTCAGATACTTTGGAGGGCAGTAGAGGCGCTTGCATTTGATGGTAGAGTAAATGGTGTGGGGGAGATAGAATGGGGCAGACCTATTCTTGGATGTGATGGCTGCATTAGTTTTTTTTTTAGGCTTTCTTTTTCCCCCGGTGAACTGGTCAGTTAGTCTATGAACAGAGCAAGCTCTCTTGCAGATGTAGGAGTTGGAGGGTTGAGACAAACCATTTACTACTGACAGGTGCTTACACTAATTGGCTATTATTTATGTAAAACCTTCATCCCGTGGTCAGTTTACTTGCCTCTGCCATCCATAGCCCTGCACGCTGCTGTCCTGTGCTCCTGTGTCGTCGCCCATATTATATTGCGTCGCTCAGCGGTCATGTACCCGGCCGTCTCTCTCCTCCCATCTGATGTCAGCAGGGGTTTCTCAGCTCCGCCCACTTTGTTAGGCCTGGGGAGGAGAGAGATGGCTGGTCACCTGACCGCCGATTGGCGCTATAAAATAAGGTATTGGCGGATTTTTTTGAAAACCTACAGTGGGGCACTGCATTTATTATAACAGAGGGGATTGTAGGAACAAGTGGGTTAACAACCACTTTAATTTGGGTGCGCTTTGCCCAGCAAACTTAAGAGATTTTAAAGGAATTTTACTTTAACACACCTGACATGTTTTAATACCGTAGGCAGAGTTTTTTTTTTTTTTTTTTTGACAGGTTTACTTAACCACTTTCAGACCGGATCATTTTGCTGGCTTAAGACCAGACCACTTTTTGCGATTCGGCACTGCGTCGCTTTAACTGACAATTGCGCGGTCGTGCGACGCGGCTCCCAAACAAAATTGACGTCTTTTTTTTCCCCCACAAATAGAGCTTTCTTTTGGTGGTATTTGATCACCCCTGCTGTTTTTATTTTTTGCACTATAAACAAGAGCGTTAATTTCGAAAAAAAACACATTTTTTACTTTTTGCTATAATAGCCCCCAAAAATATATAAAAAAAAATATATTTTTTTCCCTCAGTTTAGGCCGATACGCATTCTTCTACATATTTTTGGTAAAAAAAAATCGCAATAAACGATTGGTTTGCGCAAGTTATAGCGTTTACAAAATAGGGCATAGTTTTATAGCATTTTTATTCTTTTTCTTTTACTAGTAATGGCGGTGATCAGCGACATTGTCACTGCGACATTATGGCGGACACATCAAAATTTTTGACACATTTTTGGGACCATTGTCATTTGTCATCACAGCAATCAGTTTTATTTAAATGCACTAATTCCTGTCTAAATGACAATGGCAGTAAAAGGGTTAACCAGGGGTGGCAGTGTAAGGGTTAAGTTCCTAGGGGCGTGTTACTAACTGTGGGGGGGCGTGGCTGTGTTTTAGTGAACACTGATCTCTGCTCCAATCACAGGGAGCAGAGATCAGTGTCACTAGTTGCTAGGCAGAATAGGGAGATGCTGTTTACTTCCACATTTCCCCGTTCAGCCTTCCCGTGAGACAATCGCGGGTATCCCCACGGCGATCGAGTCCGCGGGACCCGCGACCAGACTCACGGGGGTCCCGACCGGCGGTGCGCACGCGATGGCATGCTGGCTATCTTAAAGGGACGTACCTGTACGCCCTCTTGCCTGTCCATGCCATTCTGCCGACGTACATCGTCGTGTGCCGGTCAGGAAGTGGTTATAGCATACTCATGGGGAATGGATTTTTCACAGGCAGTAAGCTTGTGCAGTGTAATGTTTTCCTGAAATGCATCTTATTCTTTCCATCGCTGCATTAGGGCAAGTACTGATTGGGTCGATCATAGCTCTCATCACAGAAATGTATAGATTGGATAGTTTTTCATCCACGTATGAGACACCAGCCACTTCATGTTGTGATTGCAAACTGTACATTGTGGGACTGTTGCACAGTCATTTTTGGACATGCCAACCTTTCTATGTATGGCCACCTTGTCACTTAAATTTTTCCTTTTTACAAATGAGGTGGGCGTGAAGGCATAGATGCGTTTTGCGTGTGTTCTCAAAGCGATAAAACAGGATAGGGTGCCTGGAGTGTGTTTGATTTTTTTTTTGTCTACTTGAATGTGGTCTGGAATAACTTCCAGCAGTTGACCAGCTGTTAGTGCAGCAAATATAATAATATAGAAAAAGGAGGCTTGTTTTGGTACTAAAATGGATCTCATATTATTGTTAGACTAGCTGTTCAACCCCTAGGCATATGTAGAAAGAGTATCTCCAATAGACAGAGATATAAGAAAGTGGGGCTCAATGGACAGTAGTATCAATCAAATTTAAGTCAGGAGAACGTATCTAAAATATACGTGAATAATTTTTATTATGAAATTTTATACCATTAACATGTGCCAGATAGAAAATTAAAGAGCAAAATACCTATAATAAGACTAGACTACATGTAGGTTATCCTGCTGGTACATGTGGACCAGTCATGGCAACCAAGGACAACGGGGGGGCAAAACAACATATAACATAAACATAGAACCATACGGATACCAGAGGAAATTCGTGACAGTCTTGCCTTTTGCTGGAATCGGCTATCACAAAGATTAGTACTTCAAAGCAAGAGGAGGGTTTTATCTATACCCGGTATTGAAAGGTTGACTGTCACGAATGCCCCCTGGGGGCTCGAGCCTATGGGGAGGGAAAGAGGGGGAGGAAGGTAATTGGGGGAGGGTGTGGTCCCTCTATTGACTATGCAAAAAATTGTACTAGTATATTCCATACATATATCACTTGTGAAGGAGGAAAGAAGTTTTCCACTTTAAACATCCATCCATGGGTGAAGGAGATGGATCATAAGAGAGTCCTGTATGGGGTAGTAGTTAGTGGCTACTACTTGAATGGATACTGTTATGTATGAGCATAATTACCGTTTTATACCCAATAAAATAGTGTCCTTCCAGTATGTCAGCAGATTCTCTCAACCGAGAGTATTAATTGCTTGCTGCATCACCATTTAGACAAAATGTTGGCTAGTATAAGATACATCACAGTGCGTACTGCTTAATTGCATAGATCATTGAGATCATCACCATACTTTACCAGTCCAGGGTAGAATAGTGGTTGCTGGAAAAGGGCTGTAAGTAGCCTGTAGGGCTCCTCCGAAATCCTTGTGAGACCGGGTGTTTTCCGAATAGGGAACTTCACATATTGTTTCCGTATGGGTATTTTCTACCACACCAGGCTATTAGATCAGCCGTCAAGTGTTAGTGCAGCAAGCCTTGTGATGGATTGTGAATTATCGCCGTTTAACACGCACATTTTACCCTGAAAATAGAGGGTAAACCATGCCTGCGTGTTATACGCTGCTATGTTGTTGTGTTTTTTTTTTTTTTTTACACCAACTGGGCGGATATCGTGCGGGCCGCCCCAGGTGCCACTCATTGGTAGGGTGTCAGGCCTGCTGCCCCGTCTCTCCTGGCCCTGGAACAGTGCTGCCAGTAAAGTTCAGAAAACATTACTGCCAGCCCTTTGTCATATACCGCTCCTCCTGTGTCACTCTCTCAATCTAAATCTAAGCTTCTGAATCCCTCAATTAATGCTGCTCGTTGTGGCTGCTCTCCTCCTCCCGCTCTGCCACCTCCTCGTGTAGCTTTTGATTGGAGGAGGAGATCGGTCACGTGACCTTCGATAAAAGAGCAATCGCATGATTGTGTCCAGCTTTAATGGAGGTATTTAGAAGCTTTGATTTACAATGAGTGACACAAAAGGAGCGGTGTATGAGAAAAGGCTGACAGTGTGAAGTTTTCTCAACCTTAGAGTATGGTGGGGGGGGGTCTTTATAATAAAGGGGTGGGGGGCTGTGTACAGTTTTTTTTTTTTTTTTTTGCTGAAACTTCCCTCAAAGTTAAGGTGCGTATTATACGCCTGTGCTTGTTATACGCTGATAAATACAGTATTTAGTCCATCAAGACTACTCATGCATTTCTAGTACAGTCTACTGTAGAGCTCAGCAGACAGTGGGTTAATGTATTAACCTTTTCAGGCCTTACCAAAGCTTATTTTCTATCTTTTCTTTTCAAGGTGTCCTTGCTGGTCATGATAACCGTGTAAGTTGCTTGGGAGTGACAGATGATGGGATGGCTGTGGCGACAGGGTCATGGGACAGCTTCCTCAAGATCTGGAACTAAAGTCTGTGAGTATCGGCTACGGCCTTCCACCTCTTCGTAGTATTAATCTGCCATGAAATGTTTACTTCCTTCCAACAAGTGGAGTTGAATGTTTAGTAAACAGCACACATTTCTTTAAACTTCTGATTCCTGGCAAATGTAGTTTATCATGAAACCCTTCATTGTCAGCCTTTTATAAATAGTGTAGGCTATGGAGAAGTGCCAGCATTTAATAAATGTTAATCCAGAATAGATTTGCTTATGATTTCACAATGCATACAGTATATTAAAAGCACAAACATGGTGACGGAAGCCATGACTGCTGGCCTAAGTTCCACTAGAACACAGAATGAGTTGAGACCATTACAAGTCTGTACGTTTCTGGGACTGCCTGGGCTGTATCCTTCTACCCAGGACAATCCCTTTTCACTATTACTTTGTGGGAAGGGAATTTCTTTTTAATAGACACTTTTATTAATTGTTCAAAAATGTTTCTATACAAACACAATACAATTGCAATATTAAGTGTCGTATATCAATTACAGGCTATTGTAGAACGATATCCATACATTCGTAAGTATGCAATATAATACAATTAGAAAAAGTAGGGAATTTATGGATTGCAGATCAGCTCTGTAGCACTTATTCTGCCAAAAGCTCTTTATTTAGGTTCCCTGACCTATAGTGTAAAATTGCCCTGCTCAAAGTGTACCTGTCACTGATACAGGAGGTGGGGGGAATCCTAACAATGGATGCCTATTCTAGTAGCAGCTGTCTAATAAGGGTTCTCTGCTAACTTGTGCCTGTTGTCTTAAGGGCAGAAAGAGAAGCAGCCATTATGGAAACCTGCAAGCTGCCTATTGCATGCTTGTATTTTGAGAGCATGGTCTGGTGCTCCAGTCTTTCTTCAATACTTCACAGAGCTAGGGCAGTTTAATAGACAAAACAATTCAACAGAAGAGATCCAACAGTACTAAAATCTTTGGCCAATGCACACATTGCATTTTGTGCACGTTGTATTTTGTATGCCATGCTTTGTCAAGACGTGTATCATTCACATATAATATTTATATTCCCAGCACCTTTGGTACCAGAAGATTGTGGGATTTTTGTATGGCTTCGTTTTTCTTTACTAAACATTTTTTTTTTTTTTTTTTTTTTTTTTTTTTTAGTAAAGCATATATTATAATTAAATAAAATGGTTTTCTTACAGCTGTTGTCTTACAAGTAAAGAGGTAGGATTGGCCCTTCTCCCTTCTGGCTTTGGTCTGCAAAGGCCCAAAAAAAGTGATTAGAACTCCAACGGACTTTGCAAATGGCCTGTCTTGGCTTCTGTTGTACACAAATAAAACTTTTTTTAAATAAAACTAGAAGCTATATTGGCTTCCATTTTTTTAAGACTGTTTTTTTTTTACCTTCCTTTAGATACCCAGCGGACTTCTCCATGACTGGAAGAGCATTCCAACCTTCGAAATTAAATCATAGCATATCCGATCCAACCATACTAACGTGGACACCCACTTATCCCTACTCCCATACATCAAAGGGCAGAACCTCTCCTCTCATATTTTTTTTTTCTGAAACCAAGAGCACAATTATTTGCTATAGGAAGAATTAATTTGTGGTTCTGAAACCAAGAATTGTGCATTCCTTTTGGGACCATTACGTTTTTTTTTTTTTTTTTTCTGTTTCTTCAACCCTTTCGTCACCTTCATTTGTCTTGAAGTAATGATACAAAACACTATGCGCAGTACGTTATAACCAAGAAATAGCTGTATTGATAAAGTCCATTTCATGATTGTTGCCTGAAGGTTCTAGAACAGTGTCTGTTTTTTCATATTTAAGTTGGATGTTGATAGTAGTTGCTATAAAAACTGCAGCAGAACAGATTGTAAAAAAAAAAAAAATCAGAAAAGTTAACATTTTTTTTTCTTTGTTTTTTTTTTTTCTTTACCCCCCTCTATGGTCCATTAAATGAAGGTGGGATGTGATAGACCTGTGTTTCAGGGCCTTTTCATGCTATAAACTGTCCTTGTCTTGTGAATCTGTTGCAGATACAGAACCATATGAACATTAAAGAAGCATATTCGCCATCTACAAGCCCTCCATGTAATGGCCATCCTATAGTATGAGGAATAAGTCAATGCCTCACTAGGTTGCTCCAGTAATTGAGTTACTTTTGAGCACCAACTGCTCGGGGGAAATGTAGTAACCCAATGCCTGGAGTGCCTTTCGGTTACCTGTCATCTGAGAGTTATGGCTGTTGGGGAATCAATGCAACAGATGCCACTTGGGAGCGTTGGAAGGACTTTGTTAAACCATGTACAGTTCTTTATACCACCGATGCCAGTGAACTGTCTTGGTGAACTGATCTCTATGAATGCATCTACACCACGCCACCTTCTCTTCCTGCACACACAACAAATACACACCACAATATTAGAACTCCTTCAGGGATCAAGAGCATGCTAGATTGTAGAGTAATGTCCAGTTCAGCATTTGCTATTGAGGGTAACCCAGAGAACTTGTTTCTTTGTTGGGACTGAGACATATTTTTTTTTTTTCCAGGGCAAAACTGGCGACATTCATATTATCCTATACACACCTATACCGGTTGGTACAGCAAGCTCCTATTTGAGTGCTATGTACTGCTAGATAGGGATCTAGTTTACTTGTTGGTGCTGTATACTGTTGCCAGTTAGGATTTTATATATATATATAATTTTTTTTTTTTTTTTTGTCCTTCATTGTTCAACCCATGTCATCCTTTATTCATGTAGGCCTGAACTATTAAAACTCAAATCCCCTTGTAAGTTCAGTTAACACTGGGAAACTATTAACAATTTAAATACAAAAAAGGGTATCTTGCAAGAACACGACCCTGGTCCCATAAAGATAGATTAGGAGCAGCCGTGGACAGAAGTACATGTCTGTACTCTTTGGATATACGGTCAGATGTGTATGAAATGATGTACAAATTAATGTTTTTGAAAATAATGATCTTGAACTTTCTAAGTTAAAACTTAATGAAAGCTTTTATTCTTATGTTGGCGGCGGGGAGGGGGGGGAGGGGGGTGTTTGCCATAGGGATGGGTTTTCCTCTTAAGATTGCATGCTGTAGAGTTGCTTAAAAATGTGCAAATAGAGAGTCATTAGATGTTTTTGTTTATTTTTTTTCCTTTTAATGAAAAATAACCTGTTTAAACAGAAAAAAATGAAATGACAATTGCGGTTGTGCTCAATTTTTTTTTTTATAATCACAGCTACTCTCTGTATACGTTTTCGAGAAAAAAAAAAGTTCAGTGCAAAAAATGAGCACTTTGAAGAGTAGCTCAATTTCACTTTTTTTAACAAAAAAAAACATCCTGTTCAAACGATTGCATACAAAAACTAAAAAATCGATTTTTCAGGAAGGGTTGGGAAATGTGAAATTAAACTTTTACCCTGGTTTAAGTTGATGCTTCTCAGCCTGTTCTTGTAGAAAGAGGATCTTGCATCTGATTTTTGTTCTTCCAGGAATAGCTTCCCCTTGCTAATTTTTATTTTATTTTTTTTCCCAGGTTTTTTTCTCTTTGAATTAAGCATTGCCTCTTGACTTTTCTGCAGAGACCTGTACACTGATACACAGGAACTGACCCCTCTGTTCCGCAGGTCTTTGTATTGAGAGAAGCGGACTATTAATTTTATTAGCTTCTTCCTAATTGTATATGAACGTTACTCAACCTTAGACGTAGACGCTTTTTTATTTTTTTATTTTTTTTTCTGTACAAAAAGTGCTGTAATTGTGCGTTAGGCCGGGAACTGGCAGAGAACGAGATGCCCCGCCCACTTCTTGCATAAATTACTCTGTAGAGCTCTCTGCACCCCCTACTCCCTTTCACCTTTTGTATTTAATTTTAAAGTCAGTGTACTACAAGAACGCTGGATGCAAGATAGATACTATATTAAAATGTACTGTTATTTAAGATGTAATAAAGCAGTTTGACATGAGTTTACTCCTTGTCATGGTGTCTCTTATTTAGTCACATGTATTTAAATTGTTTCAGGCATTACCCATATTTGCTCACCTAACCTTTTGCGAAAGCATGTCCCCACACACTAATAAATAAAAAATATATATATTTCTGGAGCAAGCAACTTCCTTTACTACTCCCTGTAATGTCATCACAAGGCTTTCTAGGAGCTTGGTTCCTATTAACTGGCACACCCCAGAACTACATCTTCCAAGAACCCATTTCCTACATAGTGTGTACAGGCTCTCGGGAGTCAAAGCAACAGCCTTGTTTTGTTGAGAAAGAAATCAATATATTCATGAGAGGGACATAGGGCTGAAAGATGAAGTTTTGTTCAACAGCCAGTTGCCAACTAGCCTTTCTAATGGATTCAAACATCAAGAAATATGCATGTGTTTGAAAGATGTACTTTTTTTTTTTTCCTGCCCCACATACACTTTAAGGTACACTGAAAATATAAATAGGATTAAACTTTGTGTGGTCATTTAGCCTAGTGGCCTTGGGTTCATTTCTGCTTTTATTATTCAGTCAAGGTACCCCAAGTATTAAAAATTCTCTAGATACAGTGGAACCTTGGTTAAAGAGTAATGTGGTTAACAAGGGTTTTGAAAGACTAGCAACTTTTCTTTTTTTTTTTTTTTTAATCCTGACTCGGTTTGCGAGTGTCTCGCGAAACGAGCAGAATTCAAGCTAATAGGGTGTGCAGTACCGCATTTGGCTAGAGGTTCGTGGGCGCCGGTGACACTCGGTACGGTTCGGAGCCATTCGGAAATGCTCAGAATCACTCGGAAATACTCAGTTTCCAAGGGTTTCAGAGTTCAGCCAAGCTGTCCCCAAGTATTTCCGAGGCTCTCCGGTGTACCCCACCTCTGGCCACATGCGGTATTGTATGCAATAGAAGTCAGTGTGGAACTAATTATCTTCCTTTCCATTGACTTCTGTGGGGAAACTCGCTTTGATATGCGAGTGCTTTGGATTACAAGCATTCTCCTGGAACGGATTATGCTCATAATCCAAGGTTCCACTGTATCTGTAATCTCCTCCCATCACATTCTCTTTGACAATCTTATTTATGCAAGCCCTTGCATCTCCTCGTAGCACAATCTGACATAATCCTGAAAACCTGCTTGTAACATTTCTGATTAGTTTTTATAAGCCAAACTAAGAAAAGGTATCAAACTGGTTAAATTTTTTTTTTAGAGAACACACCCGCTTTTTTTTTTTTGCCTGACTTTAGGTACATTTTTAAATTAGTGAAGTACCTGAATTTGCCTTGGTGTTTGTTTTTGTTTTTTTTACAATCCCCTGCAGAGAACAGACAGATCTCATCTTAATACTTGGATCACTCCCCTAAAAAAAAATATTTATGAAAAGCTGCATACTTTTTTGGGTCTGATTCAAACCAGAGACTGGTAACTAGCATTTTCAGATGGGGTTGCAATTGAAAGTGTCAAATTTTTATAACTGTGTAAAATATATTGGCACATGAGGCATTGATTTGGGAACCTGTTCTTTAAAACCATGGGGAACAGTTTACAAACCTAACAGTGTGCCTGAAGTTTAAAAAAAAAAAAGCCATGTAACATCCAGAAATGTTGTGCTTTTAAAGGCTACGTTCACCTAAAATATGTGCATTTGTGTTTTTTTTTTTTTTTTTTTGCAGGGAATAGGTGCATTTTTACACCAAAAACCTGCAAAGTATTGCACCCACAAACAGTGGATTAGGGGTACAAGTGCTGGGCTCCTGTAGACTCTCCTTCAGCTCGGTCTGTACTGAGGTACAGGCTTTCAGTTGCAGAGCTGGAGGGAGTGACAGTGTATCTCCATGAAGGCCCTACAAAGCCACATGTATTTCAAAAGTGACAGCCGCTGCAGGAGAGGGAACACAGATGCTGTCACAAGGCATGCGGTTTTAGGATGGGAGGTCCTATTTTAACTGTTACACCCTAAATATGGTTGTACCATGGTACAAAAGATGAGGTCAACCTTTGAACGTTATCCTGAATAATGTACCTTTTTGTCTTTAATTCCTTTCTGGTATGTTAGTGTGTCTAGACACTCCTGTGTCTACAATCTCATAACTGTAAAGCTGCAGTTTGATATCTAATGCACTGCTGCTTCTGATCGCTAAAGTTCAGGGTATTTGAAGTGGTAAAATCACTATTGTGCTGCTAAGTTAGGATGAGGCAAAGCCCTGCTGATGGCTACCTCCAGAGACAGTACAGAACAAGGCATGGGGACAGATTGGCTGTGGGATGACAGCAGCCAATTCTGGTGACTAGTCTTTTGTTTTCTACCTGTCATTTTCAGTAGGGTTATACTGTTTATGTATGGTCTCTGCAAGATTTTTGGTGTGCAAGACAGTCAGACGTTTAATTTCCGTGTTATAGCAGGCTCAATGTTTCCTATGGACAACATTTTACTAAATGCAAAAATGTTCTGTGTGATACCAATCTATTTTAATATATTAACCTTTTCATCCAGAGCTCTTATGTGGAAAAGCTGGATATGGCTTGAAACTAAGGTTTAACCTGAAACAAGTATGGGAGTTCAGAATTCACCAGGTGCAGGCTTGCTCTTCAGATCAGTAAGGGTTTATTAAACCATATGAACAAGTTTTGACTTTTGTATGCACCCCCACTAATGTGTTGTCCCAAACCCCTGTAATCACCACGTTGATGGACAACTTGCTCATGAATTTGAAGAAAAGTATAATGTTGCGAGAGAAAATAAATCCTTACATTATTTTGTATTAGCCAAACGCTGTTACTAGAATACAATTTTGTTTTACAGGACAACAGGATGTTGAACTAGAGTTGCATTAGGCTACCATCAAGTGATTGACTACTGGCAAAATAAAAGCTGCAGAGGCATACTCTATTTAACCCCTCCCACTCAGATAGCATCAGTTTGTTTTTTGTTTTTTTTTCTTGTGATGGAACATCCCTCTCATGAGGGAAATTTTTCATCATGACCAAGCATCTAGCTACTGTGGCTTCCTCCTGCAGCTTTCTAGTTTGAATGACTAATCCTTGGGATACCTGAATGAGGGTTTGTAATGTTGCTTTGGGCACTGAATCCTGCGTGGGTGCTCACCATGGCACATGATGCATTGTAGTGTTAGCCACAGGGTGATTTACAGGTCTGGGACAATGGTCTGCATGTGGTGGAGCTCTTCAGAGGTATGCCTATCGAGGAGGGCAAGTCCCAGCTACAGCCATTCCCTGGGCCCAGTGTGCTGTGTACCAATCCCCTGGGGTCTAATGGAGCGCTGGCTACAACACTTGTGTTGCAGCTTTTGGCAGGGCGCTGGTTTGGGAGCATGTTTTATTGGTGCTTTTTTTTTTTTATTTAACCAGGCAGTGACTTTCAAGTTTCCACTTGGCCACCACAGCAATATGTACTTTTCTGTCTTATAAGTTTACTGAGCATGCACACTGTTTTCTTCTGGAATACAGAAGACCAGCTCAACTTTTCTCCAGCCAGTATACAAAAAAGCAATCCAACTACGGTACCTGAACTTCAGCTGCTAAGTGTGCCTAGCACTGATGACATTTCTTAACATACAGACGCTGTTGTTAGTACCCCTCTAGGGGCACCATCAATGCACATGGCAGTTCTAAAGGTGATGGGTTAGGGCGTCTCACTGGCTTCCAATCTGCCAAAAGTCAGGGGTTTGTCTCTCCCCAAATTGGTCCTGATTTTCTTAGTACTGATCTTGGGTTGGCAACATCTTTGTGCACTTAAAGTACAGCAGGCTGTTGTGAGTTACCCCTGATTGGTAATGTCTTGCTATATACTTTTATGACAGCCTATGGTGATCTAGTCAAACCTCATGTTCTGCAGTGGTCTGAGTGCCCCTAGTCAGTAATTTTTGACTGTACAGTATACTGTTTGTATTATCTAGTGTGACCTAGCATGACCACCACTATGCAGTGGGCTGTTGGTATCCCTTGTCTTTGTACTGTTGATAGCAGCCTGAGGTGACCTTGTCATGGATGGCCATTCACCCCTTCTGTTCTGCAGTGGTTTGCGAGTCACCCCTGCAGTTCATGTCTCACTGGCTACTGTTTGTACATTTGGCCTACAGTGACTGTCGTGCTGGACCAATAACTTTCCTGTTTTTGCAGGTACCCCTTTTTGCTAATATCACTGTATATTGTTTGTCCTGCAGCCTATGGTGACCAAGTAACGGTAAGCCATTAACCCCTGCTGCACTGCATTGACTCTGGGATAACCATTGTTTAATGTCTTTTGGCTGTCAATTTTGTTCAGCGGCCTATGGTAACCTAGGCTTGCGTGATGACTTAACCCCTCTTGCTCTGTAGTAGAATTATCCGAAACCTTTCCATTTCTACTGTCCTGTTACTCTTTTGAGTCTCATCCCACTAGATCTATGATCCAATAAATATTCTTTGCCTGTTTTAACCACTTCAGCCATGGAAGGATTTACCCACTTCCTGACCAGGCCATTTTTTGCGATACGCCACTTTAACTGTCAATTGTGCGTCATGCGACGTTCACAAATTGTTCTTTTTTTTTTTTCCTACAAATAGAGCTTTCTTTTGGTGGTATTTGATCACTTGTGGTTTTTATTTTTTGCACTATAAACAGACGACAATTTTGGAAATAGTTTTTGCTATAATATCGACAAAAAGAAAATAAATTTCATCAGTTTAGGCCAATTATGTATTCTACATATTTTTGGTTAGAAAAATCGCAATGAACGTATATTGATTGGTTTGTGCAAAAATTATAGCGTCTACAAAATAGGGGATATATTTATGGCATTTTAAATTTATTTATATTTTTTTTTTACTAGGAATGGCAGTGATCAGCGATTTATTTATTTTTTTTTTTTTTTTAGCGGGGCTGCAACATTATGGCGGACAAATTGTACACGTTTGGGACCTTTGACTTTTATACAGCGATAAATGCACTGATTACTGTGTAAATGTGACTGGCAGGGAAGGGGTTAACACTATGGGGCGATCAAGGGGTTAAATGGGTTCCCTGGGAGGCTTTTCTAACTGGGGGGGGGGGGGTTGAGACTGGAGGAGTAGCGAGATCCCTGTTCCTGATCACTCCCTGGTGCGTACCTTTTTATTCAAGGGGTTCGATGTCTGTTTCCACCGGTGCAGTCTCTTCTACCGGAGATGACTCTGGCCTATTCTGTCAGGGATCGGGTTCCTCATTTCCCTGTTATGGTGCATTCTTCTCAGGCGCTTAGTGCTTCTTCTTGGGCCTTACGTCATCAGGTGTCTGTTGCGCAAGTTTTCAATGCAGCCACTTGGTCGTCAGTGTACACTTTCATAACATTCTACAATGTGTTGGCATCTGCGGATGCCTCTTGGCTGCAAGGTTTTGCAGGCTGCTGTTTAGAGGTTCTATTCCCTCTTGAAGGGGTATTCAGGTTGGGCTCCAGCTTGTTCTGTGTTGAGCTCCTGTTACCTGGTTGGCTTTTGTGTTAGCCTTGGGATTTTTTTGTTGTCCCACCCCTCATGTTTGGCACTGCTTTAGGAAGTCCCTACGGTTCTGAATAATGGAGCGCTGTCTGTTAATGAACGAAAAAGAACATGGGATTTTTGACTTGCTGTAAAATTTATTTCTCTGAGTTCATTGACAGGCACAGCACCCACCTAAGGCGTTTTAATACTTCTGACACTGCTTGTTACTAAACTGAAGCCCTATGGCAGGGAGTATATACCACCTAGGACTGCCCATAGGTGTAGGAAAGTCCTTTTTTTTTTTTTGTATGCCTAGTGTCCTACTCCTATGGTTCTGAATAATGGAGTGCCGTTGTCTGTCAAACTCAGAGAAATAGATTTTACGGTAAGTCAAAAATCCAATTTTTTTTGCACCATTATTATAAGTTTTTTTTTTTTTTTACTTTAATTCTATTTTCTACTTATCAAACGTATCCGATTAAAATCAAATTTCATCATAAATTTAGGCCAAAATTTATTCTGCTGCATGTCTTGGGTAAAAATAAAAAAACAATGTGTACATTAATTGGTTTGTGTGGGAAGTTATGTCTACAAACTATGGTGTGTGTAAATATACTGGCATTTACAGGGGTTCCCCGACTTACGAACATCCGACCTACGAACATCCCCTACTTACGAACGGGGCGCTACTGTGACCCGCCGCCATTTTTCTTCGTCCTCCGGCTGTTCTGCGCATGCGCGGCCATACGGAGCCTCGGAAAATGCCGGCAAACTTTGGAAAGGTCCCTAATTTGCCGCGCATGCGCAGAACGCCATTAGACAGAACATCGGAAATGTCCGTATTTGTCGGTCTGCGCATGCGCGGCCGACTTATGAACATTTCTGACTTAGGGACTGCCCGCCTGTACTTAACAAGTTCGTAACTCGGGGACCCCCTGTACTAATCTTTTACTTTGTGACTGCCTATCGCATTTTCTGAGGTGCTAAAATGCCAGGGCACTATAAATACCCCCCTTTTTGGAAAGTAGACACCCTTAGGTATTTGAGAGGCATAGATTGTGCATGGAAGATTCTTTTTTTTTTTTTTTTTTTTTTTTACAACAAGTTTTTGGAAAATGACAAGGAAGATGGATATCTCAATTCCCCCCCCTCCCCACACACACACACACGCACGCGCGTCCCTTTTTTAATTCTATATTGCTCACACATTCCATGGGTGTATGTGGAATTACACCCCAAAACACATTCTGCTACTTCTCCTGAGTATGGAGATATTGCATGTAAGACTTTTTGGCTGCCTAGTTATGTACTGGCCCTCAAAATACAATGACCGCCTTCGGGTTTTCAAAGGGTGTACTTCCTTATGTTGCTTCCTCACTACCTATCAGTAGTAGAGGCTGCCCTGAAATGCCAGGATAAAACAAACACCCCTCTAAACCTTTTTTTTTTTTTAAAGTGACACTCTAAGGAATTTGATAAGAGGAATGGTATGTTTTTTCAGATCCTCCAGTCCCCCTCTGTGTCGTCAACAGTGCTGTATATTAGTGCCACTGTCGCATGACATTAAAAAAAAAAAAAAGCTGCAACCTGGAAAAAAAAGGCATAGCAAGCAGCCTGCCTCAGGTGTGACATGTCCTGCCCTGTGTTCCACAGTGGCTTTCCTCACTTCCTGGAGCATTGGATGTGGTTTCCTCACTGATAACATGCTGTTTGCTGTCACAAGTGGCTCTTCCCCCCCCAGACGGCTTGCATCCAATGTGACATGGCTGCAGATGCGCTTAGGGTTTTTTCAAACACATTTATTGTGGAAAAATACACACTTGACTTTTAATGCATAAAAACAATGATACTCAATTGTTTGGTAAAATTTAAAAGATCTTACACTGAGTAAATAGATATGTCACGCTTTAAAATTGTGCACACCCTTGCAACGTTGACAAACTATGTACATTTTTAATATCCACAGGCTACTACTTTAGCTTAACACAGATGTGGATGAAGAAATCTCTACCAGAAAGTGTGTGGTATGCCCACCATTAGAATATAGCGCCCTGCAGCCGCCCACTTCTAATGTTGGCCATACATGTAATCTTTTTATTTTTTTTGCGTTCAGCCTGCAAGGAAATTTTCTTGTAGCCACGGGGGACGTTCTCTAGCGCTAGGCGCTTAAGCCAGGAACAGCGCGAAACTGACACAGAACACCTCTTGGTTTGGGCACAGGCAGAGGGGAGAACAGACAGCAGCACAGCACAACGCCTTGGTCAGGGTGGTCCGGTGGGGGCCCCCTCAGTCTGTGGCAGCTAGGAGGGTTGGCATTTTTTGTCTCTTGCCTTAGGTCCCAGGTGACAGGCGAGAGTGGGTCAGACATGGCGTCGGATGCTGGCGCTCCTTCCCCAGACATCCCTGTGATAGCAACCGGTTCCCCTGCACCTGCGGTGCCCATGGACGCTCTGCCGGCGGTCCTGGAATCATTTGTTTCCAGGGTGGAAGTGGCATGCGTCCGTTTCAGCGCTGGAAAAAGCGCTAGTGGGGGCACTTATCACGGCGGTGCAGGATACTTTAAGGATAGAGGATACGGCTGGGGCATCTGCAGATGCGTCGGTTCCTTATGGGTCCCATAAGCTGGTCCACACCGCTAAGGTGTTTTCCTACTGTACTTATTTTTATTTACAAGGAGTGGGGAATGCCCCCTAGCATGCCTTTTCAGTCCTGAGGCGAATAGCGGTGCGTTACCCCTTTGAGGAGAGTTTCCTGATAAAATGGACATCTCCGGTCGTTGACCCCCCCCCCCCCGCCCCCCCCCCCCACAACCACGCCGCCCCCCCCCCCCCCCCCCCCCCGGTATCTAGGTTAAATAAGGTGACCACGATCCTGGTGGAAGGGTCCCCCTCTTTCAAGGACCCTGCCGACCAAAAGGGGCCTGAGGTGGTTGCCCGGTCCATGTTTACGGTGGTGGGGTCATTGCTTCGGCCGGTGTAAGCCTCGACTCTGGTGTCACAAACACTTACTGAATGGGCTAAGTCGTTGCACCGCGAATTGGGCAAGGAGCAGGTTTCCCCAGTCTGTGTGGCACTGGCAGACCAGTTGGCGCACGGCCTTAAGTATATCTGGATACGGCCCCTTTGCTTTCTAGAGCCTCGGTATCTGCAGTAGTGCTGCATCGGCTGATTTGGCTCAAGTGCTGGTCTGTGGACCAGACATCTAAAAGCGCTGGTGGAGTTGCCCTTCCAAGGTGGGAGGCTGTTTGGTGGATGACATTATTAAAAATGTTACTGGGGGAAAGAGTACTTTGCTCCCACAGTCAAGAAAGGGTAAGGGGGGGGGGGGGCGATGGAATGAATCAAACAGGCACCAAGGACACGTGACACAGGGGCACAAGGTATGTTTTCACAAGAAGGGAGGGCTAATAGGGGGGGGGGGGGGGGGGGGGGGGGAAATACAGGGGTCATATAGGAGAGGACAATGAGGGGGGGGGAAGAGAGGGGTGGATGCAAATTCTCTCTTTTTTTTTTTTTTTTTTTTTTTTTTTTTTTTTGGTGTGGTGATGTAAAGATGATGTTAAATGAATATATTGACTAAGATTGCCCAATAGGAAAATTACAAGGAACATAGGAATGTATGATATGAATAAGCAATATCAGATTGATTACCAAATGAGGGGCCTATTTATGTTAAATAGTTGAGGTTGGCTCAAGAGGTGAAAACAATAATGTAACCAACTAGAGGGATCCGTAAATGTAAACTTAAGACAAAAAACTTAAGAAACGCGCAGCCGCTGGGGCCTGCTACGAGCTCCTGGCGTGCTCGGGGACAAACCCCCACATTGATCGTTCCTCCTCTGAGTAGAGGATAAGTCGGGGACGATCGAGAAACAGGGGAATCCTGTTTTTCTTTTTTCGTGTTTTTTTTTTTCTTGTTGTTGTTGTTTTTTTTTTTTTTTTTTTCTTTCTACTTTTCCTTCCTCTATGAAGGGGTGCACGCTGGTATAGGAAGGCCGCATCAGGGTTGTTCTACCCCCGAGAGTAGGGGATACTGTTAATTTTTTTTTTTTTTCCCTTTCTTTTTGACCTCTCCTTTCGTTTTTTTTTTTTTTTTTTTTTTTTTTTTTGTCTCTCTCCCCACTGGCCTCCCCCTTCCCCCCCCCCCCCCCCTCCCTCCCTTTGGGACCCCACATCCTCATCCTGAAAAAAAAAAAAAAATAAATAAAATTTTTAAAAAATGACTAAAATAAAGTTTACCTCTTACAATGTGAAGGGATTAAATATCCCGGAAAAACGGATCAGATTACTTGCCGAATTGAGAAGATTAAAAACACATATAGCTTTCTTACAGGAAACACATTTCAGTGGGAAAAAAATACCGAATTTGGGAGATTACGGATTCACCAGTATATACCATGGGACATCCCTGAACTCTAAATCAAATGGAGTGGCCATCCTGATACATAAGCAGACTCCATGGAAGGAATTAAAAGTAATAAAGGATGAGGTGGGCCGTCTCTTGATTGTGAAAGGCCTAATAGGACAACAAAAGGTTACACTGGTGAACCTGTATCTCCCAAACACTGACCAGATTAACTACCTGGAGACTAGCACTCAGGAAATACATAGACATAAGGAAGGCCTGCTAATTATGGGTGGAGATCTGAATATGGTATTAGACCCCCTCATGGATACATCAAGAGGAGCCTCCCACATGACATACACCAAAATAAGAAAGATTAAAAAATTATTATTTGATGATATGCAACTGGTGGATGCATGGAGGATACTGAACACCCAAGAAAGAGACTATACGTTTTACTCAGCGAAGCATAAGACATATACCCGTATTGACTACGTGTTTGTCCCGCAGACAGGATTGATGTCCTTGACTAAGGCCGACATAGGCTCTTTTTCCTTATCCGACCACGCACCGACCAGTTGCGAAATGGACTTGGGGCAAGTAGAGTACCGCGAATGGCAGTGGAAGATGAACGAATCACTATTGAAGGACAAAGAATATAAAAAAACACTAGATTGCGAAATGGATTCTTTCTTTCAAACCAATGAAACGGAAGAAATAACGCCATTTGGTATTTGGGAGACGCATAAATGTGTGATGAGAGGAGTTTTTATCTCCCTAGGAGCCCACAGGAAAAAGAAGCTGAATGAACAAATAGAAGCCCTACTTAAAGGCATTAGAGAAGCAGAAATGGTACATAAAAAATCCCAGGCACAAAATATAGAAGAGAAACTAAATATTTTAAGGGGCGACTTAAACTCCCTACTGATCGAGCAAGCTAAAGCCAAAATAAAGCGAAATAGACAAACAATATATGAGTACGGGAATAAGCCGAGTAGAATGCTAGCGAAAGCATTAAAACAATCTAATGTAAGGAGACAAATAAGGGGCATTAAATCTCAAAGCGGAGAGATATTGAACTCCTCAGTGAAAATGGCGCAAGCTTTTAAAAACTACTATGAGTGTCTATACCAGTTGGAGGGAGCGGGTAAGGGAGGAAAAAGCAAAGAAAAGGAGGAAGCAGCCAGAGAATATCTCCGCTCATCAGAAATGCCCAAACTTACAGAAGAAGCTTTGATGAAACTAGACAAGCCAATAACGGCAGAGGAGTTCAAGAAAGTCTTGACCTCTTTACCCCTAGGTAAAGCGCCAGGCCCTGATGGGTACTCCCTGTCATATTATAAAGCGTTTGAAGAGAAGTTGGCCACAAGGTTCTTAGCAGCATTCAACTCATTACAGGAAGGACACAAACTACCGGAGGAGACACTATTAGCACACATTGCAGTTATCCCGAAGGAGGGGAAAGATCCATCTCAGTGTTCCAGCTACCGGCCAATATCATTACTAAATGTGGACCTAAAAATCTTCTCCAAAATATTAGCTAACAGACTGGTTGAATATATCCCAGTACTTATTCATCCCGACCAAGTTGGATTTACCCCAGGGAGGGAAGGCAGGGAGAATACACAAAGAGTAATAAACGCAATATACTGGTCCCAAAGTCAACATAAACCCCTAACAATAATTTCAGCAGATGCAGAAAAAGCTTTCGATAGGGTGGATTGGCTGTATCTGCGGGCTACACTACAACATATTGGCCTAGGGGAGGGAACGCTGAGATGGTTCCAAAACCTATATTCAGTACCGACTGCTAGAGTGAAGGTAAACGACAGACTCTCGGACCCTTTTAGAATTCAAAATGGAACGCGTCAGGGATGCCCACTATCACCCCTTATTTTTGTTCTCACAATGGAACCATTTTTAAGGAAAATACGTTCAAATCGAGACATTAGAGGCATAAACACAGACACTGAGGAACATAAACTAGCTGCTTTTGCCGACGACCTGATTTTTTTTATATCCTCTCCAGCCATATCCCTGCCTCCCCTCTTGGGGGAGCTACGGAAATTCGGGGACATAGCAAATTTTAAAGTGAACTATAACAAGTCAGAAGCCATGGGATTAGAAATGAACGAGTCCTTGACCCACCAGATAACCTCTCAATTCAAATTTAGATGGACAGACTCACATATTGACTATTTAGGGACCAAGATACCTAAAAGCTTAAGTAGGGTGTTTGAACTAAATTACGCCCCAATGTTAAAACAAATAAGGTCAGATCTGAAAAGGTGGGATAAAGAAATTTTTACGTGGTTTGGGAGGACGAACATAATAAAAATGAATGTAATGCCAAGGCTCCTATACTTATTTCAAACTATGCCAGTAAAGATCCCCCAAAGTTTTATGAAAGAACTACGGTCAGGATTCCTGAGTTTTATATGGGCTGGAAAGCCCGCAAGACTACGAAGATCCATCCTGGCCCTTCCCAAAGAGAAAGGTGGCATTGGATTCCCAGATCCATGCAAATATCAGGAAGCTACACACTTAGTCAGAATAAAGGAGTGGTGTGACAAAAAAAAGAAGCCATGGGTAAATATGGAACAAACGTTGAGCAAAGCCCCCTTGGAGGGGTTGGCATGGATGGCTGGAAAGGATATTCCAATGGTAGTCAAAAAACACCCATTGATTGGGGCAACCCTAAATATAAGTAAAAAGATTTTCAATAAAAACAAGATATCAAGTGAACCAAGCCCTATGTTACCTATACTAGGTACATATGACTTTGAGCCAGGTCTAGCGGATCAGAAATTCTCTGATTTGAGAAGGAGGGGGACAAACAGGATTATACATTTTTCAAAAGAAGGGAAAATAATGACAAGAGGGGAGATAGAAAACCAATTAACCCCAGAACTAGATTACTTTAGAGCAATGCAGCTGGGCGCTTACATTCTCTCAAAAAGTAAAAAATACCCCGAAATTCGGGGGTTGTCGGAGTTTGAGCAGATTTGTCTGGACGGCGAGACTTTGAGACACCCCTTGTCATATTTTTATGAAATGATTACAAGACATGAAGCCCCCGAAAAGTTAAACTATATATGCGCCTGGGAAAAAGATTTGAAGGTCACGTTCTCCCAAAAACAAAAAGAAAAAATACTGAGAGCTGTGCACAAAACATCAATAGCAAGTAGATTCCAGGAGGGGGGTTATAAGATTCTCACCCGGTGGTATAGGACCCCGAGCATGCTACATGACATATTCCCACAGATGCCGAATACATGTTGGCGATGCGGGAAAGTAGAGGGTACAATGCTGCACATTTTTTGGGAATGCGATAAGATTAGAGAATACTGGAAGATGGTGGAGGAAACAGTAAAGCATATTACAGGGGTGTCCCTTGGAGACAACCCGGCTGCATTTCTACTAAACGACGTTCCAATGTCGGTTGAAAAATATAAAAAATCATTATTAAAACATCTTCTCACGGCGGCGAGAGCCTGTATCCCGGCTTTTTGGAAAAAAGATGTACCTCCCACGAAGGCCCAATGGTGGGCCAAAGTGGGAGAAATTCAACAAATGGAAAACCTGACAATGACTATAAGAGATCAGGAGGAGAGGTATGAGGCCACATGGGCACCCTATTTTCTATATAGTGGGGAGGTAGATGAGGGGGGGGGTCGGGTGACGCCGGGGGGGGGGAGACGAGGGGGGAGATTTTACTTTGTCATGAAAGGAAATCCCTTCCCTTTTTTTTTTTTTTTTGATTGTTTTTTTTAATTTTTTTTTTTTTTTTGTGTGTTCTTCCATGTTTGTTTTTTGCTGCTTTTGCTGTTTTAGAGGGACTAGAGGGAATCCCAAAAGAACAGTGGATGTAAAACACAAGTCAGAGAATATGTGTTTGATAGTTATGATGTGACAAAGTGTGTTAAATGTAAAAGACGAAATGTGTTGTTTAAAATTATTAAAATAAAAAGTTTATAAAAAAAGAAAGGGTAAGGAACCACGCCGTAGGCAGGGGCCCTCTTTTTTTTTTTTTCGCTCAGAAGCGTCTTTTTCGTCCGCCCGGGTCGGCGGGTAAGCGTTCCCAGTCCGACAAGGTGCCCGTTGAGGGACAAAAGCATCCCTGGTATCACAAGCCTGCGAACAAATCAGCTTCCGCATGAAGGTTGGCCCCCGTCCGACTCTCAGGGTGGGGAGTCGCCTTTGGGAGTTTGCAGACCTGTGGTCTTCTCTTCTTTCCGATCAGTTGGTCTGTGAGCTGGTTTTGTCAGTCTACAAGATAGTTTCTTTCTTGTCTGCCAGACAGGGTTTTTTTTCCCTCCAACCTTCATCTCCTTCCGCCTCCTCAGGAGGTCCTGTTTAGGGCAGTACAGGAGTGATAGTGCCTGTACCAACGTCGGAAAGGTTTCAGGGATTCTACTCCAATCTGTTTGTAATCCCAAAGAAGTAAGGGGTCCGTCTGGTCATGGATCTCAAGGCCCTCAATTGTTTTGTGAAGGTTTCCGGGGTTTAGGATGGAATCGGTTCGTTCCGTGGTCGCTGCACTTCATCAGGGGATTTCCCTGGTGTCTTTGGACATCAAGGACGCATACTTGCATGTCCCATATGTGTCGGACACCAGAGGTTCCTGCGATTTGCAGTCGGGGACGAGCACTACCAATTTGGCAGCGCAGTCATTCTTTTTGTCTTTGTTATTTAGTGTGGGTATCTCGCATTTGTGACTGCAGCAGCTATATTATTTCTATTATTGTTATTAATTTAAACACTTTCTGACTCATTATTTATATATAATTTGTCTTAATTAGGGACCGCACAGTAATATACACTCCACTACCAATTTGTAGCTCTAACCTTTGGCTTAGCGTCGGCACCAAGGTGCTGGCTCTGATTCTAGCATTGCTGAGACAACGAGGGATTGCGATCGTGGGTTACCTGGACAACCTCCTCCTGAGAGCAGCTTCTGCCTCAGAACTAAGGGAGGATGTGGCGATCACCATGCAGACTCTTCAGGAGTTTGGCTGGGTGTTGAATCTCCAGAAGTCGGTGTTGCATGCTGATCCAGCACCTGGAGTACTTAGGGTTGATTGTGGACTCAAAGGCGAGAGTCTATCTCCCTATAAGCAAGCTGCAGACTCCAATCTGCGGTGCGGTTACTGATGTCCCGCAGGTGGTCGTCGTTGCGTTTTTTTCATGCGAGTTCTGGGCCTCATGGTAGTCACTTTTGAGGCGGTACCGTATGCTCAATTCCACACTCGGGTCTTGCAGAAAGAGATCCTGCCCAAATGGGACAAGTCTCCGACATCCCTGGATTGTCAAATCTGGGTGAGCCAGGTAGCCAGGGCTTCTCTGGTGGCTGAGGTCTCTGGCCCTTTGGTCCGGGAAATAGTTCCTTCCTCTTCATTGGACGGTGATCACGACAGCCACCAGCCAGCCAACAGCCAAGGGTTGCTGGAAGAATCCCGCCTGCCGATCACTGTGCTGGAGCTGCGGGCGATCAGGTGGTGCCACTCCACATGGTCGCAGAGGCTGTAGGGTCGTCCGGTCAGGATCCAGTCGGACAACGCCACGGCCATGGCATATGTCAATCATCAGGGAGGGACAAGGAGCTCAGTGGCGGCGCTGGAGGTTCCCCCACAGCCTACAGTGGGCAGAGCAGCATGTGCCGGCTCTGTCAGCCGTGTACATTCTGGGTGTAGAAAACTGGCAAGTGGACTACCTCAGTCATCAGTTGCTGGACCAGGGGGAATGGTCACTGCATCCTGAAGTGTTTTGGCTCATTTGCCTAAGGTGGGGAATGCTGGATGTGGATCTCCTTGGCTCAATCGGAAGGTGCAGAGGTTTGTGGCCGGGTCAAAGGATCCCTGGGCGGACGCGTCAGACATATTGGTGGCCCCATGGGGGTATTATCGGCTAATTAATGCCTCCCCGCCCTCTCAGGCTGAGGGGATTCCGGTGATTCTGATTGCCCCAGACTGGCATTGACGTCCTTGGTAGGCCGACATGGTATGAATGGTGGTGGATGTTCCTTGGCGGCTGCCGGTGCAGGAGGCCCTTCTGTCTCAAGGTCCGATACTCCACCCTGCTTTACCGGCACTGGCTTTAACGGCATGGCTCTTGAAAGCCAGGTGCTGAGGGCTGTTGGCTTTGGTAATTTCCATGATGCTAACGTCGCGAAAGTCTTCTTCCCAGAAGATTTATCACACCTGGAAGGTCTACATCCTCCTGTGTGAGGAGGTGGGATGGCATCCGCGTTCATATTCAGTTTCCAAGATTCTTCTGTTTCTGCAGCGAGGGTTGGATCAGAAGCTTGCATTAAGCACCAGTAAGGGGCATGTATCAATCTTTTTTCAGCTGCCCTTGGTGACTCACTCATTGGTGCGTACGTTTGTTCAGGGGGTTCGGCATATGGCCCCTCCGGTATGCCCGCCGCTGCCCCCATGGGATCTGAATCTGGTGCTCTCGGTGCTTCAGAAACCACCATTTGAAAACATTAGGGAGATCCCTTTTATTGACACACTCTCAGAAAGTAGTGAAAAAAAATATTAGACCCATTATTAGATCAGCTTATGGTGAAAAATTAAAAAAATGAGGAGCTGCAGCCTCTATCAATAAATTCACCCTAAGGTAAATCTAGAAGAAATGTGAAAAAGAGGGGATAGGTATGGCGCTGCCCTTATTAACCACTGGACCAATTTGCAGCCAAAGGACCAGGCCCCTTTTTGCGATTCGGCACTGCGTCGCTTTAACTGACAATTGTGCGGTCGTGCGACGTGGCTCCCAAACAAAATTGGCATCCTTTTTTTTCCCCCCCACAAATAGAGCTTTCTTTTGGTGGTATTTGATTGCCCCTATGGTTTTTATTTTTTTGCGCTATAAACAAAAATAGAGTGACAATTTTGAAAATACTGTACTCTGACCCCGTACTAATGGCACTGGCTGAGTGACCGGAGTGATTAAAGGGTTAATGAGGCCGATCAAGGGGTGTATAGCTAACGTTTGTGTGTAACGTGTGCTGCTTTTCCTCAGGTTGTGTCTCTCTTCTCTCCCTGGACCAAAAAGAGTCCGGGAAGAGAAGAACCAGCTCCATCCAGTGCCTGTGTCTCCTGGCACAGGACTGCTTTCTCATTTGCCACAGGTGACCCCCTGACGAACTGCTCCTGCAGCAAATGATGGCAGGGCTCAGCGGGGGGGACGCTGAGAACCAAGAAAGCAAGTTGCGACATACGGGTAAGTTGCTTTGCATATGCAAGCCACTTTATTAGGTACACCTGTTCAATTGCTTGGTAGTACAAATTGCTAATGAGCTAATCACATGCTAACAACTCAATGCATTTAGACATCTAGATGTGAAGATGATGTGCTGAAGTTCAAACCGAGTATCATAAAGGGGATTTAAGTGACTTTGAACATGGCATAGTTGTTGGTGCCAGATGTGCTGGTCTGAGTATTTCATATACTGCTGGTCTACTTTTTTTTTTTTACACACACAACCATCTCTAGGGCTTACAGAGAATGGTCCGAAAAAGATCCAGTGAGCGACAATGCCTTGATGTCAAAGGAAAATGGGCAGATGGTTTGAGATGATAGAAAGGCAACATTAACACAAATAACCACTCATTACAACCAAGGTATGCAGAATACTATCTCTGAATGCACAACACATCGAACCTTAAAGCAGATGGGCTGCAGCAGCAGAAGACCACACTGGGGGCCACTCCTTTCAGCTAAGAACAGGAAACTGAGGCTACAATTCACACAGGCTCACCAAAACTAGACAATAGAAGATTGGAAAAACATTGCCTGGTCTGATGAGTCGTTTTCAGCTGCAACATTAAGATGGTTTGGTCAGAATTTGGCATAAACAACATGAAAACATGGATCCATCTTGCATTGTTTGTATAAACGGTTCAGGCTGGTGGTGTAATGACTAAGCTCTGGGGGGCGGTGTGAAACACCTTTCCTTGTATCAATGGTTCAGGCTGGTGGTGGAGTAATAATGACTAAGCTCCGGGGGGCCGGAGCGAAGCACCTTGGGGGTGTGGTCTGGTCGGTGTCCAGGCTGAGGTTGCCACTCTATTCATTACAGCAGGTTACCATATATGTGTGACTTTCAGGGGGTCACCTTTCCTTTTTTGAACCATTGCAGGAGCCTAGATGGGCTCCATCCCCTGTCAGCACTCTAGCAGCAGCTGCGGATGCACTATCCACATACCCCCTCCCTATCGAGCCTGAGCGACCCACACACTTTTCTCAGGTCACGGTGGTGGTTTAATGGTGTGGATATTTTCTTGGCACACTTTGGGCCCCTTAGTACCAAATGAGCATCGTTTAAATTAATATTGTTGCTGACCATGTCCATCACTTTATGACTACAGTGTACCCATCTTCTGATGGCTACTTTCAGCAGTATAATGCACTATGTCACAAAGCCCAAATCATCTCACCACTGTTTTTTTGAACATGCTAATGGGTTCACTATACTCCAATGGCTTCCACAGTCCCCAGATCTCAATCCAATAGAGCACCTTTGAGATGTGGTGGAACGGGAGATTCACATCATGAATGTAGAGCTGACAAATCTGCAGCAACTGCGTGATACTATCATCTCAATATGGACCAGAATCTGAGGCGTGTTTCCAACATCTTGCTAAATCTATGCCACGAAGAATTAAGGCAGTTCTAAAGGCAAAATGGGGGTCTAACCGGTACTAGCAAGATGCACTTAATAAAGTGGCCGGTGAGTGTAAATTAAAGCATATTTTATAGGTGTAAGGACTAAGGCATATGTGTGCTGTGCATTCATCAAGTAGGTTCATGTATTATTTAAGTATATCCCTTTAAGCTTCTCCCACTGTCATCACAGTGAGGCTATGGCATGCTACGGGTACCAAATTATTCTTGTCCTTTAAGTGTCCAGAGGGGCCCCAGATTTTTCATAATCCCAGAAATGCCCCTGCTTGGGGAAGCTGACTGTGCAAATCCTGTAACAGGTTGGTCAGGCTAGCGTTAGTTCATTGTTAAATTATATTAGCAGTTTGTTATGTGCCATCCCCAGATCAGACAAGCTAGATGTGGCCCTGTGGAAGAGGCTGAGCAGAAATCCTGGAGGAGGGCAAGGGAGGAGGTGACAAGTGAGATAGGCGAACAGGAGGTGTTGGGAGGAACAAAGAGAACAATTTGGTTGGTATTTTGGTTTTGGTTTGGTTGGTATTTTGTGACTAGTTTAGTTATGTTGCTAGAGGCTGAGTTGTAGATGGCATTAAGTTGTAAGTATTTTGAATTAAATTGGGTGAGCGGAAGCCAGTGGAGGGATTGGTAGAGAGGAGTAGCAGACACTGAATGGTTGGTAAGGTGGATGAGTCTGGCTGCAGCATTCATAATATACTGAAGGGAGGATAGCCTATGTACAGGTAAGCCAATAAGGAGCGAGTTGCAGTAATCGAGGTGAGAGACAACCAGGGAGTGAATTTTAAGCTTTGTGGTTTCACTGGTTAGGAAGAGGCACATTTTGAAGAAGTTGCAGAGGTTGAGGCAGCAAGCTTTGGACAGTGATTGGATGTGGGGCCGAAAGGATAGTTCAGAGTCCAGGATAGCACCTTGACATGCGGGGACAGAGTTGTGCCATCGATCTTGACAAAGAAGTCAGGGGAAGGAGGCGCTGTAAAAAGAGCTCCAAAATTGCCCCTGCCCATTGAAATGAATGGGCAGTGCTTCCGAAGCGCCTTAAAAGCGATTATAAAGAAACGCAAAACGGGTGTTTTTTGGAGGTCACGTTGTCACGTGATCTTAAAAAAATGCCCCACTAGTGCCCGAAAAGTGGTGCTGCAGTGTGAAAGTGGCCTAATAGAGTGAGTTGATTGTGGTTTTCTAAAAATGCTCTTGTTTTTACTTTGTGTCTGATAGGTTAATTCGCAAAATCCTATCAGCTTGCCATAAATCAATTGTATGCTGCAATCCAGCATCACTAATTCTTCATCATAGCATTGTTCAAGCAAACTCAGCATGGTCGCAGATCATGCTGTTAGATTTTGTTCCCATAAGAAGGCCAAAAGGAATTGCCTTCACCTCAATATATTGTTGGAAATAAATAGTTATGCCATTAAAATCTGGACTTTTTGGATTTTAACTTCTGCTCAAGGAGTCTTAATTGATGAATATATGTCATAATTTCATTGGACTCAACTGATTAAGTTTTAATTTTCTGCATAAACTCATTCCAAGCTGGGCCAAAGCAATCAGACATCTCAATACTGAAACAAAAAATATAATGTAAAAAATACCTTTTTTTTTTTTAAACAGGTAAACAAAAAACCTTGTAACACAAAAAATAATATTCAAATTCCACCAAATGTGTTTATCACTTATATGTAATATAAAGTATAGCAGAAGGTGGAATTAGAAAATTGTTGGGGGGATTTACTAAAACGGGTGCACACAGAATCTGGTGCAGCTGTGTATAGTAACTAATCAGCTTCTATATGTACAGAAAACGTTTTATGCACATTAGAATGTCCAATAATTTTAAAGAGCACTCCAGTGCACCTTACAAGCACACCTTAATGCATACAGTATGTTTTTCAGTGCACAGCAGAACATACATGCGGCTATTCAACAGCTTCTTTATGTAGGTTATTACCCTTTTTCTGCTTCAATACGTTTTATTGCTGAATTATTAAACATACAACAATGTCAAAGGCATCTAGATTTCCCACGCAGGGGCTAGAACTGGTGCATAAGAGACAAAAACAACAAAAGAAAATACAACATAAACCGAGGAATTAAAGCCATGGATGTTTTGTGAGTGTATTTTCAACTGGGGGGTGGCCATAGTGTGGAGGAGTAAAAGTGCTTGTCAACAGAGAAAGGTTCCAAAGATTCCCTAGATGATGATTGGCTGGCTTCCTGACGGGCCCCGGGACCCAAGGAGAAAGCAGAAAAAAGGGTGGGGAGAAAGAAAAGGGAAGAGAAAACTGAGGAGAGAAGAGAACATATAGTAGCTACGAGAAGGGACCACCAAATAGGTGGAATACATCCCAGCAGTGAGGGACATCCAAGGGGGCAACTCCCCCACCCGACACATGGCTGCAAACATGACACATATTATAGCTCCCATGGAGATAGGGGAGAAGGGTACTAGGAGTAGCAGGAGGCCAAAATTCAGCCCAACCTGCCATAAGGGAGAGGGAGGGGGCAGGAAGAGGGGGAAGGGAAGAGGACAGGGGGGAATATACACCGTAGGTAGAGAAAAGGACCCCCCCCAAAAAAAGGGGCACACGTAGCATACACAAGGAGGAGAGCCACATAGGTCAGCAGATCACGAACTATGAATTCAAACAATAAACTCTCTATGAGGGAAGTTGGGGGGGAGACACGGCTCAAGCGCCGTAACCCCAACCCCTCCGAGGTCAACTGCAGGATCCTAGAGAACATGAAAAAGGGTGTTGCAGAGCATAATGTGCGAAAGATACCATATAAAGAGCAGGGCATGCCTTCACACCGCCACCAGCACAAAAAGGACAGGCGGGGTTGGGGAGGCCAGCCCAAAGGTAAATCTAGGATGGCGTAAACATACAGAAAACAGTAGCACAGCAATTCAGTCTTAAGTACCCAGTAAACATTAGAACATTAAACTTTACGTCATTAACTCATAGTGGGCCTCTTTAAAAAAAAATAAAAAAAAAAAAGGGGGGGTCAACAATAGTGCCAAGAAACTAAGGGGGAGAAACCTCCAGCTAAGGTAGGGACACTATGAAAAGTTCCACAGTAATCCATGGGTAATAAAAAAAAAAAGGAGTTAGAGCGTTCAACAGTAACTTATTCAGGGCGCCATTTCCAGCGCAGTAGACATAGCCAGTGTCCATGGACTAGGCATCTTTGGTAAGGATAAGATGCTCCTGAGGGGATCGAGTAAGTCTACACAGTCAATCAGGAGGAGTCTTGAGAGAATGCAGCCCAGGGCAAAAAAAAAAAAAAGGGGAGAACAATGAAACACAGCACCCAAGGGGAGGGGAGGAACCCAATGGCAACGGGTTAACTGGAAGATGGCCACACAGCCAGACTCACAAGAAGAGGTGGCAGGGTCAGGAGGTCAAACTCCAAAGCAGAAACCAGGAGGGCATTCGGCCCGGAGAGGAGCTTAAGGGACCAGGACGTGAAGGGGAGCGGCGTTGGGATCTCTTGCGGGCAGAAGATTTCTCCCAAAGGTGACCAAGCTATTTCAGGGCCCGGGCCAGTTCCTCCAGGGGGAAGACGATGTAAGGCTTTCAGCATTATATGGGCCTCTTCAGGGGTGCCAACAGACTAGCTCTTGTTCTTAAAGACAAAGGAGAGCCGAAAAGGGAAGCCCCAGGCGTATTTCATGTGGTTATTCAGCAGGGCTGTAGTGATCTGACGTCTCTTCTGGAGAGTCATTTGGGAAAGGTCAGAGAAAAGCTGGTAGCAGTGTCCTTGGAAGCACAGCTCCAGTTTATTTCTGGCCACCATCAGGAGGGTTTTCTTTGTGTGATAGTCTGTAAACTTGATGATATCCCTTGGGGGACCCTCCTGCCTCTTTGGCCCCAGGGCCCAATGGATGCGATAAAACTCGAGGTGGTCAATAGGAATAGTGGGCACCAATTCCTGAAATAGCTCACTGTTTTGAATAAAAGTCTTAAATGTAGAATACTTGAGGAAAAGTCTCTGCCACAGACTTGAGGGATAAGACAAATTTAGAGAGCTTATCATACGGTACCAGTATCTCTCAGCCAGTCCGGCGATACCGTATGAGTGTAGATCCATAGAGTGTTCTTCAACTGAACTTCCAGGCCCCTTCAAAGAAACCAGCCTTGTACATAGCCCTCTCCTGAAGAATCCTCCGCTGGATGCTCCTCCAGTTGCTGGGCCTCTCGTTAGATGAGACGGCACAGGACCACCCTTGAATCATTAGGCCCCGATATCCATTCAGGCCTGTCCCTGCAGTTGCTTCACCTCTGGCTATTTAGCCCCGAGACTTGGAATTGCATGGATCCGCACCCCAGGCCAGGAGGGCCTTGAGGGCTGGTCAGGAGGACCAGGATCAAACAGGCAGAAGATATCTTCTGGATCGGAACCCCCGAAGCACGTGATCTCAGTACCTTAAATACCCCCTCCCAGAAATCACAGCAGGATAAACACTCCCATTGGGCTGGTTCCGAGAGAAAGAATGGCATCCAATACACCCAGCCAAACTGCGTCCTCATACTTGCCGGCGGAGACAGCGACACCTGCGGCCAAGTAGAACTTGTGCAATCCAGCTAGACTGGTACTGAAATCATAATTTAACAGAATTAACCCTAAAACCCAACTGTGGTTTCAGGAATATTATTTTTTAAAAACACCTAGCACATGCTCGTAAGGAGCCAGCGCTACATCTGTCTTTCCTGAATGTTCCAATAGAGGCTCCCTGTTTCATTGCTAGGTGGATTAGAAAAGTCATAATTTCAGCCTATAGTCTAAAGCAGTGGTCTCCAAACTGGCCTGCAAGCCAGATGTGGCTTTTGCTTGCATTTATTCAGCCCTTGGAGCATTATTCCTCCTACTGAAACCAACGATGGGGCCCTATTCTTTCCACTGTCACCACCAATGGGGCACTATTCCTTCAACTGACGCCAATGAAAGGAAACTATTCCTATGCAGGAATATATTCTACCCCAACTAGCCACAGTCCAGCTCCTAAAAACTCTGAAAAACAGGAATCTGAGCAATTGCTTAAAAAATTTGGAGACCCCTGGTCTAAAGTATAGACGTTTGAGTTTTACTTGATAGATGTTCAGGACTCGTTTTATGCCAGTTTCAGGCATAAGGTTATTCAAGCTGCTTGCTATATGAGTTCTGTTGAGCTTTTCTTTGTCTCGGTGCATGGGGCTGTTAGTGTTTGTTTTCTGTGCTGCCCAACTCTCATTTGGACTGCTTTTGGACATCATATGGTTAAGACTAAAAGATCCTGTGCCCTATACTGTATGATTAGGAAAATAGGATTTTTTTACTTACCTGTAAAATCCTGTTCTTTGAGTACTGTACAGCAGTGGTCATCAACCCTGTCATCAGGGCCTACTAACAGGCCAGGTTTGCAAGATAACTGAAATACATCACAGGTGATATCATTTGCTGCTCAGTGATTGCAGTATTCTAGTCTGCATCTCCCCAAGGTAATACATAAAACCTGGCCTGTTAGTGGGCCCCCGAGGACAGGGTTGATGACCACTGCTGTACAGGACACCAGTCTCCCCTTCTGTTACTTATGATCTTTCTATTGCTTGTTACAAAACGGGGGCTTGCGTGGAGTAGGATGGGTCTCTCCCATCCTCTGGAACTCCCTGCCCCATTATGTCAAATCAGCCCCTACCCTGTCCACATTTAAGAGATCCCTGAAAACTCATTTATTCAGGGAAGCCTATCCTACACCCACCTAACAACACCTGTCCCCGAGCCACCCTCATCAAATCATTCTCTGCAGCTATTACCTTTTGTACCACCACCCCGTCCCTTTAGAATGTAAGCTCTATGAGCAGGGCCCTCCTGTACCTTTTGTATTGAACTATGCTGTAATTGTGTTGTCCCCCCTATACATTGTAAAGCGCTGCATAAACTGTTGGCGCTATATAAATCGTGTATAATAATACAGGGAATGTCCCTGCACCTTTTTTATTTTATTTTATTTTTTTACTATTGTCCAGTTACCTGAAGGTAGCTGCATATAACCCATGGTGATACAAGACCTATACCAGGGATATGCAATTAGCGGACCCCCAGCTGTTGAAAAACTACAAGACCTATCATGCCTCTGCCTCTGGGTGTCGTGGTTGTCGGAGTCTCGCTATGCCTCATGGGACTTGTAGTTCTGCAACAGCTGGAGGTCCGCTAATTGCATATCCCTGACCTATACTAACAGGAAAAGGAAAATTGAATTCAAATACTTACTGTAATTTTCCTTTCCTGACGAGCTCCATGGCAGCACAGCTGGGTATAGGCTTCGCCCCACATGCCTCCAGGACTTAACTCATATGAATTTGAGCCCACCTACAGCCTCAGCGTTCTGTAACTAGTCCTACCAAGCTGGGTGGGATCTGTGCTGCCATGGAGCTTGTCAGGAAAATTACGGTAAGTATTTGAATTAAATTTTCAGTTTTCCTGACGGCTCCATGTCAGCACAGCTGGGAACTAACTATCCAAAACAGGGGAGGGATAATGCTACACACTTCTCAATTCTGACTAAAAAAAACAGAAGCCAGGATGCCTCTGCCAAACTCCACTGTCATTAAGCCATTAATATTTTGGTGCCCACGTAGCTGCCTTGCAGAAAGTTTCAGACACTAGGCCTGCTACCACTCTCAAGGTCGAGACCCTTCTAGTGAAGGGTGCCGTGATTCTCCTGGCACGGCTAACCCTTTCAACTTGTAGGCCAAGGAGATGAGCTTTACCAGCCAAGAGGCAATAATCTTGCTAGAAGCCGTAAAATGTGTTCCACCTAGCATGACAAACAGATGCTCCGACTTCCTGATGGCAGAAGTTGTCTTGATTAAACATTTTAAAGCTTGGCCCACATCCAATGAGCTAATTTCTTGAGTACTCCCCAAACGGAATGTAGGAGGACAACCTCTTGTGTGATATGGACTCTGTAGGTCAGTTCAGGCTAGACAAGTGCGATTAGTTTCGTACGAAATTAAAATTCGTACGAATTTCTGGAAATTCGTACATTCGTACGAATCCAAAATACAAATTTTTATGCATACGAATTTCGTACGAAATACGAAATTTCGTTTCCGAATTTCCGATCCAAATTCATAACGAAAATTCGGAATTGTTACGAAAAATTTACGTACCTAAGAGTTAAAACCCCAGGAAGTCAGCACAGGGATGGTGGGAACCCTATGGGAATTTCTATGCTTACGAATTTTATACGAAATACGAAATTTCGTTAACGAATTTTGGATCCAAATTAACAGAATTGTGACTGGTGTTTTGTTCACCAATCAGAGGAAGTCAGCACAGCACAGGGATGGTGGGAACCCTCATAATGGGCACAGCGGGTGTACACTCAGACCCAGGAACTCAGCACAGGGATGGTGGGATCCCCTCATAATGGACACATAGCAGGTGTACAGACCTAGGAACTCAGCAGAGGGATGGTGGGAACCCCTCATAATGATAAATTCATCATAACGAACTTTCGTTATTTTTTTACGAAAAGTTTACGGATCTAACGAAAATTCGTATTTCGTACGAATCAGAATTGAATTTCGTACACGAAATACGATTTTTTTACGTACAAAACGAAAATGGAACGAAACAAAACAATTTTTTTGATGGCGCCCATGTCTAGTTCAGGCACAAAATTTGAGCATTGGCATGAGTACCACCCTGTCTGGAAGTACGCGAGTATGGGTTCTTTAAACTTCAAGGCCACCAATGCTGACTCTTCTGGCTGATGTTATTGCCACCAGTAAAGCAGTTTTCAGTGAGAGGTACCACAGGGTGATTGAAGGCATCTGAAGCAATAACGTCCAACAGCAATGGGAGATCCCATTTCGGAAACAATTTGAGGTTTCAACCAAATTGCATCTTGAAAAACAGTGTTATTAAGTGTTGGATGCCCAGTGTATGCCGGTGAAGGCAGATGTGACAGGAGTCACTTTGGGTGGGGGGTTTGTGGAACTCAGCTTACCTTGGAGAGCTCTGGAGACTCAGTGTCCAGCTCCCCTGGCCCCTCTTATGTGTAAATCATGCTGAGTCCATTAGGGGCAGGTAGGACTTAGGGTGGTGGGGGCCCCTGGGCTTGAGTCACTTTCGGGCCCTACCTTCTATACATTACCATATTTATCGGCGTATAACACGCACCCCAAGTTTAGGAGGGAATTTTAAGGAAAAATCTTTTAGGAGGGAAGTTTAAGGAAGAAACTTACATTTAAGTGCCCATAAATGCAGCCTTATCAGTGTCCATCTGCAGCCTTGCCCATCCATCTGCAGCCTTGTCCAGTGTCATTGCAGCCTTGTCAGTGTCATTTGCAGCCTTGTCAGTGTAGCCTTGTCATTTGCAGCCTTGCTCCAGTGTCATTTGCAGCCTTGTCATTGCAGTTTTGAAGTTTAAAAATGGCGCCACCGAGATACAGAGTCCCGTGTATCTCGACGGCTCTCGGGTCCTCTCGGTGGCTCCCCTTTTGCTCTCGGCGGCTCTCGGCGGCTCTCGGCGGCTCTCGGGTCCTCTCTCGGGTCCTCTTGCAGTCCCGAGCAGAGCCGAGAGTAGCCGAGTGTACTCAGCTCGGCTCACAGTCACGCCCAGTTCCTGTGTTATGTCCATCATAGGGCGGGACTGGGCGTGACTGTAGCCGAGTACACTCGGCTATGTATCTCAGCCGGGCCCGCAGGGCCCCCTAGTGGGCGGGGCCCATGGGCTTGAGCCCAGTCAAGCCCAATGTTAAGTCCGGCCCTGATTAGGGGCACAGGGTGACCGAGAACACCACTATGATCTGTGCTATTTAGACACACTGTACAGCCACACTGGAATGTTGTATATATTGTGTGTTGTCTCATGCTGTTGTGGACTTTTTGCTGTGATCATTTGGGGTGGGGTTGTATTCCAATGTTCTATTGTGTCTGTCTGCCTTGGATATTATGGGATGTGTATGTAGATTAGCTGTGAGATTGGTGGGGGCGAATTCCTCCAACAGCTCTCCTTGTTGATAAGACTGTTTACTGATGAGAAATTTGAATACACCTGACCTGTGTGTATATTGTGATTGGACAGTTTACCCTGTCCCGAATCCAAGGGTGGGGGGGAGTGTCTCGGAGTTGTATATCTGGGGTAACATGTACTGGAATAAAGGAGTTTGATGCTGTTGTTCACCCTATACTGTGTTACGGCTAGTGACTGGGTGGGCTAAAAGATCTTGGATCATGTGGTACCGGACAGAGAAAGCATTTACGGCGGACATAGTCCTGTTGAGGACAAGGGTTCGTCACACAGAGATAGACGAAATGTGTGCCTATAGCATACTTACGCAGAGACCTAAATCAAGCCACGCCTGCAGGCATTTCAGAACAGCCTTCTGAAGAGTCCAGCGTAAAATCTTGATCAGCAATAATACTGGGAATTTATGCCATATTCTACTATAGGCACAGTTAGCGATGTCCTTTCTTGTTTTCATAAGAGTATTTACAGTCTTCACAGAGCATTCAAAATCCATTAGCCTCTGCCTCTCTAGACCCAGGCCATCAGCCTTATGCCCCATACACACGGTCGGAATTTCCGACGGAAAATGTCCTATCGGACCATGTTGTCGGAAAATCCGACCATGTGTGGGCTCCATCGGACTTTTTCCGTCGGAAATTCAGATGGAAAAAATTTGAGATCCTGCTCTCAAATTTTCTGACAACAAAGTCTGATTGGACTTTTTCCGATCGTGTGTAGCGAATTCCGACGAATAAAGTGCCACGCATGCTCAGATCACATTACAAGACCAAAGCTATTGGCTACTAGCCTCTACGTAGTTCCGTCGTACGCAACGAACGTCACCACGTTCAGAATGATCGGATTTTCCGACAACTTTGTCCGACCGTGTGTATGCAACACCAGTGTCGGACAAAATCCGTCGGAAAAAATCAGACGGATTTTGTGGTCAGAATTTCCGACCGTGTGTACGGGGCATAAGCCTGTCGGATGCTGGATGAATGGGACTTTGGAGAAGATTTGATCTTACAGAGGGAGTCAATCCTTGACACTTATAAGGATGAGCAAAGGGTACCAAGGCCCCTTCGGCCAATCTGGGATCATCACCAGAACTGTAACCTTCCCCTGCCACAGCCTCAGCTGGAAGCTGAGAATCGGAGGAAGCAGCAGAAAGGCAAGGCTGTCTTGGAGATGCACTCTGCAGTCAGCACCTCCACCCCGATTGCTTGCGGATTCTGGGCCCTGAAATGGAACTTCAGCAACTTGGTGTTGACTGGGGATGTGAGCGGTCTACCTCTGGAAGAAAAATACCAAGATCTGTTAGTTCTCGAAAGACTTGCAGTAGTGTGGACCATTCATTGTCGTCCAGACTTGTCCTGGACAAATAGTTTGCCTGAAGATTCTTCTGACCAGGCACATAGGCCGCAGATCGCTGCAGAAGATTGACTTGGGCAGATTCTAGAATTAAATAAACCTTCTTCAGAAGTAAGAGACTGAGCCTTGTTTCCAGATGTAGGCCACAGTCGTTGTGCTGTCCAACTTTACCAGGACAGGCTTACCCAGGAACATTGCAGACGATTTAGTTTCTTCAACCACCAGTTTAGGCCACTGGTCCAGAAACCCGACTTGAACGGGAGCGAGAGTTAAACTGAGTCTACCTGAGCTGCTGGAGCGAGGCGATTTTTATGGCTCATTCTGAGACATGAAGAATGAAAGATGTCCAAATATGGCCTAAAATGCTTGCCTTAATGGACCACGTGTCAATCACCAAAGCCATACCTATGTCCACAGAGGAGCCACATAGTGCCCCTAAGGCATGTGTTTGGGAGGCACAATCCCAAAATAACAGAAAGCATCCTGACATGGACCTCTTTACTGACTTATTGCGTTAGCTTCCCAGTTTTTCCTGGACTCCCAGCCAGAAATGCAGAAGCTAACTTCCACTATTAAATTTAGGCTTGACCTTCTACGATCAAGAAAAATGCAGTGATAGCGTTTGTCCTTGAAGGCCACAACATTTTCTGATGGTAAGGACATGTATATGGCCAATCCCACAAGGGACACACACTGACCAGAGGGGTGATCCCAACCCCTGGACATCTTTCAGTTCAGAAGGGCATAACTTTCACATCCTGCTGTGATGACATACTCCAATCTTGTAGACTGAGCACTTGTTCCATCCAACATAAGAGAATTGTCAAGCTGTCCTCTGGAGGTACTGTCAGAAACAATTAAAATCAGACCGAGACAGAAGTACAGTTAAATCACACTTGTTTAATAATAAAAGTAAAAAGAACAAACGTAGTCAAAACATAGCCAAAGTTCAGTAACCGGAACGGATAGTAAGCCAAGCGAGGAGTCGGGGATCAAAGTAGTGGAACAGCAAGCAGGATCTGTAGCCAGAAGGGATGTCAGCAAAGCCAGTCTTTAAACAGGAACACAGGAGATAGTTTCTTGTGATGTGACCAAGGTGAAGGCATAGCTCCTCTGGACTGGAAGGCTTAAGTAGGCAGGACTGACGAGCACGATCGCCAACAGCTGGGTAACTGTGGAGAGAGATGGGAGTTGGCAATTAGCCAGCAGCTGAGCGGCCAGCTCAGAGAAGGAATGGCTGAGCACAGCCCTGACAGGTACTTCAAATACTTCCAAAGCTTTACTTCTATTTAAAGGCATTTCACCAACCTTACCAATCTGGACAAAGGACGTCCTCATCTTCCTGTTCAGAAGAGACTTAAGAGGATTGATTGGCTTGAGAAGGCCCTGAATAGAAGACTGGACATTGCCAGAATAGATGGCCCTTGCAGAAGATAAATTCAGCAATTCCTTTAGAGTGTCTTGACCATATGCTTAATTTTGACAACTTGGTCACCATCATCTTAATCACAGCCTGCCTGAACAAAGTAGGAATCACATTTATTCACCTCTACTTGGGAAGAAGAACAACCAGTTAGTTGTCATCGTCCTTTTTATCCTTGGACGCTTGAACAGGGCAACATTCTTGCAGTAATGCTTGTCTTAATGAAAAAGTTTGTTCAGAACAGTGACAAAAAAGGTAGGAATTTTCAACAGAATTACAATAATATTCTGCAATGTACACAAACCAAGGGAATTGTTGACATCAGAAACATGCTTCTCCCCATTTTTTTATTTTTTGCTTGAAAAACTGGAGAGCACATAGAAATATAAAAGGATATCCCATATCTCAACAGACCAAGGCTGGCTCCAATAGTCATCCACAGGTGACTCCTCTACCTTCTCTGGAAATGCTGGTCTTTTGAGGGGGTTGGCATAATTGCAACAGTAAAGCAAACATGAGAAGCCACCAACAGGTTATTGCCATGTGTGAACAGACAAAGTGTTACTTTATTTTTCCCTGTTATGCAGAGTACTCCCTGTGGAGGAGCTCAGGCTATGCATAGAGGCTACAGGGAGCAAGGCACCACAATACCCAGCAAGGCAGCATTCATTTGGATACAAAACATCTTTCAAATTTAGCTCACCCATCCTTCATCATCCGACCGTAAACACCGGCACAGCGCAGGTGCGGGTGCATAGGGGAGACTCTGCCAACACCGCTGCCCACTTTACATGGACCCAGCGGACCCAGCAGACCCCAGACAAGGCTGTTAGCCCTGACAAAAGCCACCCCGAGGACCAGCAGCGGGGCTCCCTGGATTATGGATCATTTAGCCGAGACACCAGGGACTGCATCTGGTCTAATCCACACATGGACAAATGGCCAGCCATTTAGACCAGCCAGGTAGAGGAGCACACCTAGGTCCTGCGCATAGGATGGAAAAAGAACGCTGAGACTGTAGGTGGGCTCAAATTTATACGAGTTAAGTCCTGGAGGCATGGGGGGCGGAACATATACCCAGCTGTGCTGCCACGGAGCCATCAGGAAATAGCATTTACAGGTAAGTCAATATTCCACCTCAGATTTATGTAATTTTTTTTTTTTTTTAAGAAAATCACCTTGAGATAAAAAAAAAATTGACATCACCTATTGTAAAAAGGGATCATCTTAATCTTCCAAGATATAACGCCACAACTAAAGTTTTTCTCACACTGGTAGATTAGATTAGTTATCAACTGTGCACAGGCTCAATCAGTGAAGTTTATTATGTTGACAACTTTAACTGAATTGATCCAAATATATTTTTGACAACTGGAGATTGCATACCTCTTATCAGGAACAGCCCATGAGATTCCAAGATTTGTCTGTTTAGATTAGTGTTTCTTTAGGAGGTATACATGCCAATTGGATCTCTTGATAATTAAAAAAAAAAAGCAAAAGGATTTCCTGCATGCTATTTAACCTGAAATCAACTTAAAGCGGGACTTTACCTATAACAACTTGATACAAAAAATAATCATGTTCTTTAGCAGGGAACATCCATTCCATATTAATAATTATGCCACCAAAATTAGTGTGTGCTATAAATTGCCTCAAGCATTGCTTCTGTTTCTTCTGGCTGAAGCCCAGAGCCCCTGAACAGCAGTAAAGCGGAACTAAATTCAATCGATTTTGCAGTTTCAAAAAACTGTTACATTCCTGGAATGACGGGATTGCTAAATGTCACATTTGCTTGTGTCTTCAACCAAACGATCAGACCATCAAATGGCTGGTGTCATAACTGATCACATTAGTGGATTGGTATGTACTCCAAAAGGAAAAGCCATGGATACTCATGGAACAAGCAACGATCGCTATACCCTTGGAAGGAATAGCATGGCTCTTGGATGTAGAGATACCATAGGCGGTGAGGAGACACCCCACACTCCAATCCATCAAAAAGATATTTAAGAAAACTAAGATTTCAACACATCCAAGCCTCATGATACCAATCCTGGGTACCCCGATTTTTGAGCCAGGCCTGATAGACCAGGGTTTCAGGGATTTAAGGCAACAGGGAATTAGCAGGATCATACATTTCTCAATTGATAATCATGTGATGACTAAGGGGGAGATTGAACGATGATCTTGACCCATTTAGGCGAATACAGCTTAATGCCTTCCTTCGATCAATTATGCAACGAGTGCCGGTGATACGTACACCATCTAGGTTAGAACAGATATGCCTAAAGCAGGGGTCAAGTCCTGGGGAAAAAAGTGTGGGAACTCCCACCCAAGATCCACTCCCCCACCAAAAAAAAAAAATGATACGCTCATATGCACGAACGCTTCAAAAGTTTTATTTTTCATCCAATTTTCGGATTGTGTGTATGAAGCTTAACTGTTAGTACATAACAAAAAAAAAAACACACACACTCGCTGCTATTCCAACCCTTCACAAATTTCCACATAAACTTCCCTCCTGGCATTAAACTTTGCCAGGTATTGTGCTCAGCTTACCACCCCAAACTGATGTTCCTCCTCCCTCAGCTCACCTCTCTCCCTGCATGTCCTGTGAGCAGAATAGCTGTGCTTCTCCTCTGGGTTCTCTCATCATATGGCACTGAAGATAGAGGAGGGGGGGGGGGGATTCAGCGGGACACACAGAGCAAGTATGCAAGACACGGGGGGGGGGATGAGGAGACAGAAAATCAGGAGGGACCGGTGGGGAGGAGCCCATCACGAGAGGTCTGACTAAATACAATCTCTTAGCAGCAGGGACCTGATCTACCCGTCAGCTAGCAGTGATTGACAGGTAGATCGAAGCGGAAGCTGTCATGGGGCACCCTACTGGCAATGCCTGAATGGTCAGGTGTGCGGCACTTACTATTGCGAGCTGTGTCGGCAGCTGCTGGTGTAGCACCTGCCACACGGCTCGCAAAGTCTTGCAGGACGCGGCTGCTAACGGGAACTGAGTTCCTGTTGTGGAAAAAGTACAGGAACTCCGTTCCCATGCGTTCCCGCAGGACTTGAGCCCTGGCCTAAAGGGTGAACCACTGAGACATTCACTCTCATCTATGTATGCCTTGTTGATTGAGCTAGAAGCCCCACAAGAACTGGCCTTCCTACAAGCATGGGAGAGGGATCTGGGGGTTACTTTCTCTGAGACACAGAAATTGACACAGAAATTTACGCACAAGGCGTCAATGGCAACCAGGTACCAAGAAGGGGGGTATACAATTTTCACTAGGTGGTATAGAACCCCGGAAGTATTAAACCGGATATTTCCACAAGTATCCAACCTATGCTGGCATTGCCAGGGTGCAGAGGGCACTATGTTACCCAATTTTTGGGAATGTCATGGATTGAAAGAATTTTGGAAGATGGTCTCGAAAATAGTTAAAGAAATTACAGACATGTCTCTTGGAAAAAATCCGGCAGCTTTTTTGCTGCACGATATCCCGTAATCTTCTGAAAAATATAAAAATTCCCTTCTAAAGCATCTGCTTACAGCAGCAAAAGCTTGTATCCCGGCCCTCTGGAAAAGCACGGTAGCCCCAACTAAATGACAATGGATTGGTAGAATAACAGATATCCAACAAATGGAAAATCTTACCATGACGTTGAGAGAGCAAGAAGATAAGTATCGGGAAGTCTGGACTCCCTATACTATATACAGGGAGCAAAATCCCTAAATAACATTTCTAACTGGGGGGGGAGGGTGGACGATATGAGGGGGCATAATATTAATTTCATTTTTTTTCTTTGTTCTTCTTTCTCTTCTTCTTTTCTCTTTTTCTTTTAGTATCCTTGTCTGTCTCTGCTATGAAGGATAACCAGGGCTATCCCTGGTTAAGGAAAATGTAATAAGAGTAGAAATTATTACGGGTTTGTACTAGAACAATAAGGAGGCACGAATAAATGATGAGTTTCTGCCTAAAGACAATATAACTTCTCGATATATGTGATAGTAGGTGGCAATATTCAAGAAGATATTAGTTGTAAAATAGAAGATTTAGGTGTTGATGTACGTATATGTAATACTGTATTACTACCGTATTTTCCGGCGTATAAGACGACCTTTTACACTTAAAAAAAATGACCAAAAAGCAGGGGTCATCTTATCCGCCGGGTCAGCCCCTCGGATGCCGGCTGGGTGTTCGGTAATACTGTATGTAGCTTCGGCTGAATACAGAGCCTGCTCGGATTGGAGTAACAACCTCTGCCAATCCGAGCAGGCTACTCTGTAGCCTGCTCAGATTGGCTTTGAGAGTCAGAGAGGCGCGGGCTGATGATGTTACAGCCTCTGCCAATACAAGCAGGCTTTGTATTCATTAATAGAATACATCACTCGCCGTGACTGGCTCCAGCAAAAGCAGGAAGAAGGATATGGCGCCAGCTCCAGCTTCAGCAAGAAGGAAGAAAAATGAAGCGTCGGAAGCCTCGGAAGGGGGGTCGTCTTATAAGGTAAGTACAGGAAAAAAATGCTTAAAGAACTGTAAGTTTATGGGGTCGTCTTATACGCCCCGTCACCTTATACACCGGCAAATACGGTATTATTGTGAAAAAATAAAGAATAAAAAAATGATCACATGTGCAGCATCATGGCAGTTGCGGATGAAACAGAAGCAGCTTCCTTGGCTGTAAAGGGTAGGAGGATTTAATTCCACTTTAAGGCTGCTAGCAGATCAGTGCTTAAAAATGGAGAGCAACTGAGCATGTGCAGAGCAGGATGAGACAGTGTATTACTAGATTTTATACAGTATAGGGCACTTATCTTTTAATGTTTTACATAGCTATATCTGCAAAAGGGGCCAATCTGAAGTGATCTAGCAGGACTTAATTTTCTGACTAAAGTTCTGCTTTAATGTGCCAGATGACATGGAAGTAACTTTGTCAGTGACTGTAACCTCCATAAAGTGAACCTGTGTATTTTTTTTCCACATAATAATAGTTTGAAAAAAAGACAGAAATCCACTTAGAAGGTTAAATGAAAAAAATCCTTATGATTTTCGTTAAGCTATTTTGTTCTAGCTATCTATATATAAAGTTAAACCAAGATATTGACATCTTTTGAGGTCATACTGATACCTAATAGGACTAATAATAATAATGATTTTGACAGTCTGGTGAAGACCATTGGGGATCTTATAAAACTGCAGATTTAGAGACTCAAACCACTGAAAAGTTCTGATTGGCTGTCAAGCTTTGCTAAGCATTGCACGTATTTCTTTTTAATTATGTAAAGCCAGATGTGTTTATACCCTTTCCAAATTTTTCGTTTTTTTTTTTTATTTGGCTTCTTTACTCCGTTGCACCTACACCTTCAGTTATTTATGTAACATGCTTATTTCCTGAGTTTCCTGCAGCTTTGTTTCTTAATATAGTTGACTGTTCTGTCTAATAATAACAAGCAGTGTAGCGAGAGGCGCGCCCACCGCTGTGACAGAGACAAGTTGCAGATGCCCCCTTCTGATGAGCTTCTAAGCCTTGCAAAGGGCAGGCAGCAACAGGGGTTCACCGGATGAACAGAAAGTCAAGCAAGAGACAAAGGTCCTCCAATAAATTATTCATCTTAGTGACTTGCCCTCCAACTCGCCATTATTTCTTTCTATGTATTTTTACACAATTGTAAAGATAACCCATCTTTTCAATCTCCAATTTAATAAACTATCCAAGGCATAAAGCGGCCCATTTACACTTGTGTGATGTGGCAACGCACCTGCTCTATATGGTTGGCAGTGCCATTCAATGTGAATGGCACCCCAACGCATTGTACAGTAGAGCCCAATGCATATACTGTGCATTGCATTTTCAAAAAAGGGTGAAAATGTTTTCATCAATTGCAGTGTATTGGGAACCCATTCATAAGGTATGGGTTTCCTTAATGCATTGCAGGAGAACGCTTAAGTGTTACTAAACTCACAACAGTAAAATCAGTCTGTATATGCAGTAAAGCATGCTTGTTACACTCACTGTCGAACCTAAGGGGTTAATCCTCTGTTTGGTGTAAAAAGCCTGTTTGATCCTGTCTTCTCTGATCCTCCTCTTCTTCCACCGTCCCCAATATGCTGATAGAACAGAGCCTTGGGGGCAAGCTGCACATGCTCAATTTGGTGTGTATTGCTGGAGAGTTGTTTTTTCTTGGGAGAGTGCATGTGAATCAGCACTGTCCAGACAGAGGGTTGGGGGGTCCTGCAGCCTCATAGGACAGTCAAAGCAGAATGAAAACCCCTCCTACAAGCTTTGACCAGACACTGATAGAAGTCACAGGACCGCTATATACTGCTGATGAGAAAAGGTGTTTAGCATTGTTTATATTTATTAAGATAATTGCATTTTCATGTTCTGTGGACTGTGGGAGACAGAAAAAAATACAAAACTGTTTTATATATTGTTAATAAATTTTGCAAACAGGTAATTTTTCTCCTTCATTGATGTACGCTGATGAGGCTGTACTGATGGGCACCGATAAGGCGGCACTGAGAGGTGGCACTGATGGGTGGCCCTGATGGATGGCACTGATAGGCGACACTAAAGGGCATTGATAGGTGGCACTGAAGGGCATTAATAGGTGGCACTGATAGGTGGCAGTGATGGGCACTGATCGGCACTGGTAGGTGACTCTGATAGGCAGCACTGCTAGGTGGCATTGATTGACACCACTGGTGGGCATTGATAGGTGGCACTCGTGGGCACTGATAGGTGGCACTGATTGTTGGCACTGTTATGCACTGGTGGGCACTGGCAGGTGGTACTGGCAGGTGGTACTGGTTGACATAAATGAGGCGGCTTCGCCGCTTCCTCTTCGGGACCGATGTCCCTTGCACAGAAGCCGGTGATCGGCTTTTTTTTCGCCTCACGCTCTCAGCATGAGGGGAAAAAAAGAGCATTACCGATCTTCTGTTTACATCACGTGATCAGCTGTCATAGACTAACAGCTTATCATGTGGTAAGGGGCCGGGATCGACCCCTTACTCTGATCTGTGATCACCCGAGTCTCATTGACTTGGTGATCACAGCGCACGCCACGCGCGGCCTGCAGGGGGCATGCGGGGAGCGTGCAAAGAGGAGGACATCTATTGACGGCCTCCTGGCAAAGTAGGTCCGCGCTGTAGCCCTCATTCGGCCATAGCGTGGATCGGAAGGAGGTAAAGCGGAACTAAACTGTATCTGAGCACCACAAACTGAAATCGCTTTTATTATTTTTGATATTTACAGCAAAGGCACCCATCCATCCATGTCTCTTTATTTTGTTTAAAAATCACTTTGAAAAACACCCCCTAGCATTTCTAGCCATGGCAGTCTTGAGTTAGGGCTGATCATTCACATAGCATTTACTTCCTGGAATCCATCTGCTCTTAGCATGCATGCAGGAGGATGTGCTTAACTGAGAAAGCCTCTCCTCCTCTCCTGAAGACTCATGGGATGTATGACATCATGAAGAAATATGGAAAAAAAAAAAAAAGGTTGAAACAAGAAAATATGATCTACTTTCCTATCTATTTACTAATGCTTGTAGCATAAGGATTAAAAATAGTTAATGTTGATTGAGAGAGTTTAGTGTTTTATGGAAAACGCAATAGAGATCCATAGCATAATTCTATTTATTAACCGCTTAAGGACCGCCTCCTGCACATTTACGTCAGCAGAATGGCACGGCTGGGCAGATCAACGTACAGGTACGTTGCCCTTTAAGAGCCCAGCCGTGGGTCGCGTGCACGGTCCTGATCTCCGTGACCGCGGCCCCGGGACCAGCGGACCCGATCGCTCTATTTTTATTTTTGTTTATTTTTGTTTATAGTGTAAAAAATAAAAACCGCATAGGCGATCAAATACTACCAAAAGAAAGCTCTATTTGTGGGAAAAAAAGGACGCCAATTTTGTTTGGGAGCCATGTCGCAATTGTCAGTTAAAGCGATGCAGTGCAGAATCGCAAAAAGGGGCCTGGTCCTTTGGATGCAAATTGGTCTGGGGGTTAAGTGGTTAAAAGAGCAAAACGCAATAATGGAAACCTTCCTGAAAGGAAAGCTTCCTGAAGACGTTATGACGAAACATATGTCGGAGCGCCGCCTGGTCACGTTATCCTATATCATATCCGGTCCCTTTGGTTGTCTCATCTGGCTGGTGGAACGCACGCCGACCACTGAGGTGGAAGCCAGGTGTCCATACACTTTCACAGTACAGATGAGCTAGCAGCCCCAGTGCTGGTTTTGGGCACTGACAAATGTAAGCAGCCATTTGGCTTTTCTTGTATGTTTTATTCTTTTAATAAATAGAATTACGCTATGGATCTCTATTGTGTTTTCCATATATCCCATGTCTAAACTCCGTGGAGGAAGTTTCTTTCACATCTCCAATCCACATATGCAAGCAGGCATTATCCTGCCAAAGCGGTATTTGACTTTCTTTTTAAGTAAAGAGGTCAAATGTATCTGGTAAGCAGATCCATTATTCAGCACACTTTGGGTGTCGTTTATGGTGTTGTTGGTGAAGGATTTTCCACTACTTTGTTGCAAGATTGTTGTACACAGAAGAATTTTCGTTTTTTTCAGACTACGATGAACTGTTTGTATGGGACTACACATATATATATTTTTTTGCTACGATTGTTTGAGTCTATCGTGCCATCAAACTTTTCATTGTGTTTTTTTACACATGTTCACATGTGCATGATTATTCAGGTTTAATTGTTGTTTCTGAATTAACTAGTCACTTTATAGCGCCCTCTATAAATCACACAAGTATATCTCTAAACACTGCAGAATTCAACCGTCTGCTTCTGTCTTCTGTCACATGATCAATAAACACCAATGACCGAGTGCCACTGGAAGCCATGCATGCCCATGCCATCACACTGCCTCCACCATGTTTTACAGATGATGTTGTGTGCTTTGGATCACGAGCTGGTACAGATTAGCCTCATGCCGCGTACACACAAGCAGATTTTCCATTGGAAAAATCTTGGATGTTTTTTTCGATTGAATTCCGCTCAAGCTTGGCTTGCATACACACAGTCACACAAAACGCAGTGGGGTACAACACTACGACGACCCGAGAAAATTAAGTTCAAAGCTTCCAAGCATGCGTCGAATTGTTTCCGAGCATGCGTAGGAATTTTGCGCGTCGGAATTAGTACAGACGAACGGAATTTCTGATCAAAACTTTTTCCGACCGAAAAATTGAGAACCTGCTCTCAATCTTTTGCTGGCTGGAATTCTGCCAGCAAAAGAGCATACACACAGTTGCATTTTCCGACCAAAAGCTCTCATCAGACTTTTGCTGGCAGAATTTCCGATCGTGTGTATGTGGCATTAGTTTCATCTGTCCAAAGAATGTTTTTCCAGAACTGGTCTGGCTTTTTTGGATGTTTTTTGGCAAAGTATAATCTGGCTTTTCTATTCTTCAGCTTATGAATGGTTTGCGCCTTGTGGTGAACCCCTCTGTATTTGCTCTCGTGAAGTCTTCTCTTGATTGTAGGGCTGTTACTAATTTTTGTGTTCGATTAATCGATCAATCGACTAATTTTGATTAATTATAATGCACATACAGTTCCAACTACTTTTAGCTGATCTCCTTGCATTGCAACTCATTTATTTTTCCACAGTAGTGTGACAATGCCTCCACCTCCGGTCTATCTAATCACTCTCACCTTATGGCATGGGCCCCTGTGCAAACAGGTGGTCATGCAAGCGGGTATCAAAAGGGTTAACACGGACCAAAAACTTCTCTCACGTCTCCTTAGATCTCAGCAAGGATGCCAGGTCATGGGTAGAAAGAAAAGATCTAAGTGCTCACCGCTTAAGTATAAGATTGAATTTTTGTGTTCAAACACAAAATACTCACATAAAGATGATAAAAACACAGCATGTAAAGCCGACAATCGTGTTAGTTCCGTAGGGCAGCAGCGGGTGACGTCATGCGTAGCTCCTCCCCCATAATCGTTACGTCCAATCAGAGCAATGTCACCGGACTCCTCCCCCCTTCCCTTCGTTAGCAAACGGAGGCACTTGGGGAAGGGGGGGGGGAGCTTCCTGAAGACCCGGAAGCCGGCGGAGAGGTGAGTACTGATCAAAAGAATTTTGATCGATCAAAAAGATTAATCAATTAATCTTTAATTTCCACAGCCCTACTTGATTGTTAATGTACCATACTTAGAATCAACTCCAGACCTTTTACCTGCTTAATTGATGAAGAAATAACGAAGGAGTAGCCCACACCTGGCTATGAAACAGCTTTTGAGTCAATTGTCCAATTACTTTTGGTACCTTGAAAAAGGGGGGATGGCTATTCTTAAAGCGGAAGTAAACCCATCGATTTAACAGTCTAAAAAAAAAAGGCATGCCGTGAATGCTAACTCACATTGGCTGTGCTCTCAACCAAACAGTCAAACCATCCAATGGCTGGTGTCATAACGGATCACATGTGCAGCACCGTGGCAGTTGAAGATTAAACAGAGGCAAATGGCAGCTTCCTTGGCTGAAAATGATAGGAGGGTTTACTTCCGCTTTAAGAGCTGTAATTCCAAAACCCTTCCTCCGATTTTGATGTACATACCTCAAATTAACCCTCAGAAGGTGCACTTATATCCATTATATAACTATAGCTTGAATATGTTTTGGTAAATACCTGAAAAAAAAACTAAAATTGGGCCTGTGTCCAAATGTATATGGACCGAACTGTATGTTGCGCACTGGGAAAGCATTGCCTGACTTTAGCACTTTTTCACAGCTTGATGTCAAACTACTGCTGAGGTGCACAGGGTATGTCCATTTTTTTCCTATCACCCTATGACTCATGTCATTTTTGATTTGATGTTACTGGAAAGTGCTCTGTCACCAACTGCCATAGGTGACTTTAGTGATCTGTTTTACAAAGGTAAGCAAATCTTTAGCCATCTTTTGTAGAAGTTAGGATAGTCACAGACGAAACAGCTTTCATGTTTTTATCAATTTAATATTAAAGCCCAACTCCACTTTACTTCCTTCCACTGAGCCCAACTCCATGGACTATGGTCCTGCTGGCTTCCTCCCTATCAATAGTGATCATGGGTCCCTCAAAGTCTCTCTTTTTCTGTGGTCATGTTACTGCCCCTCTCGCCAACATCATTACATACAATGCAGGACCAACGGCCACAGCGGGTGCTTAACTGTATATGATAATGTTGAGGGCTGCCCACATTCTGAAGCACTGGCTACCATGGTACCATGGACAGTATTATTCCCTATTACATCTTCCCCCAGACAAAAGGATCATTATATGCTGCATATGCTGGGGTGGGGGTTGGATGCCAACTTTTAATAATTTTAGTGAGACCAGAGTTAAGAAAATAAAATTGCATTATATATACTTTTTATTCTGTGGTCCTGACTCTTCTGTTTTGGCTGCAGGAGGTGGTCTTCTTGGACACTGCAGCACTTATTAAATGATGTTTAAGCACTGCACTGTAGGCCCAGGACAGTGTCCCAATGACTGCCTAGGCTCTCAGAATGTGGTTTAAATAATGCTGGACATCAACCTGTAACACTGATGGCATTTTGTGATGGAAAAGCGGTACTATGGAAGAATATTCCGGATTAAAGGTATTGCAGACAAAGCTTCGTTTTTGTTTTGTTTTTTTATACCTATTGGGCCTTCTTTTGTTTTAAACGCTTGTAAACGGTGGGGAAGAGCTTTAAAATATTCATAGAACCCAATTACTAAAATCTCACATACACTAACATTGTAATGTAATTTCAATCTTTGAAAAACTACACCTTTCATTAAAATAACACATGGCGATACTGCCACTAAGATCCTTGTTCAGGAATGTCAACGCTCTTACCCTATATCCCAAATGTGCTCTTGCATTGTCACCCTGTCACAAGGGCTTTAATGGAAACTACAAGACGAGTGGTGGTTTCAATACACATCATCAGGCATGGTTCACTGGTACAACTATTAGGAAACTTACTCTAAAAATATGTACAGTTGTGCTCATAAGTTTACATACCCTGGCAGAATTTATGATTTCCTGGCCATTTTTCAGAGAATATGAATGATAACACAAAAACTTTTCTTTCATTCATGGTTAGTGTTTGGCTGAAGCCATTTATTATCTTCTGCTTGGGTCAGCACCCCCCCCCCCACTCCTGCTGCTCTCATAGTTAACAATAACAGCCCCCATCCTCTCTGTATTAGAACAATGTGTCTGTGTTATATTGTGTTATTTATGTTATATCATAAATATGCTTATCTGTTCTAATAACACAGCGTCTTCCTGTGATCATGTGACCCATCGGCTCTCTCTCTTCTCCTCCCCAGCTGATGTCAGCTACAGTGCTTGAATTTATCTATCAACTGTGTTTACTCTTTTTAAATCATAATGACAACAGAAACTAGCCAAATTACCCTGATCAAATGTTTATACACCCTCTTTAACATCAATGACAGCTTGAAGTCGTTTGTGGTATTTGTGGATGAGGCTCTTTATCTTCTCAGATGGTAAAGCTGCCCATTCCTCTTGGCAAAAAGCCTCCAGTTCCTGTAAATTCTTGGGCTGTCTTGCATGAACTGCACGTTTGAGTTCTCCCCAGAGTGGCTTAATGATATTGAGGTCAGGAGACTGAGATGGCCACTGCAGAACCTTTACTTTATTCTGCTGTAGCCAAATGACAGGTCAACTTGGCTTGGGTTTTGGATCATTGCCATGTTGGAATGTCCAAGTACGTCCCATGCGCAGCTTCCTGGCTAATATATGCAAATTTTCCTCCAGTATTTTTTTGATAACATACTGCATTCATCTTGCCATCAATTTCGGCCAAATTTCCTGTGCCTTTGTAGCTCACACATCCCCAAAACATCAGTGATCCCACCTCCGTGTTTCACAGTAGGAATGGTGTACCTTTCATTATAGGCCTTGTTGACTCCTCTCCAAATGTAGCGTTTATGGTTGTGGCCAAAAAGCTAAATTTTGGTCTCATCACTCCAAATGACTTTGTGCCGGAAGGTTTGAGGCTTGTCTCTGTGCTCTTTGTAAGCGGGATACTTTGTGGCATTTGCGTAGTAATGGCTTTCTTCTGGCAACTCAATCATGCAGCCCATCTTTCTTCAAGTGCCTCCTTATTGTGCATCTTGAAACAGCCACACCACATGTTTTCAGAGTGTGTATTTCACCTGAAGTTATTTGTAGGTTTGTCTTTGCATCCCAAGCAATTTTCCTGGCAGTTGTGGCTAAAATTTTAGTTTGTCTACGTGACCGTGGTTTGGTTTCAACAGAACCCCTAATTTTCCACTTCTTGTTAGAGTTTGAACACTGCTGATTGGTTTCTCAGTTCCTTGGATATCTTTGTATATCCCTTTCCTGTTTTTACAGTTTAACTACCTTTTCCTGCAGATCCTTTGACAATTCTTTTGCTTTCCCCATGACTCAGAATCCAGAAACGTTAGTGCAGCACTGGATGAAAGTTGCAAGGGTCTGTCAGGAGTCCAGAAGCTCATTGACCTTTTATACACACACACACACTAATCAGGTAAAAATCAGCAGGGTATGTAAACTTTTGATCAGGGTCATTTGGGTAGTTTCTGTTGTCATTATAATTTAAAAATAGTAAACACAGTTGATTGATAATAAATGGTTTCAGCCAAACACTAACCATGAGTGAAAGAAATGTTTTGTGTTATCATTCATATTCTCTTAAAAATGGCCAAGAAATCATAAATTCTGCCAGGGTATGTAAACTTATGAGCACAACTGTACATAAATAGAAAGTGACTGCAAAGAAGCTGCAGGTGATCAGCAGCAGAGAGATGTTGCAAAAACAAGTATTGGCAGCTGTTTATGATACAGGTCTTTAGCAAACAGCAGGCCTTTCATCAGATGGGCATGTTGGTGTTGTAAATCCAGGAGGTTGAGGCATGTTTTTAATGTGACTCAGTCACCTATCAAAACCTGGCACTGTGCCCTGAATGGCCCCAGCCACATTGTTGTAGCCATACTGCTTAATTTCGTGGCAAAAAAAGTAGAGTATGTCATGTTTAACAGGAGATTCATCTTGCCAACATGCCCCATAAAAGTGAAGAGGGCCAAGCTGCAACTGCTTCCAATGCAGGCAGTTGTGGCTTGGTGAAGAAGAAGTTTGTTCTAAAATGCACTTTTCGACAGACATACGGGAGGCCTGCTAACCCCAGGCCAGTTGCTGCTGACACAGTGATCCACCAACTATGCCCAAGGAATGGGACCTTAATGTCATGTAATTAGGGTTTACATCTACTTTAATTATTTGCAATACATGCACAACAGAATTAGGGTAGTACCATATTGCTTTTTTAGGACCGAAATTTTAAAATCCTCCAGCTCACCATTACACACAATGCAGATTGTTCCAGCTGTAGGTAGGTGTAGATGGATTTTTCACCCCTCTTCTGGAAATAATATTAAAGTGATTGAGGGAGATCCTCTGCAACAGAAGTTTTTTTTAACCTTAATGCATAGAATGTATTAAAGGTTAAAAAAAACCTTTACAACCAATTTAACCTCAACAAGAAAATGTGAGGCATGCTCTGAGGAGCATGAACAAAGACCTTCATGGCAGGATCAATGCGTATTATTTTAATGAAAGCTGCAAATTTTAAAATACTGAATTTCTCCTACATTAGCATGATAATTCTTCTAAGAGATTTTAGTGATTGGGTTTAATTTGCTTTCAAAATGAAAAACAAAGAAATATGTATTCATATACTGTATTCATATATATAAAAATGTAAGCACACCCCACAGACACTGTTAACTTTTTCAAAGTATTTTAGGTAGACACCAGATCCTAATTTGTATGTATATATGTTTTTTAGGTTTTTACCAAAACATATTCAAGCTATAGTTATATAATGGATATGGGCTGAAAGTGCATACTCTCGGGTTTAATTTGAGGGTATGTACATCCAAATCGAAGGAAGGGTTTAGGAATTACAGCTCTTAAGAATAGCCAGCCCCCGTTTTTTAAGGGATCAAAACTAATTGGATAATTGAATCAAAAGCTGTTTCATCTGGGCTTTATACTTTTTGATTGTGACCCCAGTTGGGCTACATTCTCTTATAGTTATGTGACCATAGGTTAGAGATTGTATGACTATGCTGTTTGATAGCTGCTTCATTGTTGGGACTCTGCATGCTATCCCCTTTTAAAGAGGAGTTACTCCTCGAAAGTCCTAATCACCTTAAACCTCCTCTTACAAACCAGTCATGGAGAGAGGATCACACACTAGGGCTGATCTGTTTTAGGTTGCCCATTGATGTGAGGCTCTGCAGGGGCTGCAGTGACTAGGGGCTCATCCCCTGAAGTGCCTTACCTCTTCCCCCACTAGGCCTTAGCTGCCCAAGACAGCAATTGATCTCCACGTATAGTCTTAGTGCTTTTTCTTGTCTTTCTTGTCTCCCTTCTCTTCCTTCTCACACTTGGCCCTCCTTCTCACTTTTTTTTCCTTTCTGAACTTCTTGTCTCTATAGCTTATTTTCCCTCTCTTTATCTTCCTTCTCTTTACTTTGTCTAATACCTTTCCTTGGCAGTTACTGGACCTTCACATTGACCAGGAGGGCAGATATATTTTTGTAAAAGGAAAAATTCCGTTGAAAACGTTTGCCTTGGCAAATGTTTATCTACCAAACATAGATCAACTTTCAGTGCTTGAGTTGTACTTTTCCTCTTTTGGGTCCTTTGCTGAGGGCATCCTCATATTAGGTGTCGATTTCAATCTTACACTCGACCCACACAAGGATTCATCAACAAGCTCTTCAGCCCTACCCCAAAAAAACGGAACTAAACTTAAGGTACTTCTCAATTCCCATCAATTAGTTGACATTTGGCGTATTCTCCATCCGCAAGAAAAGGACTACACCTTGTTCTCTTCTCCCCATGGATCGTTCCAGGATAGATCTTCTCCTGGTCTCCCATGCTAGGATTCCACTAGTCTTTAGTGCCCACATTGGCCATATTGCACTCTCAGATCATGCCCCGATCTCGATGGAAATTGCATGACAATACCGGATGCTTAGGTCTACCACCTGGCATCTGAATGAAACCCATCTCCAGGACCCCAAAATTAAAGCTGATGTACTGAGGGAACTGCAACTCTTCTTCGAGACAAACAATGACTCGGTACCTAGCCCTCTTCTCCTGTGGTTGGCACACAAGTGCTATATATGAGGGGTTCTCATTAAACACGGCCACAGAGTTAAATAAGATAAGGCGAAAAAACATTAGCCAGTTTATTTAAATTACACGACCTTGAAAAATGCCAGAAATCTTGCCCTGACCACCTTACAGAAGCAGAGCTCAATCCACTTCGAGAGCAGATCAGAGACCACTCAGTATACCAGGTCAAAAACAGTCTTTTGAAGGCCCGCAGACTGTTCTACAATTGTGGAGATAAGTGTAGTAGGTTCCTGGCGAACGCTATACGTACCCGACGCAATTCGCCCTACATTGCAGCTTTATCTACTCCTTAGGGGACTAAAATTATTTCATCCTCGGAAATGGCTGATACATTCCGTGATTTTTACGCATCACTTTATAACATACATTCATCTCCTGCTGCAGCTGATACCCCGGATAAGTTTTCGGCAATTGATGCCTACCTCAAGGCTGCGAGACTGCCTTCACTTACTGATGAGGAAGTTGAGCTGCTATTAGCTCCTATCTTGGCTGAGGAATTTTTGGGTGCACTAGTAGCAGGAAAAGCACCTGGGCCTGATGTATTTACAACCCCTTATTACAAAGTCTTCCATGAACAATTGGCACCCCATTTCACCAATGGTTTTAATGCCAACATAGATGGCCACGCCATTCCCCCCAGACCTCCTAAGTGCAAGCATTTTGGTTATCCCAAAGCCAGACAAAGACCCCCTCCTCTGTGCCAGCTACAGACCTAGCTCCCTACTTAACTGTGACGGTTCACTAAAATCTTGGCTAAGAGACTGGGTTCCATTCTCCAGCGTATCATCCCCCTTGATCAAGTCGGTTTTATCCGTAACAGAGAGGCCCGAGATAACACAATTAGAACTATCACGAGAGCCAAGCATCTTAACACACCTTTCATTCTGCTTTCAACTGATGCTGAAAAAGTTTTTGACAGAGTGAACTGGACCTTCCTCCAGGCCACCTTACCGTGCTCTGTCCTATCTTGGATTTCCGTTCTGTACTCGACCCCCACAGCCACAATCAAAGTAAACGGAGTAGCATCCAAATCCTTTGACATTGGAAATGGAATGAGACAGGGCTGCCCCCTCTCTCCGCTCCTTGTAGTTCTCTCATTGGAACCTCTGCTTCAGCACATTCGGATTAACCCAGACATTAATGGTCTTGAAACTAGTACCTATCATCACAAAGTCGCTGCCTACACGGTGCCTACACGGATGACTTATTGTTCTACCTATCAAATCCATTTGTCTCCTTACCAGTTCTATTATCCGAAATCTGTACGTATGCAGAATTATCAGATCTTAAAGTTAACCCACAAAAATCGGAAGCTCTCAACGTTAATCTTTCCCCTCATTCCATTGCTCACCTTAGTAGTAATTTCCCTTTTTCGATGGGCTCCTCAAGCCATCCAGTACTTGGGGACCAGAATCCCTTCCAATCTTCATCTTATTCTCCAATACAATTTACAACTTTTTTGGGCTACCCTCTCTTCAGATTTAGAGAAATGGAAATCCCTGGCAATCTCCTGGTTTGGTAGATGTTAGTATTAAAAATTAACATCATGCCACGTCTCTTATACCTCTTGCAAGCGTTGTCGATCAAGATCCCAAAAATCTAAGTGGCTTTTATCCGATATGTTTGGCAAGATAAACCTTCCCGTTCCAAACGGCACTCTTGCAACAACCGAACTGCGAGCAGGCTCCACAGGGAAAGGTGCCAAAAGTTTTGCAGGGGTCCTTTCTAGCATTTCCCCTGTACTCGCTCTGTGTGACCATGTTCCCTATCAATCCTGCCTTTTTGAAAGTAATCAGAGGTGTAGGGGTAACAAAGCTACCCAAAACTGGATCATCTGTTAAAATCGACCAATGTCTTGTTAATATTTTCCTAATCATCACATGTTCATTGGAAAATTTCATAATGATGCGTATATTATCATTTTTCTTCCTCTTAGATTTAAAAATTAGATCCGTCCTTGTATTTTTTAGTCAATTGAAAGCTTTTTTAAGGGTTGTTTTCGTGTAACCCCTAGCGAGCAGTCTCATTGTTAGTTTGTCACTTTCCAATTGGAAATCCTCATCTTTTGTACAGTTTCTCCTGATACGGAGAAACTGACTAAAGGGTATCGATTTTTTCAGTGAAATTGGATGGAAACTATCTGCATGTAGCAGAGTATTTCCCGCTGTTTGTTTGCGGAACAATTTTCTGCTAATGCCCCCATTTGGTGCCTTTTGAATGCAGATGTCCAAGGAATTGATTTCTCTTGGATCATAACTCATCGTAAAGAATAAGTTAAAATCATTATGCTTCATAAACTTCAGGCAATTAATGAGCTTGGCCTCCGGGCCATCCCATATGATTAACACGTCGTCTATGTACCTCTGCCACATAAGAATGTGGCAGGTGTACATAGACGAATGGTCACTTGACAAAAAATATTTTTCCCATTCCCCCAGGTACCAGTTCGCATATGAGGACGCGCAACACGTCCCCATAGCTACCCCCTGTACCTGGAGGAAATGGGAATTCTTAAAAAGGAAGATATTATGCCGTAGTATAAACTCAAGCATATGAAGGATAAATGCATTAAATTTCCAGTCCGTTGTGGCCCTCTGTTTGAGGACCCTATCAATAACAGCAATCCCCAGATCATGGGGAATGCTGTTATATAAGGCCTCCACATCGATAGTTACCAGAATTGCAGTTTCTGGAATAACAAGATCTTCAATAATCTGCAACAGATGGATCGTATCCTTCGTGTATGAAGGTAGGTCCATTACATGTGGCCTCAAATGATGATCAATCACCTGACTAACTCCTTCGGATATAGATCAGTTCCCTGAGACTATTGGTATACCAGGGGGATTTTTTAAGCTCTTTTATTTATGTTATATAAATGTGTATTTTTGGATATTTTGACACCATGAATACATTTACATTTTTCTAAAAAATTTGTATGTGTTGCCTTAAAAATCCCACTCCTTAGAGGTATCTTTGTATTTTTACTTATCTCAGGGATGATGGCAACTATTTATGCCCTGTGATCTGAGCTCAACTCAATTTCCATAATTTAATAGTTAGTAATAGTTAAGTTATTAATAGTTAGTTATTATTTAAGATTTTTGGGTTTTTGAATTTTCGGATTTTTGTTCTTATTTTCGTTCTTTTGAATTTTCGGATTTTTGAATTTCGAATTTCCAAATTTAGAATTTTGAATTTCCGAAATTTAGAATTTCCGGATTTTGGAATTTCTGAATTTTCAAATTTCCGAAATTTCAAATTTCCGAAATTTCAAATTTCAAAAATTTCAAATTTCCAAATATTCTGAAAAATTTGGAAATTAGAAAATTCGGAAATTCTGATATTTCCAAATTAATGAATTTGTCTAAATTTATTAAAAAATTCATTTGGAACTAAACGAATTACACATGTCTAATTACAAGCTGGCAGCGACTTCCAGCATCCCCTCGCCATTGACTCGTATCATTGGCCACTCAGACTTTGCATCAGGTCTCACAGATAAAGCCTTTCAACTTCAACAGTATCTGAATCTAGATATGTGTAACAATCAGCGCCACCAATTCCTATAAATTAAGTGCTAATAAATAAATAAATATTCTAGTGCAAAATTATATGATTAACTAATTATCCACAGCTGCACAACACAAAACAGTAAACAATTATTGTTATTTAAGGTACTTATATATATATATACTGACGCTTTACATATATACTGTACATTCACATCGGTCCCTACCCTCAAGGAGCTTACAATCTAAGGTCCCTAACACACATTCATATACTAGGGCCAATTTAGACAGAAGCCAATTAACCTACCAGCATGTCTTTGGAGTTTAGGAGGAAACCGGAGTACCCGGAGGAAACCCACACCGGCACAGGGAGAACATGCAAAATCCAGGCAGGTAGTGTTGTGGTTGGGATTCGAACCAGCGACCCTTTTTACTGCCAGGTAAGAGTGCTACCCACTACACCACTGTGCCGCCCACAATTATTCTAATAGTGCAGTACTGCCTCAAAAAAACATATATCACTTGTGCAATTGCCTATATTATTAGTTTTGTTTATGATTGCATGTTACTACGGAGCCGTGTATCAGATGAATAGCAGAGTGGAGTCCCTGGAGTAAAGGAAGGAGAGTATAGAAGGAATCTTTACATGAGAGATCATTATCTGTATCCATCTGAAATCACCTGTGAGGTTGTTGAATCGAGAAAGCAGTGGTTCTGGTGTGGAGGGGAGAAACCACAGCGGAGTGAAAGAAAGACCATTTTTGAGTTCATTTAACTCAATTTTGAGGTGAGCATTGGAAATTTGTTAGAGCACATATTTATTAGTTCACATAAGACTGGTTAATAATATAGGCAATTGCACAAGTGATATATGTTTTTTTGAGGCTCTGAATCTAGTCAGAGCTTCCTCCTCTCTTGGTCCATCTGGATAGGTTCATCTGTCAGAACTGTTTGGTTCTTTTACTCTTCAGCCCTAGGCCAGTAGAAACTGTTGCAATTAATCTACTTCCTCCGGTCCCTTCCCAATCATTCCAGGTTTCGTAGAAAACTTACCTAATTTAAAGACCTTTGTTAGGGAGAGGGACCAATTCGGAAATCCATCTCCGTTTCTTACGATAATTTACGTGCTGTCACGTCTCAGCAAGACCCACCATATTTGCTCAAATGGGAAAGAGACCTAAACTCCCCGTTTTCGGAAAATCAGAAAATCACAAATCTTTCCTTTGTAGTAAATATCAGGAGACTTTCTACAAAATCCTAACACGCTGGTACCCTTTCTGTGTTGGCATCCATTTTCCCTGGACATAGCCCATTGTGTTGATGCTGTGGCATCCAGACTGGCACTTTAATTCACATCCTTTGGGACTGTCCAAAGATTTGCCCCTTCTGGCAACAGGTATTACAAACTCACAGACTACTCTCTTTTTGACAACTCTGCTGAAGTGCTTCTTAATTTGACTCCTATGTTGAGTAAGAGATACAGTAAATCCTTACTGAAGCATCTCCTGAATGCCGCTAGAGCATGTATTTCCAGTATGTGGAAACAACAAGCCCCACCCCTTATATCACATTGGTTTTCCAGGGTGAACCATATTCAGCAGATGGAAAACCTCGCTGCGTTCCGTAGGCAAAAGACAGAGGAAAACAATATGCATATAATGCACAATATATGTAAGGAACTCAGTTCCTTATGCCATCAACCCGACCAAGGTTCCCCCTCCTTCCCTTACTCCTTCTCCCCCCCTTTTACAAATACAAAAGATACCAGTAAGTGATCTGATCCTCTCTCTATGTACATGCAAGACAGTTCCTGCAAATATTTTACAACACATGGTTGTTGTTTTTTCCTAAAGTTGACTATAATCCTGAGTTGTTAGTTGTAATTTTTCACCGATTTGCAATAGGGTATAAAGTTTGGATAGTGACAATTAATCTCTGTTACTTTCATCTCCATTATGCCACCGCTGATAATCTTTGTCAGGGCTATACTGTCATGTCATACTAGAGTGTAATGTTGCATACCTTTAAATAAAAAAGGTAAAAGGTCTGGAGTTGATTCTAAGTATGGCATTTGCATTTGGAATCTGTTGCTGTGAACCTACATCATGCGTTCAAAGGAGCTTTCCATGCAAGTGAAACAGGCCATTGTAAGGCTTCAAAAACTAAACAAATCCATCAGAGATATAGCAGCAACATTAGGAGTGACCAAATCAAAAGTTTGGTACATTCTGAAAAAAGAAGAAAGCACTGGTGAGCTCAGCAACATAAAAAGGCCTGGACGTCCACAGAAGACAACAGTGGTAGATGATCGCAGGATCCTCTCTATGGTAAACAAAAAACAATTCACAACATCCCGACAAGTGAAGGACACTCTCCAGGAGGTGGGCGTATCATTGTCAAAGTCTACAATCAAGATAAGACTTCACTAGAGCAAATACTTGCATCAGAATGAGGAAGAAAGGGGATTTAAGTGACTTTGAATGTGGCATGGTTGTTGGTGCCAAACAGGCTGGACTGAGTATTTCAAAAACTGCTGATCTACTGGGATTTTCACGCACAACCAACCATGAATCTGCAGTAATGTTTCATGCCCTGTCTGTGTGCTTACCTCTGGTCTGTGTATCAGCTTAGGGACCACACTCTCACACCTGCATATTTAAGTAATCTTCTCTCAGCATGGCTCCGCCCAAGCCTCTAACAGTAAACACTATTTACCACCAGTGTTGGTCATCTTACTTTAAAAAAGTAATTAGTTAAGTTACAAATTACTTCTCCCAAAAAAGTAATTGAGTTAGTAACTCAGTTACTACATTGGAAAAGTAATTAGTTACTCAGCAAAGTAACTGTGACTTTTTTTTTTAATATTCTTAGGGGCGGGTCTAGTATTACTGTAAGCAAGGGGCGCGTTCCCCCCTGCACGTCTATTTCCCCTCTGTACCCCCCTGCACGTCTGTTCCCCCCAACACATATATCTGTTTCCCCTCTGTACCCCACTACACATCTGTCCCCCCACACACACACATATATCTGTTTCCCCTCTGTAACCCACTACACGTCTGTCCCCCCCCCCCACACACATATATCTGTTCCCCCTCTGTACATCTGTCTCCCCCAAACTCACGGATTGGATCGTTGCTCGGATCAGAGTCACGGATCGGAGCTAGGCCTTAGCTGCCCAAGACAGCAATTGATCTCCACGTATAGTCTTAGTGCTTTTTCTTGTCTTTCTTGTCTCCCTTCTCTTCCTTCTCACACCTGGCCCTCCTTCTCACTTTTTTTTCCTTTCTGAACTTCTTGTCTCTATAGCTTATTTTCCCTCTCTTTATCTTCCTTCTCTTTACTTTGTCTAATACCTTTCCTTGGCAGTTACTGGACCTTCACATTGACCAGGAGGGCAGATATATTTTTGTAAAAGGAAAAATTCCGCTGAAAACGTTTGCCTTGGCAAATGTTTATCTACCAAACATAGATCAACTTTCAGTGCTTGAGTTGTGCTTTTCCTCTTTTGGGTCCTTTGCTGAGGGCATCCTCATATTAGGTGTCGATTTCAATCTTACACTCGACCCACACAAGGATTCATCAACAAGCTCTTCAGCCCTACCCCAAAAAAACAGAACTAAACTTAAGGTACTTCTCAATTGCCATCAATTAGTTGACATTTGGCGTATTCTCCATCCGCAAGAAAAGGAGTACACCTTGTTCTCTTCTCCCCATGGATCGTTCCAGGATAGATCTTCTCCTGGTCTCCCATGCTAGGATTCCACTAGTCTTTAGTGCCCACATTGGCCATATTGCACTCTCAGATCATGCCCCGATCTCGATGGAAATTGCATGACAACACCGGATGCTTAGGTCTACCACCTGGCATCTGAATGAAACCCATCTCCAGGACCCCAAAATTAAAGCTGATGTACTGAGGGAACTGCAACTCTTCTTCGAGACAAACAATGACTCGGTATCTAGCCCTCTTCTCCTGTGGTTGGCACACAAGTGCTATATATGAGGGGGTTCTCATTAAACACGGCCACAGAGTTAAATAAGATAAGGCGAAAAAACATTAGCCAGTTTATTTAAATTACACGACCTTGAAAAATGCCAGAAATCTTGCCCTGACCACCTTACAGAAGCAGAGCTCAATCCACTTCGAGAGCAGATCAGAGACCACTCAGTATACCAGGTCAAAAGCAGTCTTTTGAAGGCCCGCAGAATGTTCTACAATTGTGGAGATAAGTGTAGTAGGTTCCTGGCGAACGCTATACGTACCCGACGCAATTCGCCCTACATTGCAGCTTTATCTACTCCTTAGGGGACTAAAATTATTTCATCCTCGGAAATGGCTGATACATTCCGTGATTTTTACGCATCACTTTATAACATACATTCATCTCCTGCTGCAGCTGATACCCCGGATAAGTTTTCGGCAATTGATGCCTACCTCAAGGCTGCGAGACTGCCTTCACTTACTGATGAGAAAGTTGAGCTGCTATTAGCTCCTATCTTGGCTGAGGAATTTTTGGGTGCACTAGTAGCAGGAAAAGCACCTGGGCCTGATGTATTTACAACCCCTTATTACAAAGTCGTCCATGAACAATTGGCACCCCATTTCACCAATGGTTTTAACGCCAACATAGATGGCCACGCCATTCCCCCCAGACCTCCTAAGTGCAAGCATTTTGGTTATCCCAAAGCCAGACAAAGACCCCCTCCTCTGTGCCAGCTACAGACCTAGCTCCCTACTTAATTGTGACGGTTCACTAAAATCTTGGCTAAGAGACTGGGTTCCATTCTCCAGCGTATCATCCCCCTTGATCAGGTCGGTTTTATCCGTAACAGAGAGGCCCGAGATAACACAATTAGAACTATCACGAGAGCCAAGCATCTTAACACACCTTTCATTCTGCTTTCAACTGATGCTGAAAAAGTTTTTGACAGAGTGAACTGGACCTTCCTCCAGGCCACCTTACCGTGCTCTGTCCTATCTTGGATTTCCGCCCTGTACTCGACCCCCACAGCCACAATCAAAGTAAACGGAGTAGCATCCAAATCCTTTGACATTGGAAATGGAATGAGACAGGGCTGCCCCCTCTCTCCGCTCCTTGTAGTTCTCTCATTGGAACCTCTGCTTCAGCACATTCGGATTAATCCAGACATTAATGGTCTTGAAACTAGTACCTATCATCACAAAGTCGCTGCCTACACGGTGCCTACACGGATGACTTATTGTTCTACCTATCAAATCCATTTGTCTCCTTACCAGTTCTATTATCCGAAATCTGTACGTATGCAGAATTATCAGATCTTAAAGTTAACCCACAAAAATCGGAAGCTCTCAACGTTAATCTTTCCCCTCATTCCATTGCTCACCTTAGTAGTAATTTCCCTTTTTCGATGGGCTCCTCAAGCCATCCAGTACTTGGGGACCAGAATTCCTTCCAATCTTCATCTTATTCTCCGATACAATTTCCAACTTTTTTGGGCTACCCTCTCTTCAGATTTAGAGAAATGGAAATCCCTGGCAATCTCCTGGTTTGGTAGATGTTAGTATTAAAAATTAACATCATGCCACGTCTCTTATACCTCTTGCAAGCGTTGTCGATCAAGATCCCAAAAATCCAAGTGGCTTTTATCTGATATGTTTGGCAAGATAAACCTTCCCGTTCCAAACGGCACTCTTGCAACAACCGAACTGCGAGCAGGCTCCACAGGGAAAGGTGCCAAAAGTTTTGCAGGGGTCCTTTCTAGCATTTCCCCTGTACTCGCTCTGTGTGACCATGTTCCCTATCGATCCTGCCTTTTTGAAAGTAATCAGAGGTGTAGGGGTAACAAAGCTACCCAAAACTGGATCATCTGTTAAAATCGACCAATGTCTTGTTAATATTTTCGTAATCATCACATGTTCATTGGAAAATTTCATAATGATGCGTATATTATCATTTTTCTTCCTCTTAGATTTAAAAATTAGATCCTTCCTTGTATTTTTTAGTCAATTGAAAGCTTTTTTAAGGGTTGTTTTCGTGTAACCCCTAGCGAGCAGTCTCATTGTTAGTTTGTCACTTTCCGATTGGAAATCCTCATCTTTTGTACAGTTTCTCCTGATACGGAGAAACTGACTAAAGGGTATCGATTTTTTCAGTGAAATTGGATGGAAACTATCTGCATGTAGCAGAGTATTTCCCGCTGTTTGTTTGTGGAACAATTTTCTGCTAATGCCCCCATTTGGTGCCTTTTGAATGCAGATGTCCAAGGAATTGATTTCTCTTGGATCATAACTCATCGTAAAGAATAAGTTAAAATCATTATGCTTCATAAACTTCAGGCAATCAATGAGCTTGGCCTCCGGGCCATCCCATATGATTAACACGTCGTCTATGTACCTCTGCCACATAAGAATGTGGCAGGTGTACATAGATGAACGGTCACTTGACAAAAAATATTTTTCCCATTCCCCCAGGTACCGGTTCGCATATGAGGACGCGCAACACGTCCCCATAGCTACCCCCTGTACCTGGAGGAAATGGGAATTCTTAAAAAGGAAGATATTATGCCGTAGTATAAACTCAAGCATATGAAGGATAAATGCATTAAATTTCCAGTCCGTTGTGGCCCTCTGTTTGAGGACCCTATCAATAACAGCAATCCCCAGATCATGGGGAATGCTGTTATATAAGGCCTCCACATCGATAGTTACCAGAATTGCAGTTTCTGGAATAACAAGATCTTCAATAATCTGCAACAGATGGATCGTATCCTTTGTGTATGAAGGTAGGTCCATTACATGTGGCCTCAAATGATGATCAATCACCTGACTATCTCCTTCGGATATAGATCCGTTCCCTGAGACTATTGGTATACCAGGGGGATTTTTTAAGCTCTTTTATTTATGTTATATAAATGTGTATTTTTGGATATTTTGACACCATGAATACATTTACATTTTTCTAAAAAATTTGTATGTGTTGCCTTAAAAATCCCACTCCTTAGAGGTATCTTTGTATTTTTACTTATCTCAGGGATGATGGCAACTATTTATGCCCTGTGATCTGAGCTCAACTCAATTTCCATAATTTAATAGTTAGTAATAGTTAAGTTATTAATAGTTAGTTATTATTTAAGATTTTTGGGTTTTTGAATTTTCGGATTTTTGTTCTTATTTTCGTTCTTTTGAATTTTCGGATTTTTGAATTTCGAATTTCCAAATTTCGAATTTTCGAACTTCCGAAATTTAGAATTTCCGGATTTTGAATTTCTGAATTTTCAAATTTCCGAAATTTCAAATTTCAAAAATTTCAAATTTCCAAATATTCTGAAAAATTTGGAAATTAGAAAATTCGGAAATTCTGATATTTCCAAATTAATGAATTTGTCTAAATTCATTAAAAAATTCATTTGGAACTAAACGAATTACACATGTCTAATTACAAGCTGGCAGCGACTTCCAGCATCCCCTCGCCATTGACTTGTATCATTGGCCACTCAGACTTTGCATCAGGTCTCACAGATAAAGCCTTTCAACTTCGACAGTATCTGAATCTAGATATGTGTAACAATCAGCGCCACCAATTCCTATAAATTAAGTGCTAATAAATAAATAAATATTCTAGTGCAAAATTATATGATTAACTAATTATCCACAGCTGCACAACACAAAACAGTAAACAATTATTGTTATTTAAGGTACTTATATATATACTGACGCTTTACATATATACTGTACATTCACATCGGTCCCTACCCTCAAGGAGCTTACAATCTAAGGTCCCTAACACACATTCATATACTAGGGCCAATTTAGACAGAAGCCAATTAACCTACCAGCATGTCTTTGGAGTTTAGGAGGAAACCGGAGTACCCGGAGGAAACCCACACAGGCACAGGGAGAACATGCAAAATCCAGGCAGGTAGTGTTGTGGTTGGGATTCGAACCAGCGACCCTTTTTACTGCCAGGTGAGAGTGCTACCCACTACACCACTGTGCCGCCCACAATTATTCTAATAGTGCAGTACTGCCTCAAAAAAACATATATCACTTGTGCAATTGCCTATATTATTAGTTTTGTTTATGATTGCATGTTACTACGGAGCCGTGTATCAGATGAATAGCAGAGTGGAGTCCCTGGAGTAAAGGAAGGAGAGTATAGAAGGAATCTTTACATGAGAGATCATTATCTGTATCCATCTGAAATCACCTGTGAGGTTGTTGAATCGAGAAAGCAGTGGTTCTGGTGTGGAGGGGAGAAACCACAGCGGAGTGAAAGAAAGACCATTTTTGAGTTCATTTAACTCAATTTTGAGGTGAGCATTGGAAATTTGTTAGAGCACATATTTATTAGTTCACATAAGACTGGTTAATAATATAGGCAATTGCACAAGTGATATATGTTTTTTTGAGACTCTGAATCTAGTCAGAGCTTCTTCCTCTCTTGGTCCATCTGGATAGGTTCATCTGTCAGAACTGTTTGGTTCTTTTACTCTTCAGCCCTAGGCCAGTAGAAACTGTTGCAATTAATCTACTTCCTCCGGTCCCTTCCCAATCATTCCAGGTTTCGTAGAAAACTTACCTAATTTAAAGACCTTTGTTAGGGAGAGGGACCAATTCGGAAATCCATCTCCGTTTCTTACGATAATTTACGTGCTGTCACGTCTCAGCAAGACCCACCATATTTGCTCAAATGGGAAAGAGACCTAAACTCCCCGTTTTCGGAAAATCAGAAAATCACAAATCTTTCCTTTGTAGTAAATATCAGGAGACTTTGTACAAAATCCTAACACGCTGGTACCCTTTCTGTGTTGGCATCCATTTTCCCTGGACATAGCCCATTGTGTTGATGCTGTGGCACCCAGACTGGCACTTTAATTCACATCCTTTGGGACTGTCCAAAGATTTGCCCCTTCTGGCAACAGGTATTACAAACTCACAGACTACTCTCTTTTTGACAACTCTGCTGAAGTGCTTCTTAATTTGACTCCTATGTTGAGTAAGAGATACAGTAAATCCTTACTGAAGCATCTCCTGAATGCCGCTAGAGCATGTATTTCCAGTATGTGGAAACAACAAGCCCCACCCCTTATATCACATTGGTTTTCCAGGGTGAACCATATTCAGCAGATGGAAAACCTCGCTGCGTTCCGTAGGCAAAAGACAGAGGAACACAATATGCATATAATGCACAATATATGTAAGGAACTCAGTTCCTTATGCCATCAACCCGACCAAGGTTCTCCCTCCTTCCCTTACTCCTTCTCCCCCCCTTTTACAAATACAAAAGATACCAGTAAGTGATCTGATCCTCTCTCTATGTACATTCAAGACAGTTCCTGCAAATATTTTACAACACATGGTTGTTGTTTTTTCCTAAAGTTGACTATAATCCTGAGTTGTTAGTTGTAATTTTTCACCGATTTGCAATAGGGTATAAAGTTTGGATAGTGACAATTAATCTCTGTTACTTTCATCTCCATTATGCCACCGCTGATAATCTTTGTCAGGGCTATACTGTCATGTCATACTAGAGTGTAATGTTGCATACCTTTAAATAAAAAAGGTAAAAGGTCTGGAGTTGATTCTAAGTATGGCATTTGCATTTGGAATCTGTTGCTGTGAACCTACATCATGCGTTCAAAGGAGCTTTCCATGCAAGTGAAACAGGCCATTGTAAGGCTTCAAAAACTAAACAAATCCATCAGAGATATAGCAGCAACATTAGGAGTGACCAAATCAAAAGTTTGGTACATTCTGAAAAAAGAAGAAAGCACTGGTGAGCTCAGCAACATAAAAAGGCCTGGACGTCCACAGAAGACAACAGTGGTAGATGATCGCAGGATCCTCTCTATGGTAAACAAAAAACAATTCACAACATCCCGACAAGTGAAGGACACTCTCCAGGAGGTGGGCGTATCATTGTCAAAGTCTACAATCAAGATAAGACTTCACTAGAGCAAATACTTGCATCAGAATGAGGAAGAAAGGGGATTTAAGTGACTTTGAATGTGGCATGGTTGTTGGTGCCAAACAGGCTGGACTGAGTATTTCAAAAACTGCTGATCTACTGGGATTTTCACGCACAACCAACCATGAATCTGCAGTAATGTTTCATGCCCTGTCTGTGTGCTTACCTCTGGTCTGTGTATCAGCTTAGGGACCACACTCTCACACCTGCATATTTAAGTAATCTTCTCTCAGCATGGCTCCGCCCAAGCCTCTAACAGTAAACACTATTTACCACCAGTGTTGGTCATCTTACTTTAAAAAAGTAATTAGTTAAGTTACAAATTACTTCTCCCAAAAAAGTAATTGAGTTAGTAACTCAGTTACTACATTGGAAAAGTAATTAGTTACTCAGCAAAGTAACTGTGACTTTTTTTTTAATATTCTTAGGGGCGGGTCTAGTATTACTGTAAGCAAGGGGCGCGTTCCCCCCTGCACGTCTATTTCCCCTCTGTACCCCCCTGCACGTCTGTTCCCCCCCAACACATATATCTGTTTCCCCTCTGTACCCCACTACACATCTGTCCCCCCACACACAGACATATATCTGTTTCCCCTCTGTAACCCACTACACGTCTGTCCCCCCCCCCCACACACATATATCTGTTCCCCCTCTGTACATCTGTCCCCCCCAAACTCACGGATTGGATCGTTGCTCGGATCAGAGTCACGGATCGGATCATTTTTCGGATCAGCAAATAATAATAGAATTTGCAAAAACCTTTGAAAATTCCACCACCATAAAGCCCCCACTGTAATATCCACAATCTCCCCCACTGTAATATCCACGTCATCTCCCCAACTGTAATATTGGATGAGTGTGGCTGGGTAAGGCTGAGCATGGCTGGGTACGGCTGGGTATCGCCGAGTATTGCTGGGTATTACCGTGTATTGCAGAGTATGGCAGAGTATGGCAGAGTATGGCTGGGTATGGTAGAGTATTGGCAGGGTATTTCAGAGTATTGGCAGGATGTTGCAGAGTATTAGCAGGGTATTGCAGAGTATTGGCATGGTGTTGCAGAGTATTGTCAGGGTATTGCAGGGTAGTGCAGAGTATTGGCAGGGTGTTGAAGAGTATTGGCAGGGTGTTGCAGAGTATTTGCAGGGTATTGCAGAGTATTGGCAGGGCATTGCAGAGTATTGCAGAGTATGGCTTGGTATTACCGAGTATTGCAGAGTATGGCTGGGTATTACTGAGTATTGCAGAGTATGGCTGGGTATTACGGGTTATTGCAGAGTATGGCTGGGTATTACCGAGTATGGATGGGTATGGCAGAGTATTGGCAGGGTGTTGCAGAGTATTGTCAGGGTGTTGCAGAGTATTGTCAGGGTGTTGCAGAGTATTGGCAGGGTATTGCAGAGTATTGGCATGGTATTGCAGAGTATTGGCAGCGTATTGCAGAGTATTGGCAGCGTATTGGCAGGGTATTGCAGAGTATTGGCAAGGTATTGCAGAGTATTGGCAGGGTATTGCAGAGTATTGGCAGAGTACTGGCTGGGTATTGTCAGGGTATTGCAGAGTATTGGCAAGGTATTGCAGAGTATTGTCAGGGTATTGCAGAGTATTGCAGAGTATTGGCAGGGTATTGGCTGAGTATTGCAGAGTATTGGCAGGGTGTTGCAGAGTATTGGCAAGGTATTGCAGAGTATTGTCAGGGTATTGCAGGGTATTGGCTGGGTATTGCAGAGTATTGGCAGGGTATGGAGGGATGGCTGCTGCCATCCGATCTCTCCCCTCCACTGTACAGATCTGTACACAGAGGGGAGAGAGGAACCGGGGTCATCTTGACGCTGGTTTGTTTACAAGTGATCGCTCCGTCATTTGACGGCGCAATCACATTGTAAACAGCCATTGGGTGCACCAACTGTGTGTACCGACTTTGGCTTATTCTCCCGACTATGCCTGTCTGCTTGTTACCCCGACCTTTGGCATGTTCTCCTGACCATCCCTGTCTGCTTGCTACCCCAACACTTGGCTTGTCCTTCTGACTATCCCTTGTTGCCCTGCACTGTTGTTTCCTTTCCATCCACCAGAGCTTGTCGTGAGAATGAGCTAGGAGACCCTGGGAGCTGCGACCTGGAGTCAGCTGCAGCAAAGTCCATCCTCACGTCGATCCTCACCATCAGAGGCTCTGGCGAAAACCTGCTGGCTCTTAGACTCTGCGCCCTGGGAAATCTATGCTCTAGCTTCCTGTTCGATCCGTGTCGGTGCTCAGATGGAGCTGCTTTCCTGAACCACCCAGAGCTCCATCCGCAGCACTCAGTTGAAGGGTCCAGAAGCTTAGCGGTGCTCTCCTGACCCCAGTGTTGTGCATCTGTCACCTAGCCTCAGGTGACCTGAGAATATCCAGTGAGCTGCAGTTGTGTAGATGAAAATGCGTTGTTGAGGAGAATGGGCAAACTGGTTTGAGATGATAGAAAGGCAACAGTAACTCAATAACCACTCATTACAACCAAGGTATGCAGAATAACATCTCTAAACGCACAACAGATTGAACCTTGAAACAGATGGGCTACAGCAGCAGAAGACCACACCGGGTGCCACTCCTGTCAGCTAATAGGAAACAGGCTACAATTTGCACAGACTCACTAAAATTGGACAATAGAAAATTGGAAAAACGTTGCTTGGTCTGATGAGTCCAGATTACAGCTGCGGCATTCAGATGATAGGGTCAGAATTTGGCTTTAACAACATGAAAGCATGGATCCATCCTGCCTTGTATCAACGGTTCAGGCTGGTGAGGGTGGTGTAATGATGTGCGGGATATTTTCTTGCCACTCTTTGGGCCCCTTAGTACCAATTGTGCATCGTTTATGTAGCGGTGTGGTTGCCACTAGTAACAAACATCAACCAAATCACCCCGCTGCCAGACCTTCATCTATCACCTCAGGGACAATGAACAGTCATTTACTTTGTTTTTGTTTATTGGGGGGTATAACTTGGTTGGGGAAAGGGGTATACAAGTTTGAGCCTGAAGAAATTATGTGCATGTATAACAGCTACAGTCTCTTCCCTGCATCACCATGCAGACTATTGCTCCTCCTCTGCGTAACTCCTGCAGACCATTGCTCCCAGAAATTCCTCATCAGTTACCATGTAAAGATAAGCACTACACCCATGGCCGTGTAAGGGTGACGTTTCCAGAAATCCTCTCCTCCTGCATAAACTTATACTGAAGCACATTCATTTCCTGTCACATCTTCTTCTATGTGCAAGTGATCCCACTCTGAATAGTTTCTTATGCTGACTCTGGTTGCTCGCTGCTACTAGGCCAGAGGCCTGCAGTACCCACAGTCTCTCCTCTGATCCAGGACTCCTCATAATGATGAGGACTTCACTAATGACCGTGTAAAAGTGAAGTTCCCTCACAGACTTCCTGGCATGTCTCCACATCCAGCCCTCCACTGTGGTACACTCACCGACCTTTCGCTGCCATGAGTCCATGATGAAGAACTTAATACATTATACATATTGGAACTATGTACAATTGGTATAATGATAACCAAGAAAATAAAAGTTCTGCTACCAGAACTATATAAAGATTAAATTGAAAGAGGAGAGAGAGAATAGGGGGAAAAAGTAGAAGAGAGAAAGAAGATAAAAGAAAAAGTAATCTTAGGTAGGAGAAAAAATAGATAGGGAAGAAAGGAATGAGAGGTAGTGGGGTCCCCGGGGTAGTACATGCTAATAAACACATACCATGAATGCAGAGAATGGGAGTATAAATCGAGATTACCAAGATCTTAGTAGGGAAGCATTAAAATTGGAAGGCAAAAAGTGAGTCACCCAGGTATTCCATATATTCTCAAAGTTGTATATTTTATTTTGAGTTATAGCCTCTGTTTTGGCATGGATCATTGCTTGATTGACTATTTTTAGTTTCATCAATTAAGGACGGGGATTTCCAAACTTTGGTAATTGATTGTTTCGCGGCTGTAGTGATCTGTAATAGGAGTTTGAATTGGCGGTAGGAGAGAGTGGCCGGTTTTAAGTTTAAAAGTGCTATTGTAGGATCAAGATTGATAGGGATTTCAAACAGTGTTGAAATCATAAGAAATACATCTTTCCAGAAATTTTTTGCTACCGGGCAATCCCACCTAGTATGAAGATGTGATCCAAGATCACCACAGCCACGAAAACAAGATGGGGAATAATTTGGAGCATATTTCGCAATTCTGTCAGGGACCAAATACCACTGCGTGAGTACTTTGTAATTTGTCTCTAAGGCAGCTATGTTTTGTGAGGATGACTTAGTTCTGATCCAAATCTTATCCTGCTGCTTCTAACGAAAACCCAAGATCCATCTCCCACTTAGCCACATATGATGGTGGGTCTGAGATGGGTTTAGTAATAACTAAGAATGAGCCGAACACCCCCCAGTTCGGTTCGCACCAGACAGGGCCGGATTAACATAGGGGCTATTGGAGCTGCAGCACCAGGCCCCTTCCTTAAAATAGGCCCTGGCTGGCCAGACTCACTGTCACTGTTATTTTCTGTAACTTGTAAACACAGAAGCCTGGCTTCTGTGCTACAAGTTACAGCGTGCTGCTCAGCGGCGTCAGGGGGGTAAGCACTGCCGTTTTACAGAGTGTCCGGGGATTTCCATCTTCCACTTACCCGGCGTGGCCGAGTGACACACAAGGTCCCACCTCCCAGACCGGCTGAGCCATCCATCATAGGAGCCCACCTCATGTGTCACTCGGCCACGCCGAGGCCCACTCTGTGTAAACAGGCTTGCGGCAGCACTCCTCTTCAGATGTCTGGGCACAGCTGAGCCAGGTAAGGCTGATGGGATGGGGCCAGGCATTGATGATGAGGCTTTAATAATGGGCACTGATGGCTGGACACTGATGAGGCTGTAATAATGGGCACTGATGGCTGGGCACTGATGAGACTGTATTAATGGGCACTGATGGCTGGGCACTGATGACTGGGCACTGATGAAGCTGTACTGATGGGCACTAATGCGGCTGTATTAATGGCTGGGCACTGATGAGGCTGCATTGATGGACACTGATGGCTGAGCACTGGTGAGGCTGTATTGATGTGTACTGATGGCGCACTGATGAGGCTGCATTAATGGGCACTGATGGCAGGGCACTGATGAGGCTGCTTTGATGGGCACTGATAAGGCTGCATTAATGGGCACTGGTGGCTGTGGGCACTGATGAGACTCATGATGAGGCTGTACTGATGGGCACTGATGGCTGGGCACTAATGAGGCTGTACTAATGGGCACTGATGAGACTGCATTGATGGGCACTAGTGGCTGGGCACTTATGAGGCTGTATTAATGGGCACTGATGGCTGGATACTGATGAGGCTGCATTGATGGGCACTGGGGAGGCTGCATTAATGGGCAATGCAGTGCCTATTAATTCAACCTAACCAGTGCCCATCAATGCAGCCTCACCAGTGCTCATCAATGCAGCCTCACCAATGACACATTGGTGAGACTGCATTGATGGGCACTGGTGAGGCTGCATTGATGGGCACTAATGATGAGGCTGCATTGATGGGCATTGGTGACTTGAGGCTGCATTGATGGGCACTGGTGGCTTGAGGCTGCATTGATGGGCACTGGTGAGGCTGAGCTGATGGGAACTGATCAGGCTGCATTGATGGGCACAGGTAAGGCTGCATGATGGCTGGGAACTGATGATCTGTGTATTATGCTGTCCTGAACCGAGCATTCTGTATTACACTCTCCTAAACCCAGCGATTTGTGTATTACATTCTCCTGAACCCAGTGCTTGTTGTATTGCGCTTTCCTGAACCCATCGATCTGTGTTTTACGCTCTCCTGAACCCATCGCTTTGTGTATTATGCTCTCCTGAACGCATCGCTCATTGTATTACGCTCTCCTGAACTCAGCCCTCTGTATATTATGCTCTCCTGAACCCAGCGCTCTGTGTATTATGCTCTCCTGAACCCAGTGCTCTGTGTATTACGCTCTCCTGAACCCAGCGCTCTGTGTATTACGCTCTCCTGACCCCGGTGCTCTGTGTATTACGTTCTTCTGAACCCAGCGATCTGTGTATTGTGCTCTCCTGAACCCAGCACCCTGTATTACGCTCTCCTAAACCTAGCGCTCTGTGTATTACGCTCTCCTGAACCCTGTGTTATGCATTCCTGGTTTTATTAAACAATGTCCCTGTAAGACCCTCCCACTGTACAATTTGGCCACACCCACCCTATGATGTGGTGTTCTCCCCCACAGGAAGGGAGGGGGGGGGTTCCTGCACCTATTCCCTGAAAAGTAAAGCCCTGGGCCCAGCCGCCTAAAAAGAACAGGCTGCACACGGTAAGCAATGGGCCGACAGGGAGAGATCCCCCTGGCCTTGACCGGTACTGCATCCGCATGCGCCACCTGGGCTGGGTGGAATTAATAACGGGCACTGCGGACAGTCCTAATGGGGGCCATGTATTCAGCTTCTGTAGTGTTGTGTTAGGTCTGCACAGTTGTGCCCTTCAACCTCCCCTCAGGGCACGCCACACACGCCAATGCAGGGCTCTTATGGAAGCCTGAGACTTCCATATCATTGTGCCTTTTACTTTCACCTCAGGGCGCACGCCAACGCACAGCCCTTAAGGCGCACCAAAATCCTCAGCACCAGGCCCATAATGCTTTTAATCCGGCCCTGGCACCAGAACATCCGAACAGGCAAAAAATTTGGCAGAACATACGAACACAATTAAAGTCAATGGGGCATGAACATGAAAAATCAAAAGTGCTCATTTTAAAGGCTTGTATGCAACCTATTGTCATAAAAAGTGTTTGGGGACCTGTGTCCAGCCCTTCAGGTCTGGTATGGAAATATGAGGAACCCTGCGCCGAATAAAAAAAAATGGCGTAGGGGTCCCCCCCAAAATCCATACCAGACCTGGAGGGTCTGGTATGGATTTTAGGGGAACCCTGTGCCAACATTTAAAAAAAAATGGCATAGGGGTCCCCCTGAAAATCCATACCAGACCCTTATCCGAGCACGCAACCTGGCAGGCCGCAGGAAAAGAGGGGGGGGACGAGAGAGCGCCCCCCCTCCTAAACTGTACCAGGCCAAATGCCCTCAACATTGGGAGGGTGCTTTGGGGTCAAGGGCCTCATTCCCACAACCCTTGCCCAATGGTTGTGGGGGTATGCAGGCGGGGAGCTTATCGGAATCTGGAAGCCCCCTTTAACAAGGGGACCCCAGATTCCGGCCTCCCCCCCATGTGAATTGGTAACGGGGTGCATTGTACCCCTACCATTTCACAAAAAAAAGTGTCAAAAATGGTAAAAAAGACAAGAGACAGCTTGGGACAAGTCCTTTAGTAAAAGTAAAAAAAAAATTCTATTCCTCTTCTATTACGCCACAGACTACCAGAAAAAAACAAAAACACAACACCTTCACCTCCATCGGAGGCTCCTGCCGAGTGACGCTTCCCATTTGTGACAGTTGTTATAAACCTGAGGGCGGGGCCACCCAGTGACGTGAACAGGTGACCCTGCTTCCCATGGGCTTCCCTATGGCTTTCCCGTGGCGTCAGAGGGGGGCGGGGTCAGACCCCAAAGCACCTTCCCCATGTTGAGGGCATGTGGCCTGGTACAGTTCAGGAGTGCACTCTCTCGTCCCCCCCCTTTCCTGCGGCCTGCCAGGTTGTGTGCTCGGATAAGGGTCTGGTATGGATTTTGGGGGAACCCTATGCCATTTTTTTTATTTTGGCGCAGGGTTCCCCTTAAAATCCATACCAGACCTGAAGGGCCTCCTATGGATTTTGGGTGGACCGCCATGCAATTTTTTTTTGGTTCGGGGTAAAAAGGGCCTGGTAATGGACTGGGGGGGGGGGGGGGGGGACCTCATGCCGTTTTTGTTCAATGAGTTTTATCTATATTTATTACAGCCTCGATCAGTTTTAAATGACAATTTTTCCTTTAGAAATTGCATTTTGCTGTGGTACTGTTCTAAACACGGGAAAAATGCGCCACTTTACAGGCATACTATAGACACCTCCCAGGCATGATATGTAAAGGAATATTTAATTGTTATTGTTTCACTTTAAGCGTTAAAAAAAGAAAATCACTGCTCCCGAAAAATATATATATTTTTTTTTTATTATAATGATGAGAATATACAAAACGTGATACAAAACAATTAGAAAGTAGACTGAGCATCAGTGTGATTTAGAGGCAGCAAAACGTACTTAGACTTGCTGATTTGTGGTCCACCGCCAGAGAGTCAGAAGGCTTACCGGAGAGACTGAACCCAAACAGGTATACCTGTTTGGTGGTGGACCACAAATCAGCAAGTCTAAACATGTTTTGCTGCCTCTAAATCACACTGACGCTCAGTCTACTTTTTAATTGTTTTGAATCACGTTTTGTATATTCTCATCGTTATATTGTTTGGCTCACCTTCACTGTCTGTTTCAAATATTAGTGATTTGCCTTTTGGACATTATCTTTGGACACTACTTATATTTTTATACATTTTTGTATTATCTGCACGATATTATTATTATACTTTGTTTATCACTGTTTGTTCAAGGGTTTATCACACATGTGCATTGTGATTTATATATTTTTCCAATCTCAGTTTATGCTGAGACTATTCATTAGCACTGCACTTACTTTCCACATGTTATTTATTTTTTGCAATCGATCTTTTGCTGTGCTGGCTGCTAACTGACCATCTTAAATAGACAGTGCGGTATATTCGTTTTACTTTTCACATTTTTAGGTTTAGTAATAATATGTGTAAACAGTTTGTATTTTTTAAACACTGCAAAAATAAGAACAAAAAAATAGCCTCAGCATGTTCATTGTTGTGGTTTTGTCCAGGTTACCTCTGTGTAATGACATCATTGATAGCAGTCGGGGCCCCAATTTGCAGGCTCCTGGGGACTTAATGCTTTTTCCTTTATGAATACAAAAGACTGAGGTGAATTACTGCTGATGAGACAGATGGTGGAGCATTCGACCACAGTGTTATGAGGTGTCAAGCATACACCAGCTGGGGTCTCTTCAATTCCTTAAGAGACATTCAGTTTCAAATGTAAATATAAAAAAAAACAAAAAAAAAAAAATATATATATATATATATTATTTATATATTTATTTTTTTATTTATTTTATAACTTTTTTCCTCTCTATGGAAGCTGCCTATTTGTCCTTGATTGTTTACCAATGCTGGTGTGACATAAGCAAAGCTTTAAAGCACATGATGCACACAAATCCATAATTAATACACGACATAAGGTTCAGTGGCTTGGTTTCCCCTTGAGTTTAGGCTGACCCGCCTGAAAGGGTGTACCCTAGGGCATGACTGTAGGCAAGGCAACTGCTCCTAGACCCGTGAGGTCAGGCAGGCGTATCTGCCATTAATTATCATGCCCATGTTCCATTTTGAACAGAAAAACATCCTAAGGTCACAGGCTCTTTTATGTGAACAAATGGATGTAGCACAATGGGTTACCGACATAATGATGAAGTGAGTATTGCATCTTTAGTGCACCCAGGGCAACATTAAAGCTGAACTCTGGACACAAAAATGTTTATTTGAATACAGTAAAACCTTGGATTGCGAGCATAATTTGTTCCAGAAACATGCTTGTAATCCAAAGCACTTGTATATCAAAGCAAATTTCCCCATAAGAAATAATGGAAACTCAAATGATTTGTTCCACAACCATTTATTCATAAGTCCTTCAGTTTATAGTCCATATAAAAAGATTATAGCAATGTGATAGGTTGTGTAACCATAAAATGTCCATCCACAAATGGAAGCCTCCACAAGGGGATTAGAAGCAAAATCCAGCAGGAGCTCCAGAGTATAAAAGAGAAGAGAGACGCCTCTAAGTGTAGCAATATATTGCTAAATGTTGTACCTTCATTAAATGTAACCATATTGCTATACTTAGAGGCACCTCTCTTCTCTTTTATACTCAGTTGTGACATGACACTACTTGTATATCAAGACATCGCTTGTATATCAAGTCAGAATTTTGCTTGTCTTGCAAAACGCTCTCAAACCAAGTTACTCTCAAACTAAGGTTTTACTGTATGTTCCTTTATAGCCACAAACTATGAAAAGTAAACTAACCAAAAAACAAACTTTGCGTGGACTAAATGCCATTGAAAACCCAAATATTACCTCAAAAAAGTAGAAGTAACAGCATCACTGAGATGTAGATAGGCTATGCAGAGAGCAAAGCTGTGGGAGGGACCCAGCAGGCCCCACCCACTACAGGCTGCCTGCAGAAAACAACAGGAGAAGGCGGAGAAAAGACCAGTCACCCAGCCCAAGAAGAGTGAGAACCAGTGACCAGTCTGTATTACAGGAAGCTCCTGCACAGAGGCAAAATGAAGGAGAGATTTCAGGCAGTTTTGCTGCACAGATCTGAAAGAAATACTGTACATAAAGAACTCAAAGATTCAAGTAAGAATAAACATACCTAATTTTCTCCCTTTTTTTTTTTTTTTTACACATTTGTTTAGTTTTTTTTTTAAAGCATTTGATCCTGCCTGGCTATACCCTCCCACCTGCAAACTGACCACGATATATCAATGCTGCTGAGCCCTGACCAGTGTTGCCAACCATCAGTATTTTTACTGGCAGTAAAAGTAAAAAGGTTGCCAGTAAAAAATATGGCTGTGACACTTGGCTTGGTCCGGAGCTGGCTTAGACCATCTGAGTGCCTGCTATGGTGTGATGTGGCGGCTTTGGCAGAGGGGGTGCCTGAGCATTTAGTGTGATATCATGGTGCAATGGAGCCAAGCAGAGGGGCAAGAGCCTCATGTGCGGGTCTGCGGTATGGGAGCAAGGAGGGCTGGGACTGGGACTGTCAGTGCTGTTTAGACTGGAGTGGACTGGAGGGACCACTTGGCTTGAAGAGAGACTGTCACTGTGACTCAGGATGGGACGTGTCATGCCGGTGAGGTCTCATCATCATCTGTGCTGCTGTACACTGCTGCCAGTGTCACTGTGAGAGTGAATTTTATGTGTGTGCTGTCCATTCTATTTTCTGTCCTGTGCCCGAGATACTATATTGAAAATAAAATAAGAAATATTTTTGCCTTATTATCTACATTCATTCATATTGCTAGTTGCATATTGTATTTGTTTGTAGCCTAAATACTCTAATTTGCACTTAAAACTGTAATTTTGTAACTTTGGAAATGCCAGTAAAAATTTGGTTATGCCAGTACAATTTGGGTGTTGTGTCAGTAAATTTTTATCTGGTAGGTTGGCACCACTGGCCCTGACACCATTGTCAGCATACGTGCCTCCGTCAGCCACAGCCTGCTCTATGTCTCCTGTGTCCTCTCCTCCATCCTCTCCCCCTCCCCTCTCTGCCTGTCAGCTCCATGTCCATGCCTCCCCCTCTCGTCCTGCTGCTCAAATGACTGTTTATTTGTAATAAAATCTCTATTTTTTACTGTAATGGCCCCCTGTGACTGTGATGTATAAAAATAATGATACCTTGTTTACAGAGCGCTGATTAGCGCTCATTGACCTGTTGCCTATCTCCTCTCTTGGCCCGACAGATGCAGTGGGCGGGGCCGGGGATCTCCCGCTGACATCAGTCAGGAGGGGAGGAGAGAGGCAGCCTTGCCCGCCGCAGCTGTCGGCCCGAGAGAGGAGATAGGCGACGGGTCAATGAGCGCAGATCAGCGCTCTGTAAACAAGGTATATACAGCATTATTTTTAGACAGCACAGTCACAGGGGGCCATTACAGTAAAAAACTGAGAGGAAAATGTAAAGTTACGTTGGTGGGTTAACAACCACTTTAAGTGCAGTTTTAAGGGCCTATTCACACTAGTGCATTGCAGTGATCTATCTGTGGATTGTGGTGTGCTGCTTCGGAATAAATTGTGCAAATCAATGGGCTACAGTATTGTCAGTCACTTATGTAAAGTTCATCTAATGAAGGATACACTCTATAAGAAAATTGTTTCACAGCAAATCGCAGTCGATGAACGAAAATTATCGTACGACAAAGGCTTTTTTTTTTGTTTATTGTTTCTGATCATGCGCAGTCTTTCTTTTCTGTACGAAAACGGTACACATTAAACGAAAATTGTTCGTTCTGTTCCCGTACGAATTTTTTTTTGAGTTTGTCCCTTTGGGAATTTTTAATACGAAAATTTTGAATCAGCTGTCGAAAGTTGCGTGCACACTATACGAAAATCTTAGTAAAGTTCTTTAGATGAAAATTCTCGCCCAAGGCTTATGCTGGCCATACACTATACGAAAAATCATTCAAACCCATTTTCAAAAAACGAACATTCGGCCGTGAGAGCAAACGATAGTGCCATCATGTAATGACTAATCAATCGCTCAATGGACATAAATTAATCAATTTTTTTTTTTTTTCACATATAGCTAGTGCAAACAGTTTGAATGAGAAACACGTTAACCTTTCAATTTATCGTTCGGCAAAAAATTTCCAATCTTGTCCTTCGTTTTTTTTTTTTGGCTCAAACGTCCCAAACGATTACCGTTTTGTGCTCATTACCTGACCGAAAAACGAACAAACTGTCTAAATGACCGAGTTTTCATATAGTGTACCCTTGTCCAAGGGTGGCTGTGCTAGATACAGTGGAGGAGTGAGTGTAGCCACCCTCAGACAAGAAAGTGTGCTACTAGCTGGATTACCAGGAAAAAAAAGACTAATGCAGGGTTTAAAAGCCTACTTGGCTCACCTGCTTCCATAATCACCTGCCAAAGTGAAGTTAAAAGCACAGTACTTGTATGAAGAAGTAGGTTTCTTTTCCTTTATTATCACTAGCAAAAGTGAGCCTGTTCCAGAACAGGAACATTTTTGTTGAATAATTATTTTGTCACAAATGTGCCAAATTAACAGCAAAGCTTCCCATATTATTACTGTAGTGACCTCCATGTAATCTCCAAAATATAAAAAGGATTTTAGATATATTTTAAAGACCAACTGCAGGCACATTTTTAAAGTAGACCCCCAGTAAGCGTAAAAAAAAAATACAAATACAGAGTTGCCCCATCCAGTTCTTTTATTTGTCACACGATGTCCTCAGTCTTTGAACTGAATGGCGTTCAGCATCACTGCAGATATACTGCAAATGCAGGCTGTCGTAGGCCTAGCTCCTGGAGAGGAGTCATCACAGTGCTCTTTATTCACAATATAATGATGCAGAGAGGGGTGCGGATATCATCACATCAGTAGTGCTCTTGCCATCATCCAGAATTGCCCACAGCCAGGTAGAGTTTAGAAGTGGAAGAAGACCCTGCTTGCAGTGTTGGTCATCTTACTTTAAAAAAGTAATTAGTTACATTACAAATTACTTCTCCCAAAAAAGTAATTGAGTTAGTAACTCAGTTACTACATTGGAAAAGTAATTAGTTACTCAGCAAAGTAACTGACTTTTTTTTTAATATTCTTAGGGGCGGGTCTAGTATTACTGTAAGCAAGGGGCGCGTTCCCCCCTGCACGTCTATTTCCCCTCTGTACCCCCCTGCACGTCTGTTCCCCCCCAACACATATATCTGTTTCCCCCTCTGTACCCCACTACACATCTGTTCCCCCCCCCCCACACACACACACATATATCTGTTCCCCCTCTGTACCCCACTACACGTCTGTCCCCCCCCACACACATATATCTGTTCCCCCTCTGTACATCTGTCCCCCCCCCCAAACTCACGGATCGGATCGTTGATCGTTGCAGAGTCACGGATCGGATAATTTTTTCGGATCAGCAAATAATAATTGAATTTGCAAAAACCTTTGAAAATTCCACCACCATAAAGCCCCCACTGTAATATCCACAATCTCCCCCACTGTAATATCCACGTCATCTCCCCAACTGCAATATTGTCTGAGTATAGCTGGGTACGGCTGGGTATCGCCGAGTATGGCTGGGTATTATCGTGTATTGCAGAGTATTGCGGGGTGTGGCGGGGTGTTGCAGAGTATGGCGGGGTGTTGCAGAGTATGGCGGGGTATGGCGGGGTGTTGCAGAGTATGGCGGGGTGTTGCAGAGTATTGCGGGGTATGGCGGGGTGTTGCAGAGTATTGCAGAGTATTGGCATGGTGTTGCAGGGTGTTGCAGAGTATTGCACAGTATTGGCAGGGTGTTGCAGAGTATTGCACAGTATTGGCAGGGTGTTGCAGGGTGTTGCACAGTATTGGCAGGGTGTTGCAGAGTATTGCACAGTATTGGCAGGGTGTTGCAGAGTATTGCACAGTATTGGCAGGGTGTTGCAGAGTATTGCACAGTATTGGCAGGGTGTTGCAGAGTATTGCACAGTATTGGCAGGGTGTTGCAGAGTATTGCACAGTATTGGCAGGGTGTTGCAGAGTATTGGCAGGGTATGGAGGGATGGCTGCTGCCATCCGATCTCTCCCCTCCACTGTACAGATCTGTACACAGAGGGGAGACCAGCGTCATCTTGACGCCGGTTTGTTTACAAAGTGATCGCTCCGTCATTTGACTGAGCAATCACATTGTAAATGGCCGACGGGTGCACCAAGATGGCCGCCGCTCCGGAGCTAGGCCGGAGCTGCGGCCATCGGGTGCCTAAGGCCGAGGCCGCGGACGGCTCCGCGATCGCGGCGGATAATTGCGGTAATGCCGCCCCAGTAATGGGAACGGCGTTACCGCGAGGGGAAGAGTAATCAGTTAGATTACTCGTTACCCTCTAAAGTAACGGCGTTACGTAACGCCGTTTACTTTAACGGCGTTAGTGCCATCACTGCCTGCTTGCCAAGTGATAAGCATTTTTTTTATTTTAATATTAGATATAACCTCGCATCAAGCTGACGCCTTGACTTAAACATCAACGCAGTTTGATGGTTTCCACAGAGGACCGGAAGTCATCGATTACAAGGTAAGTGAAAAAAAAAAAAAAACACATTTCATTTAGTACTCTTTGCCTGATTTGGAAGGCAAAGAGAATTTACTAAATAAAAAAAAAAAAAAAATGTGTGCAGAACCACTTTAAAGTGTTACTAAACCCACAACAGTAAAAATCAGTCTGTATATGCAGTAAAGCACTGTGGAGGGGCTAATCCTTTGCATTGTGTAAAAAGGCTGCTTGATCCTGTCTTCCCTGATCCTCCCCTTCTTCCATTGTCTCCTGATAATTTCTGGATAACACAGAGTCTATGGAGTCAGGCTGCACATGCTCAGTTTAGTGTGTATTGCTAATGAAGTTATTTTTGTCTTGGGAGAGTGCATGTGATAATCACAGGGCCAATCAGCACTGTCCAGACACAGGGTCTGGAGTCTTGCCGTCTCATTGGACAGTCTGAAAACTCCTCCTACAAGCTTTAACTAGTGCTTGGCTGGACACTGATAGAAGTCACAAGACTGCTCTAACTGCGTATGAGAAAAGGTATTTAGCAGTTTATAGTTACTAAAACTATTGCATTTACATGTTCTGTGGGAGACCAGCTATAGTGAATGCAGGGTCCTGGGTTTAGTAACACTTTAAAGTGACACTAAACTCTGGTTTAAAAATAAAAATTCTATTCAAGTATAAATTCTTAGCTCAAAAGGGTACCTTCCATTGTTCTCAACTGTCTCCAATTCTCTAAATTCTCCCTTTTATTTTATTTTTGCGCCTGTGATCTGACTTCCTGTTAGAGGGTGGCTACGTTCGCTCTCCATTGCCCCACTGTATGTAGGAACCTAGACACCCTCTTTTGTTTGCTTCCAGAGATAAACTGTGGATTATGGACTGTAGGAATTGTAGCGTGCATTGAGTAACGAACATGACCACAACTAATGTGCACCGCTCATTCAAACAAACAGCAGTGTGTGGGGGGAAGGATAGGGGGCTCCTGGAGGATGTTACAAGAAGGCAGGAAGACACAGTAGGAAACAATTTCATGAAAAGTATATCATAGGGCCATTAGGTTGTGGATGTGTATGGATTATTTTTGGAGTATAAGGATGTTGTTTAGTGTCACTTTAAAATCAAAAAAGGAAACCAAACATCACCTTCCATCTTATCCATTGCAACTAGGGAGTGTAAGAAGAAGCTTCAACCACTAGATGTCACTCTATATCCCATTATAAAACAACTGAGCTGAAAGGTGAACAAAGTTTTATTCTGATTCCTAAATGGATTTTGTCCCTTCCCAAAAGAAAAGTCTTTGCTGCTGCAATAGTAGATCGTAAATATTTACGTCTGGTGGGCAGTGAGTTTGAATGCATCTGTGGCAAAGTCTGCAGTGTTCCACATTTCTGGGTGTATTAAATGCCTGCATCTCCCGCCACGCACAGTGGTTTCTACATCACTACTATGTCTTGTATTGACACAGGGGGCTGGCGGGAGAAACCACAGTGTGTGGTGGGGGACACAGGCATTAACCGCTCCTGGAAATGTCAAATGCTCCAGACTTTACTGGAGGCTGTACCCTTTGTAGAAAGCAGAGCTCAGACTTGCAGGCCCCCAGAGAGATAAGTATTTAAAGTCTTTTACTGCAAAAACAATACTTCTGATGTGTTTATTTTATATCGAAGAGCAAGAGAACATTTCTTATTTCTGTAGTCTTAAAGTGGTTGTAAACCTCTGAAATGAAAAATGAACACAGCATATCCCTCTTTATTGCAGCCAACAATAAATGAAATGTAGAAAAAACATTAAAATAGAACTCCAGCATTTAACTATCTAGTCTGAAAAATGTCCCATCCCCCTCCTAACATCTATGCTGACTAACCTGTGTAAAAAAACACGACTCACACTGGTACGTCGGCTCCTTTAAGAGCCATAGTAGGCGCTATGGCGGGGGGACCCGATGCACGTGGCAATGTCCGCCGGCCACCTGCGATCACGGGCACGAGAGCCAGAACGGGGATCTGTGTATGTAAACACACAAATCCCCATTCTGACAGAGGAGAGACAGATCTGCTGTTCCTAGCAATTAGGAACAGCAATCTGTCTCCTCCTCCAGTCAGTCCCAGCCCCCCACAGTTAGAAACACACAAACTCACACGAGGGAACACATTTTACCCCTTAAGGTAAACAACCAATGACACATTAACAACCAATGACACTCTAGGGCCAGGATGCATGAAAAAACTCAGTGCTATGGTTAGGGTGACCAGCTTGTCCGCCACATGGCAAAGTATAACTCTGATCCAGGCAGGCCACATGCAGACCCCCCCCCCCCCCCCCCCAACATTTAGGAGAACATGAAATTTCACTTCCTCCACCTCCTGCATTCTGTTGCACCAGTGAAGCAAAAAGGTAGGACTGAGGTTAAAAGTGTGTGATTGGGGGGGAATGTGATGGGGTACTATGTGATTGGGGGGGGGGGGTTGTGATGGGGTACTGTGTGATTGGGTAGGACCTTGATGGGGTACTGTGTGATTGGGGGGGACTGTGATGGGGTACTGTGTGATTGGGGGGGGGCTGTGATGGGGTACTGTGTGATTGGGGGGGGACTGTGATGGGGTACTGTGTGATTGGGGGGGACTGTGATGGGGTACTGTGTGATTGGGGGGACTGTGATGGGGTACTGTGTTATTGGGGGGACTGTGATGGGTTACTGTGTGATTGGGGGGGACTGTGATGGGGTACAGTGTGATTGGGGGGACTGTGATGGGGTACTGTGTGATTGGGGCAACTGTGATGGGGGGAACTCTGAAATGATGGAGGGAATCTTGTATAGGGAGGACTCTAATATCATTGGGGGCCTCTGGTGTTATGGGGAGATTCTGATGTAAAGGGAAGGCTCCGATATGAAGGGGAACTTCTGATGTGAAATTACTATCTTCATGATTGTTGTGAGCATTGTCCCAGGCTCAGTTTTTCTATTGATAAGTAACATTTGCATATTTTACATATTAGGCTAGGGTTTATTGATATTTTGCAAACTTTTAAAGACTGACACGACTGAAAAGAGGTTGAGATATGCTGGGCTACTGTACCAGGAGAACATCTTCCCTTGCACTGTGAATTGTTGTGCTGTTACATTGCTGACCACTAGAGGGCCCCTGTGGACCCACAGCATGCTTCGCTGTATGAGATAAAGAATGAATTTTACAATATCTACTGCCAGCATTTATACCTGGCTTTCGGCATGGGTTTGGTCAACAACAGATACCAGCATCAATGTCTGCATTTACCAGACAATCTAATAATGCACTTGTCAGTTTCAGTAACATTAAAGTTATTGGGTGTGTGGTGTATTTTAATAAATCATACCTAATTAGAGCTCTAATTTTAATCCGATGTTTCCAGGTCTCAGGCACTACAAGAGGTGGGGCCCGGTAAATGAACCTTTATTTTGACCAACCTAGTATTTTATTTTTTATTTTTTTTAGGATAATTTTATTGAACTTTTTCTTTTTATTGCTCATGTTAACAACAAAAAAAATATAAAAAATTGCCCAGCAAGGCCCAACACCTAGACATAGCTTGGAACAATATAGAACAGAAGCCTAGGAATAGATAAAATCAAAATTCACTTTACTGTAAAGTTAAAAAGCATGACATGCAGGAGTGCCCAGACTGATACATCACCAAGCCAGTGAGAAACACATAATTCCAAAAGCTGAAGGATGACTCATGATCCCGGACCCAACTGTAGGTTACACCGCCCAGGAGCCTCAGCACACTTCTCCCACTGCCCTGAGGCTCCTGGGCGGTGTATCCTACAGTTGGGTCCAGGATCATGAGTCATCCTTCAGCTTTTGGGATTATGTGTTTCGCCTCTCCACTGGCTTGGTGATGTATCAGTCTGGGCACTCCTGCATGTCATCAGGGCTGGTGCAAGGATTTTTGACACCCTAAGCGAAACCTCATTTTGCTGCCCCCGCCCCTTGGCTGACTCCACCCCCTTTTCTCTGACCATGTAAATCCCACCTTTTTAATAAAGCGCCCATCAAATACAGCCTCACCAGCGCCCATCAAATGTAGCCTCACCAGCACCCATCAAATGTAGCCTCACCAGCGCCCATCAAATGCAGCCTCACTAGCACCCCTCAAATGCAGCCTCACCAGCGCCCATCAAATACAGCCTCACCAGCGCCCATCAAATGTAGCCTCACCAGCGCCCCTCAAATATAGCCTCACCAGCGCCCATCAAATACAGCCTTACCAGCGCCCATCAAATGTAGCCTCACCAGCGCCCATCAAATGCAGCCTTACCAGCGCCCATCAAATGCAGCCTCACCAGCGCCCATCAAATGCAGCCTCACCAGCGCCCATCAAATGCAGCCTCACCAGCGCCCATCAAATGCAGCCTCACCAGCACCCATCAAAGGCAGCCTCACCAGCACCCATCAAAGGCAGCCTCACCAGCGCCCATCAAATGTAGCCTCACCAGCGCCCATCAAATGTAGCCTCACCAGCACCCATCAAATGTAGCCTCAGCAGCACCCATCAAATGCAGGCTACCACGCCCTTCCATGTAGCCTCACCAGCGCCCTTCAATGTAGCCTCACCAGCGCCCATCAATGCAGCCTACCAGCGCACATCAATGCAGCCTACCAGTGCCCATCAATGAATGTTTGCTTGCTGTGGGAGTCAAGACACAGACACAGTCCTCCACCACTGCTGTGCCTCTGACACTATGTGCGAATGGAGCGGCAGCTGCCTGCTGATGCTGAGACTTAGTTGCTTGCTGCAGAGGCACCCCTAGTTTGCCTAGTTTGCCTAGTGGTAGCACCGGCCCTGCATGTCATGCTTTTTAACTTTACATTAAAGTGAATTTTGATTTTTATCTATTCCTGGTCTTGTGGCTCTATCAACTTCCACAGGGCTGGGAGCGCTCCTTTATTTGTTGTTTTGTGCTCATGTCTCATAGCTGGTTGAACGCAATCTTCCAGGTTCTGGAACCCAGGTCACTCGCTTGGCACTGCCACCATTCACCTTTTGTTAATTTATTTTTAATTGGAAACAATGTGTCCTCTGATTGGACGAGGTGTCTTCATGCAATCAGAAAACATCTTGTATTTGTGGAATTAAAATAGAAGGCTTTCTGTGAATGGCGGCAGTGCCAAGCGCGTGACCGCCTGTGGTCAGTATGCAGAGGGGAAACCACTTGGCACAGAACCCAGAAGATTGAGGCACACTCTGTAGTAACAGTGACAACTACAGTAATTAACACCTTGCACAATCAATTGTCCATCAGGTATGAGCTATGCATACTTACACTGATCCAAACTGGACGAACGTAACTATACAATAAAAATCATACCTGGAGTTCAGTCTTAAACAACGTGTGTGTGTGTGTCATCCAAGAAGTCCACATGCCAAAAATGTTGCTACACTGTTGAGTTTACTAGCCTGCCATCCAACAATTGTTGGCCGAAAGTTGGACAACAATTGTAAAAAGGAGTATACTAACAGAAAGATTTTAGGACAACAGTCTGTCAACACACAATCCCCTGCCAACAATCGAACCGTGCGCACGAGGCTTAAGAGAGGGGAGAAGAGATCAGCGATGTGCACCGCTGCATCTTTCTTCCTCTTCACACAGCATTCGAGAAGCAGCAGGAGCCATTGGCTTTTGCTGCTGTCAATCAAATGCAGAAAAGTGGAAGTCGGGGCGGGCCTAAGTCCCACTGTGTAAGACTATGGAGCGCGGCTCCATAGACACACAGTTTGGGAGCGCGCAAACAACATTTTCTCCACAGCAAATGGCTGGCTATGGTTGTCCTAAAAAGAAGAGGAGGAGCCAAGATCGCCGCTGAGGACCCCAGAAGAGGAGGATTGGGGCCACACTGTGCAATGCCACCACACAGAGCAAGTAGGTATAACATGTTTGCTATTTACAAAAAAAAAAATTACTTTAGTAACACTTTATCTAAAATACTGTTACTAGAACAGATTAATATCTTTATTCAATCCATCTTGGCAAAGTGAAGTTTCCCTATGTAGATAAGTTTGCATGGACAAATTAGTGCGTAAATAACAAAGGAAGCCTGGCATGTGTAATGTTGCCTGATGGAGTAATTGAACCCTGTGATGTAGTGTACAACACGTTAGCCCTTAATCTTCAAAGAACATTGTATGCATGTCAAACATGGGTAGGAACCTGTGTGCTTGGGACCTAGAAAGGAAGGTGTCACATTCACTGTCGGGGTCTCAAACTCTGACCTGGTGAGCCAATCCCTTAGGCGATTCTGCCTGAAGGCTTGTTCTGGTACCATTTGTAAGTCTGGAATTTCCAGATATGCCTCTTTTTTTTCTATCAAAGAGAGAAAACCTTTCTGCTATGTGTAGGGGGACCCCCGTTGGGGCTGCTAAGAACTGTGGTCTGTCTGTCACCCTGCCCAGCCCGGCATTCACCTCTCAGACACTCAGAGACATAGAACAGTCCATGCACTTTGTTTTTTTTTGTTTTATTGAGGGGATTGAACTTGGATGGGGTAAGGGAAGTATGGGATGCCCAGTATGATTGGTAGAACATGCTTGGGACAACTATATACATTCCAGTATATACACTCCATTACTCCTCCTGCACATTGCGTTCTCTCTAATCTTCAGGCACAGCAAGCATGTGGTTAAGCCTTGACACTGACTCAGACAGGTCTTAGCAATTGCCCTTTGTAGGCAGAGACCATGGGCCCCTATAGTGTAGCAAAATAGTAAGTCTCTGGTGCTAGCTGTCTTACATGAGGCTACTGAGCCCAGTAACCCATCTTCAGGCCCTGCCAGCTCTGGCTGCATCTGCCTCTTTCCACTGCCCCTTTCACTACAGTCTACACTTCTGGTTCTGCACCCATCTCCAACTGCAAGCTCCCAGTCCTCACAGGCGTGCCTCCCTAATCCTCCTGACTGTGCCTCATTGAACAGCCTTCTTGGCTGCGACCAGTTGTCCTCCCTAGAGACTCTTAGTAGTGCTCTCTACCGCTGTCCTCTCTTTGCTCTCTCTTGTGCCTCCGGTCCAATTCATGCGTCCCTGAAGGTGGTCCCGACTGCACCCGAGCCAGGCCCAAGGTCACCCCCCCAGACTAGGGAGCTCCCCCAAAGGCCTTGACAGCCTCCATACTCTCTCACTCCAGCTCTTCTACCCAACAACTCCTCCCCGGCTGGGCTCACCCTTGGTATTTAGGAAGGCCTGCCCCCTGCCAATTCAGGTTAAGAATTGTCCAGGGCTCCCTAAAACACCCCAGGCAGCTCCACCTCTCCTCCTCTCTTTCCAGCAAACTCTAGAAAGAAGAGGGAGGTCTCAGTGATGCTGCCTGTGAGTAACCAGCTGCTATCCTGAGCCACTACAAGCCCAGATCAGATCAAAACAGCCAGTCCTGCCTAAATGTACCTATCTTACAAAACCCTAGTTCTAGCACCGAACCTACCTAGAGAGTGCTACACTTGTGATTAGTATTGAGATAATAAGGGGATCCTTTTAGGTTTAACCATTCTTTGATATGAAGTTTGCCTGTCTTCATACTATATGTATCTACTGTATATGTAATTTTTCAGCCTCAGGAAGGTCTTCTGGATAACCTCTCTCTTTAACCACCTGCTTACTGGGCACTTAAACCCCCCTCCTGTCCAGACCAATTTTCAGCTTTCAGCGCTGAAGCACTTTGAATGACAATTGCGCGGTCATACAACACTGTACCCAAATTAAATTTTTATCATTTTTTTCCCCACAAATCTTTTGGTGGTATTTAATCACAGCTGGGGTTTTTATTTTTTGCTAAACAAACAGAAAAAGATGGAAAATTTAAAAAAAAAAAAAAAAAATCATGTTTAATAGTTTGTTATAACATTTTGCAAACAGGTAGTTTTTCTGCTTCATTGATATGTGCTGATGAGGCGGTACTGGTGGGCACTAATAGGCTTCACTTGTGGGCACTGATAGGCTGCACTGGTGGGCACAGATAAGGTGGCACTGGTGGGCACAGATAAGGTGGCACTGGAGGCACAGATAAGGTGGCACTGGTGGGGACAGATAAGTCGGTACTGATGGGCACAGAAAAGATGGGACTGATGGGCACGGATGGGTGGCACGGATGGGTGGCACGGATAGGCACTGGGAGATGGCACTAATGGGCACTGATAGATGGCACTGATAGGTGGCACTGATAGGTGGCACTTATGGGCACTGATGGGCACTGGTAGGGGACACTGATGGGTACTGGTAGGTGACACTGATGGGCACTGGTAGGTGACACTGATGTGCAGCACTGTAAAGGCACATTGTGGGCACTGGCACTTTGGGCACTGACAGATGGCACTGTGGGCACTGACAGGTGGAGCTAGTGGGCACTGGAAGGGGGCACTTTTATAGGGCACAGGTGGGCACCATGGACCATGGACCCTGGGCACATTGCAGTGAGAGGGACTGATGTCCCTCTCACTGCCGCCGGTGATCGGCTTTTTTTTTTTTTTCCTGGCTCTGTTATTATCACATGATCAGCTGTCATTGGCTGACAGCTGACCACGTGGTAAGGGGTCGGGATCGACCCCTTACTCGGATCTGTGATCCAGCCAGTCTCACAGACTCGCTGATCAGAGTGCGCCGCGCGCGCCCTTCAGGGGGCACGCAGGCCGCTCGTGGCCGGGACAGCGTCAATAGACGGTGTCCCGGCATCTTAGATCCGCGCTGTAGCCGTCATTCGGCTATAGCGCGAATCTCAGGTAGTTAAATTGCCCCATCGTCTCTCCTCATCTCTATACCAATCTACCGGTGTCACTGACAGCTGTCTGCACCTTCAAAAGAAAAAGGCCTGCTTCCCCTGGTGCCAGGGCATGGAAACACGACTTCTGTGAATACAAAATTCTGTTGAAAGTGGTAAAAGGCAAAGCCAGATTTGGACCTTGAAGGGCCTGCGGCAAACAAACCTCCCAGCCGTCCCAGGGAACCTGAAGACTCTTAACTACCAATCTTTGACTTACTGCCTTTAAGGATTTTTGCCAAACATGGACCACTGGTCAGGTGCAAGGCTTCATCCAATTAGGGCCCTAGAATGCACTGTGCAGTGCACGGTGCATTGTGGAGCGCTCGGTGGAACATCCCACCTAGTGCTCCACAAATTTGGTTGTCCGCCGAACCAGAACTAGAAGACAAGCACAGAGCATTGTCACACATAACAGGAAATGCCTGAACAAGGACCTTCATGGCAGGATCAGCAGGAATTCATTTACTGGATGCTGCAGGTATATTAGAAAGGACTGTAAAAAGTTAGTTTTATGAGATTTGAGTGATTGGGTTTACATATATTTTAGCTCCCCAATTATACTCCCAGTACTGGCACAGCACCAGCAAATATTTGGAGTGATTGTTGTCCACGTTCATTGAATCTTACCAAAATTGTCCCATATATGGTTAGTATAAGGCCACTATCTAAGATGCAGGGGTGTGACTATGCATGATAGGTCCCCATACCAAAACTATTAAGGGGTCCCTTACTCTTTATCCTCCATTCTCAAGGCATTTCTTCTTACAAAACAGAATCCTTTTTTTCTTTGTAGCAATCTTATAGATCAGTGATGGTGAACCCTGGCACCCCCAGATGTTTTGGAACTTCATTTCTCGTGATGCTCATGAACTCTGCAGAGTAGTCATGGGAAATGTAGTTCCAAAACATCTGGTTTGCCAAGGTTCACCATCACTGTTTTAGATGATCCTAAACTGTGCGTAAACTCAGTTTGTCTAAATGTATTTACTAATGGTTATCACAACCGGTATAAATGATTAGGTAGGCATACAGTGGTGGGCCCCATAGCAGATGTTTGGTTTACTATGGCTATAGTTATGCTCTAGCCAAGCTGTACCTTTGAGAAGGTAAACAAATGTATGCTCAGACCTCGCTTGGTACCGCTGCCAATTGTAGAATGCCTTTTATTAAATCCAATGAATACAAGGCGTTCTCTGACTGGACAAAGAGATTGTGATGTCAGTACATGTCTTCTCCACCTCATCTAATCAAAGAATGCCTTGTGTCCATTGCAAAGGATACAAAGGCATTAGAATAGCGGTGAGTGACCCCCAGTGGTCGGAGTTCGGCAGGGCCCGGAAGACTTGCGACCATGACAGCAATTTTTGTAGCGACCCCTCAGATATGAGATATGCATGCAACTCTAATTCCTGGAGTTCAGATTTAAAGTTACTTTATATCTATAGTATATTTTATATTGATCAGCTTTAACCACTTACGAACCGCCGCAGTTTTACGTTGGCTGTTTGAAGGCGGATATCGTTGTTATGGCAGATGCTAGCTGCCATAACCCCGGTATCTTCCTTTTCAGCAAGCGGTCCGCTACAAGATAAATGTGGTCTCTGTGGCGGATTCGCTGTAAGATCACTTTTATCGGTGGTGGGATAGGGCCCCCCCGCCGCGATCTGGTGCCCTTCGGCAGCAACAGAGGCGATCACGTCTTGTCACTTGCTGTGCATGGAGACAAATGAGGGGAAGATGGCCCCCACCCGTCTCCATGACACTGCAGGGCGGAAGCGACGTCAAAACGTCACTTCCGCCCACAGCTCTTAAAGGGCCATTTTTTCTTTTTTTTTTTTAAATTACAATTTTTTTTTTTAAATTACAATTTTTTTTTTTAAATTACAATTTTTTTTTTTAAATTACAATTTTTTTTTTTTTTTTAATTACAATTTTTTTTCTTGCATTTTAGTGTAAATATGAGATCTGAGTTCTTTTTGACCCCAGATCTCATATTTAAGAGGTCCTGTCATGCTTTTTTCTATTACAAGGGATGTTTACATTCCTTGTAATAGTAATAAGTGACGCATTTTTTTTTTTTCAAACTGTGTAAAAATAAATAAGAAAAATTATTTTTTTAAAACCTGCCCTGCCCGCAGGCAGAATCGAACGCATACGTGAGTAGCGCCTGCATATGAAAACGGTGTTCAAACCACACATGTGAGGTATCGCCGCGATCGGTAGAGCGGGAGCAATAATTCTAGCCCTAGATTTTTGGAGATTTTTAAGGGTAAAAGTTTGTCGCCATTCCACGAGCGGTCACAATTTTGAAGCGTGACATGTTGGGTATCAATTTACTCGGCGTAACATTATCTTTCACAATATAAAAAAAACTTGGGCTAACTTTACTGTTGTCTTATTTTGTAATTCAGAAAAGTGTATTTTTTCAAAAAAAAGTGTGCTTGTAAGACCGCTGCGCAAATACGGTGTGACAGAAAGTATTGCAACGACTATTTTATTCTCTAGGGTGTCAGAAAAAAAAATGTTTAATGTTTGGGGGTTCTATGTAATTTTTTAGCAAAAAAAATAATGTTTTTAACTTGTAAACAACACATCTCAGAAAGAGGCTCGGTCCTTAAGTGGGTAAAGTTACTTTAGATATATGGTATATTTTATATTGATATTTTCCTCACCGACCTATTGAAATATATATATAATATACTTCCACACGTGTAAAGCCTTTATCACAACACACACTTAATCTTCATATAGATTAATCGTCTTGCATAACAAGATTATCTTTCTGAAGCTAAAGCTCCCTTCTTACACACTACACAACTGAGTCATCTGTGCAAGCACCCCACGGATTACACCACCCTTCCTGTCTACTTGCTGACCCCACATCATAGCTAGATAGAGACGTTATAATAAACACCCTGCACTGCATATAACCAAAACGGCCAATTCAAGATTCCACTAAAGCCGGAAGGCAAGAATAATACCTAAGTGTTTTTTTTCCCCAGTTGTTTAACCACTTCAATACCTGGCACTTACTACACCTTCCTGCCCAGGCCAATTTTCAGCTTTCAGCGGTGCGGCAATTTGAATGACAATTGCGCGGTCATACAACACTGTACCCAAACAAATTTTTTTATCATTTTGTTCCCACAAATTGAGCTTTCTTTTGGTGGTATTTGATCACCTCTATGATTTTTATTTTTTGCGCAACAAATAAAAAAAGACCAATTTTTTTTTTGTAAATAAGTACATTTTCTTCTTCAATGACGGACACTGATATGGCTGCACTGACGGGCACTGATAAGGCGGCACTGATGAGGTGGCACCAATGAGGTGGCACTGATGAGGTGGTACTGACGGGCACTGATAGGCTGCACTGATGGGCACTGATAGGTGGCACTCGTATGCGGCACTAATGGGCACTCATAGGCAGCACTAATGGGCACTCATAGGCAGCACTGATGGGCACTCATAAACGGTACTGATGGGCACTCATAGGCTGTACTGATGGGTGGCACTGATGGGTACTTATGGGTGGCACGGATGGGTACTTATGGGTGGCACGGATGGGCACTGATGGACACTGATGGGTGGCATTGCTGGGCATCACTGATTTAATTTGTTACATGATGGTGCCAGTCAGTGCCCATTTGTGGGTACTGATTGGGCATTCATTTGCACATGTGGAAGGCCATGGGGTACATAACTGGCCATCCACATGTTGCCCCCTTCCCTGGTGGTCTTGGCGGCTTCCCTGGTGGTCTAGTGTGGGCATCCGAGGGGGGGCTGCGCTGATAAACAAGAGAGAAAGAAAGCGAGAGAGAGAGAAAGAAAGAGAGAAAGAGAGAAGAGAGAGAGAGAGAGAGAGAGAGAGAGAGAGAGAGAGAGAAAGAGAGAGAGAGAGAGAGAGAGAGAGAGAGAGAGAGTGAGAGAGGAAGAGAAAGAGAGAGAGAGGGGGGAGAGAGAGAGAGAGAGAAAGAGAGAGAGAGAGAGAGAAAGAGGGTGAGAGAGAGAGGGGGAGAGAGAGAGGGGGGAGAGAGAGAGGGAGAGAGAGAGGGAGAGAGAGGGAGAGAGAGAGAGGTGATCTCCCTTCTGGTGCCGCAGTGCTAGGGTTGCCACCTCATCCCTTTAAACTCGAACACGTATGAATTACACAGTTTCTGCTTAATGCAGATAAGGCACCAAGTGGGTTTAATTACCACCTTAATCAGTCAGAGAACCTGTGTAATAATTGTGTATAATAATAATGAGGTGGCAACCCTACGCAGTGCTCCGGGAGGAAGTGGGAGCTGGGACCCTCTGAAAATAAAAAAAAAATAAAAAAACGATATGCCAAATGTGGCATGTCAGGGGGTCACCTCCCTTAAAGCAGAAATTCAATTTTTGGGTGGAACTCCGCTTTAAAAGCAACGCCAAGCCTGCTCATCTCACAGGTTTGCTAATCTGACAGAAGTTTGCTGCTTTTAAAATTCAACATCTAACCAGTCAAACGAAATTCTAAGTACTGTATTTCACTATATAAACTCACTTTACTGTTAAAAATAAGTGAAAATGCAAAACTCCGGTGGGTGTAACAAGATGTCCACTTTCCCCCTTCTCAGTGTATCCCTACTATGGAGGAGTGCGGGGTGTAGCAAGATGGCGGCGACGGAACGTCCCTTCCGTTACACATTCTGACGGGTCGCCTAATCTGACGAAACACCGTCCCTGGAAATCTCGGACAGCTGTCATCTCCATTCGCTGTCTAGGAAGCCAACTAGCCCACGTCACCATTTGCCAATACCAAACATGGCCGCCGAGGAATCGGCGTGCGCGTCTACGGAGACCAGGATGGACAGCCATGGCGCATGCGCACTGGGGCGCCAGAGGGACTCGGTCACAGATTGTTTAACCCTCCGCCCAGGAGCCCATTCTGGAGCGGAGGGTGGGGGGAGAGGGCTCTGAGGGTGCCATGGCACCGGCATAGACGCAAGCCGCCTAAGACGACCCTGCCCGGAGCGGAGCCCGCTATGTAGGACCGGAAAGAGGGCGGAGACCTGCAGAGTACCCATTCCCTGGGCGCTGACAGTGAGTCACGTGTCCGTACATGGGGCACCACTGGGCCCTGAGCAGCCTGCAGCCCTATGGGTGCCCGGCCACTACAAATACCAGCATGCCCTGGCAGCCATTGGGGCGCCCCCCAGCAGGTGGAGGAGGGCAGCAGGTTGCTCCTGGCACAGTGACAGCTCAGAAGTGTGTATGAGAGGCTGGTGTTTGTTTACTGTGGGAGCAGAGAGTGTTCTGTGATTGGCCATACACTATACAATCTTTATTAGGCCTCATATATGCCCATGTACATCAAATCTCTGTGTTTTTGAATGCCCGGGAGGTATAAGCCTCCAGCCCCATGCCAGCAGCCTATGAGGAAGCCCTGACAGCCTTATATATGTGGCGGCTGGACGCAGTCCTAAGTGGTGCTGGCGCTTAGCGCTGTATGTGTTCAGGGGTGTACGCCCCAAAGACACAATTCCTGTGTGTCCCTGAACACACATACATCAACAATAGTGATGAGCTCTGATGTGTCTGGATCCTAGGCCAAACCCAGCTGACGTATCCCGCCAGGAAACTGTCACTGCAACCGCCAATCAGAAGTGTCCGAGCCGGGACCTGCACAGTGTGTATGCCATACACAATATTAACAATATTTTTTTACTTTTTGCTATAACAAATATCCCAAGAAAAAAAAAAAAACTCCTTCAGTTTAGGCCAATATGTATTCTTGTATATATTTTTTGAAAAAAAAAAAAATCGCAATAAGCGTATATTGATTGGTTTGCGCAAATGTTATAGCGTCTACAAAATAGGGGATATATTTATGGCATTTTTATTATTAATTCATTTTTTTTAATAGTTATGGTGTGATCAATGATTTTTTTTATTTAATTTTTTGAGTATATTCACCTCCATTTGTATTAAATAAAACATGTATTGAGGATAATGCACTAGGCCTATGTGCCCTCTGTTCTAAGTAAGGATGAGCTCCGGCGTGTTCGCATTGTCCACGTGCAGAGGCCGCCAGGAAGTCGGCGCAGCGCTGTGCTAATCACAGGCAGTGAGACATTGCCCGATCTCTGCAGCCGTGCATTGGGGCAATGTCTCACTGCCTGTGATTAGCGCTGCGCTGACTTCTTGGCGGCCTCTGCACGTGGACCATGCGAACACATCGGAGCTCATCCTACTTCTAAGCGATGCAGCAATGGCTGCCCTGTACAGAGAGAGGAACTGACGTTGTTCTGTTGACTATTTCTGTAACCCTGGAAACAGGGAGTGACAAGTAGTTTGTCACCATGCCTTTCCATACCTTTGTTTACTTGGCCACCAGCGGCCAGGAAATCAGCCAATCAGACCGAACTCTGTCACATGTGAGGTATTGTCGTGAACGTCGGAGCGAGAGCAATAATTCTAGCACCAGACCTCCTGTGCAGCTCTAAACTGGTAACCTGTAAAGGCGTTTTAAATTGTATCCCAGGGAGAATTTTAAGCACCGCAGTTTGCCCCCATTCCACGGGCAGATGCAATTTTAAAGCGTGACATGTTAGGTATCTATTTACTCGGCATAACCTCATCCTTCACAGTATACAAAAAAAGTTGGGCTAATTTTAATGTTATTATTTAAATTCATGAAAGTGTTTGTTTTTTTTTCCAAAAAAACGATTCTGCTATGTCCATGTATTCATTCACCTTGCTTGTATTTAGGGACAGGCAGCTTCTTGTTCCTGTTCACTAAGGCAACTTTCACACTGAGGCGCTGGGCGCGCTGGCGGTAAAGCAGCACTATATTTAGCGGCGATTTACCGTTGTTTTAGCGGTGCTTTTCGGGCGCTAGCGGGGCAGTTTTAACGGTAAATACACCGCTCCTGCAGCGCTCCAAAGATGCGGCTTGCAGGACTTTTTTCACATTGTAGTGCACTGATCGGCTCTTTTAGGGCGCTTTGCAGGTGCTATTTTTAGCACTTTAGTGCCTGCAACGCGCCTCCTAAGGATGAGCTCCGGCGTGTTCGCACACCTCACGTGCAGAGCCCGCCAGGAAGTCGGCGCTGCGCTAATCACACCTCAGCATGATTTGGCATGCTGAAGTCGTGTGGGGATTTTTCTGTGTTTTGACTGGATGTTAGTGATCATAGCAGAAGTTCAGTGTAAGAAATACCCAGGAGAAAATGCATGTTAAGGGGAGTGTAGAGGTGGGCGGGAGTCTACTGACATCACGACTCCACCCACTGAGCCCTGGAAAACAGACCCACCCACAAAATCTGCAGTTTTTCGGGTCTCATAGCAGACAGAGGGGAGACATTTGACAGATAAGTATACATGCAGGAGGCATGTATATCCTTCTAGATGACCACTATTGCAGTAGTTTAGAAAGGATGAGAGTGGGTTTACATCCACTTTAAGCCTAGGTTCACATTGGTCCGATTTGGCATGTCAAATAGCATGCCAAATCGGCAGGTATTGCCGACAATGGCACCGTCCAAATTGGTGCCGCACCGCTTCTGAAAAGTAGATCCGGTTTTACTTTTGGTGACTTCGGTGAGGGATTTGTATAGACTGCTGTACAGGAACCTGCACAGATGTCTGTCAAATCGCCACTGAAGTCTGCCTGCCTGCCGGGTTGAAATCGTGCGAGTTCAGCTGACTTCTAACCCGCAGCAATGTGAACCTAGGCTAAATGTTTAAGTTGCCATAAAACCCCTTTCATTTTTAAAAGCACCCCTGTCTAATAAAAAATCTCAACCCATTTTTTTTTTTTTTTTTTTTTTTTTTTTTTAATCAGGACAAGTAGATTGGGACCCTGATTTAGTTCTGTGGACAAGTAGTTTAAAAAAAAAAAAAAAAAAAAAAAAAAAAAAAAGTTCAGTCAGTCTTATGCAAAGAAAACAGGCAACATCATTTTTTTTTTTTTCTTTTCTTTTTTTTTTTTTTTTGCACGTGATTGGATGTCTGAAGTCGGCAGAGCTTCATCTCACTGGACTCCCTAATTCCAAAATACTAGATAAATCTTTAAAAATATTTACTGTACACCATGACTATTGGCAGGGTCACTTAGGCCTGGGAAAGCTGACGGTGCCAAATCCTGGCAGAAGGCAGCCCTGCACGGCACAGGGGCATGATCTCCGATGATTTGGGATCCTCATCTTCACCAGCATAACATAGCGAGTCTCAGGGATATTACTGGGCCCTACAAGAAGTGCGTCAAGCTGTGGCGTAAGATGAGTATATTTTACCACTTTTCTTTGACTATATTCTTTTAAGGCTTTCACATTTACACAGGTGCGTTGCAGTAAGGAACATTTCTGCAACACACATAAACGCACAATTGACATTCATTTTAAAAAGCACCTTAAGGCACTTTGCAAAAACATCCAAACGTATGTGCATTTCAGGGCACCATAAGGCACAGAACCATTGGGGGGGGGGGGAGGGTGTTAAGTTTTTTGTGCTTTAGGTTCACTGCCAACCTATTTAAAATGGACAGTCTGCCTTAAAGGGGTTACATCCTATGCATTAAGGTGAAAAAACATCTCTCTGCTAGGGGGTTCTCGGCTGTTGATTGGATAGATTGATAGCAGCGCAGCCATTGGCTCCTGCTGCTGGCTATCAAATCAGGCAGCCGCCGGGGGGCAGGGCGGAGTCCTGCATTCGGCGTCTATGGACGCTGAATGCTGGACTCGGGAGTGCGCCTGCAAGGTAACCCCCCCCCCTCGTGAGAGCGTTTCTCATAGGGGGTTATCTGATGTGGGGAGGAGCCAAGAGAGCTGCTGAGGGACCCCAGAAGAGCAGGTTCGGGGCCACTCTGTGCAAAATGAGCTACACAGTGGAGTAGAGTATGATATGTTTGTTAGTAAAAAAAAAAAAAGACTTGAACCTTTAGTGTCACTTTAATGCGTTGCACATTAACACACAATAACGCCCTACATTAAAGAGGAACTGAACTCTGCAAGAGTTTTTTTTTTTTCTTCATTTTGGGGGAGGTTGTGGGCTCCCAGATGAACAACAGGATGCCATCTCTTAGTAATTTAATTGCTAGCAATTTTCGAAGTTTGACTTTGCTATTTAAAAATATCCTGTGTAGCAATAGGCTTTACATTTTGTTCAGAGTTTACTACTCCTTTAACTGTTTACAATAATATGTCACTTTATGGCCTCAGAGGCTTATTATGGAGTCCTTCATGACCGTGACTCTTCCAGTGTCTGTAGTAAAATGATGTGTCTGCTGTCATTTTACTGCCAACATGCATTAGAATGGGGAACTTTTCAGCAACCCAGCTGTTCCTGCTCTGTTATCGCTCTTGTCATATTAACTAATTCATTACCACACTATAGCTGAAAGGATGGCTACAGCATGGCTCTCTCGTTCTGAGAGTGCGTCCATGGATGTCCTCCCGGATCACGCCCCTGATGCGCATCTGGCAAGCTCTGTGATCGCTTGTCCTTAATTTCAATTTTAATAATGTCCTTAAATCACATAATTAATCACAGATTGCGTTAAAGGACCAATTACAGCGGCCCATTACCATGTGATCAGCTGTGCCCAATCACAGTTGATCAGACTTGCCGGTTATCAGCATTCCTTTTCTCGCTTGCTGTCACAGCATGAGGAGGGGAGAGCTGGTAACCAGCAAGTGTGACTGGACAGTTACACAGATAATCAGGGCACTGTTCATCAGTGCCTCTTCTTCCGTGCCCTGATTATCTGTGCACATCAGCGAAGGAGAAATATGCACTTAGTTGCTAAATTTTAGAACGGGAACTTTAATGTCTTTTTTTTTTTTTCTCCATTTGGTTAGTAAAAAACAAAAAACCCAGTGGTGATTAAATACCATCCAAAAGAAAGCTCTGTCGCAGCGCTAAAAGCAGAGAAATGACCTGGGCAGGAAGGTGGGTGGGAAAGTGCCCTGTATTGAAGTGGTTAAAGCATGAGTATCATTTTTAATAAAATGTTCCCTCCCACATTTACACAAAAATTGCCTCCAAAGTTTTTAAAATAAGTCAAAGCCGAGCTGAGAAATGAGAATATTTCCTTGCAGTGACGTCTTTAGATGTCTTCTATTTGGGGCCACACACAGAAGGGATCTGAGATACTTCCCTTGGACATCAGGTTGAGGCAGATTCTCTGGGACTCTATTAATGGTGGTCGGTCCAGCAGTGAGCGGGTTTGTGGGCAAAGACAGCTAAGTTGATTTCGTCTTCTGCCACCACCCACATACAGGCACACAGCTGATCCAACAGCATCAGGGAAAGACCGGATTTGAGATCTGCAGACGGATCCTTCTAGTCTATGTCCACACTGCAGAATAAAGGCTTGTCTGCACTGGCTTTACATAATCAATGGCCAAAAATGCTTTGAAAACGTGGCTCTTTTTGTACGCAATCTTGAGTGTTTTTTTAAACGTGTGACCTCCCTTTGGTTGGGAAGTTGTAAGTTTGCCCTGTGTAACTACTCTTAAACACCGTCCTTCTTTTTTATTTATTTTTTTGATGTGTCACAAAGCTGCCACTTTCGTGGGTACTGTACCTATTAATTGCATTTGTTGAAATTGTATGAGACAGTTTTTGGGCATTTCACGAGTGGAAAAATGGATCAGTCTGTTTGCCGATAGGCACTGTTAAAGTAAAGTGGAAGTAAACCCCCCCTATCGTTTTCAGCCAAGGAAGCTGCCATCTTTGCCTCTGTTTAATCTTCAACTGCCACAGTGCTGCACATGTGATCCGTTATGACACCAGCCATTGGATGGTTTTACTGTTTGGTTGAGAGCACAGCCAATGTGCAGTTAGCATTCACTGCATGCCTTTTTTTTTTTTTTAGACTGTTAAATCGATGGGTTTACTTCCGCTTTAAGGAATGAAGAAGCTGTTTTAGGTAAGCCACAAGATGGCTTTTGCATTAATATTATATATTATATATAATAACAATAATAGTTACTATTTTTCCTGGAGTTCAGCTTTAAAGCGGAGCTCCACCCTAAAGTGGAACTTCCGCTTATCGGATTCCTCCCCCCCCCCCTCCGGTGCCACAATTGGCACCTTTCAGGGGGGAGGGGGGTGCAGATACCTGTATAATACAGGTATCTGCACCCACTTCCGTGACAAATTATCCAGAGCTGCCCCGCCCCTATCCGGAGATGCCCCGTTGTGTCTTGGGAAACACAGTTCCCAGGACACAGTGGGGACCAATAGAGACGCGCAGCGCGACTCGCGCATGCGCAGTAGGGAACCGGGCAGTGAAGACGTTGCGTCTTCACTTCCTGATTCCCTGACAGAGGATGGCGGCGGGGCAACTGAGAGACGAGCAGTCGCTCGTCACATTCTGCCGACACCGCTGGAACCAGGAACAGGTAAGTGTCCATTTATTAAAAGTCAGCAGCTGCAGTATTTGTAGCTGCTGACTTTTAATATTTTTGGTTTGGGTGCAGCTCCGCTTTAAGCATGGTAACATTTTTGCTCGACAGCAACTCTGGAAGTCCCTTCAATGTCTAGAATGCATCATGCTTTGATACATTCAGAGGGTTTCCTTTTACATCTCGCAGAGTGGACTCTATTACAACTGTAATGTACCGGTAAGTTATTCCAAGCTGGGAAAACCAGCCGGCCAGCATTCCATGTCAGTCTGAAGCTACAGCTGGGTGGAACAAGGAAATGGAGCAAGCATAGGACTGCTGAAAGGAATCATCCAGGGGTTTGGTATGCTAATGATCTCATTGAATGCCTTTGGAGAGCACCCTCAGCTAATGTTATTGTCTTTTGTATTGGTATGTTTTTACATTGCTGGTGTATGCCGTGTATTAGTATATTGCAGCCTGGTGACCTTTTACCTCTTTTGTTGTCTTGCCTGGTTTATGATCTGTGATGGGGGAAATGTTTGTTTATTTTCCTTGTTAATCTTTTCTAGGTTTTGGGCCACCCTACAGTATATAGATGTGTATACAGTATACTATCTACATGCAGTATTGCACCCATACATTTTGGACTTGTGTACACATTTTCACTTTGTGTACTAACATGTATATTGGCATGTGATTTTAAAGAGGAAGTAAAGCCTCTTAAAAAAAAATAAAAATAAAAAAAAAGACACCCTGCAAGGCAAAGGCATAATGAGCTAGTGTGCATAGCATACTAGCTCATTATGAATTATTTACCTGAGATCGAAGCCCCGGTCCTCATTTGCCTCCTCCGACGCTGCCATCTATCTCGGAGGGACTTCCGATTATCGCTGCTCCGGTGCTGTGACTGGTCGGAGCCACGATGACGTCACTCTCACGCGTGCGCGCTGGAGCCGCCACTAAAGGCATGATCGTCGTTGGAAACGGCACGCTCAGTAGACATCGGTGTCGCTATTCCTGCAAATATCTCCTAAACCTTTTAGGTTTAGGAGATATTTCTTACACCTACAGGTAAGCCTTAATCTCTAGGCTTACCTGTAGGTTAAAGTGGTTGTAAGGGGTTTACAACCACTTTTAACACTTTATCTGTTTTGTGAGAGTTGCAAAATACAGATATTGTATGTGGTAGTAGAAGCCTGTGATAATAGGTTAAGGAGTATGTAAACTCAACATTTTTATATTCCTGATATGTGTCAGCTGTACTATGTACTTGCATGAAAAAGTATCCTGTTCTCTTTGTATTGCTTCCTTTGTGTGAAATACCTGATGTTCCTGCCAGTCTTTGTGCTTTCCTGTTCAAAACTGACCACGCTAGGCATGAGAGCACATCTTGGTCAGTTCTATATCCATGCTGAGAACTCAGCCTGCACTCAGACTTGACCTGACCCCTCCCACCCCTGCACAGCCTTTCACTGGGAAGTTCAGTGTTCTGCTGTTTTTCTTCCCCCAGCTCTTAAAGCGGCTCTTCAGTAATTTTTTTTCAACTTTCCATCTATTAAATCTTCTGCCCTTGTTTTTAACATTGGTAAGTAAAATATATATTTTTTTACTGCCAGTAAATACCTTATACAGCCCACCTCCTCTTTTCTTTGTCTGGGAATAAGCCTAGGTTAATGATATGCAGGGGGGGGGGGATGAGTCATAAGAGGGCCATTGAGAGCTAGGGCTTTAGAGCTGGAGGTGTGTCTGTGTATATCCAGGAAGTGAACAGGCAGCAGCTTTAGCTGCCCACAGTTAAAATGGCTGCAGGCAGACTTGGTTGAGGGAGATTTCTGAAGCATATTTGGCAAGTACAGAATCACAGTATATATAAAATAATATGCAAAGAGGTTGGAGCGAAGCTTCAGAATGGCAAAGATGTTTTTATTACAAATTATGTGAGCAGACTGCAGTTCCTCTTTAAGTAGCTAAGAACAAAGGATATGTGATCACTTATAAAAACGGGAAACAAGGTATTTATATTGTGTTTTTTATATCTATTCACAAATGTTTTGCCTTTCATTTCTATCTTAAAGTGTAAGTTCACCTTTACAGAAAAATCGGTATGGTGAACTTACACAGGACCCCCTCCTGACCAGGTCAACACGGGTGGGGGGGGTGATGAGGGGGTCCTGTGTAAGTTCACCTTACAGATTTTTCAGTAATGGTGAACTTATATTTTAAACTGAATGGGTTATTGAACAACATGAGGGTTTGCATACTCTTTTTATTATCTTTTTTACCTTTCATCCTATGGCTCCTGTATGGAACTGCAGAAGAAATGGTGCCAGTCTCTCACTTTATTTTGTCACTGTTCTGCAAATCGGAACAGTCTGCCTAGACAGTCATTTTATTTATTTTTCTGCCTCTGCATTTACTTGTGATAAAAGGTGTGAGGGATGCCACAGGGATGTGATCAAGCTTTAATGATCTTTCGTTCCCCAAATATTGGTGTTTCTTCACTGTTGATTTGATGTTGAAATTGGTGAAGACACATGACTAAAGCTGGCCATACATAGATCAAAATTCGGCCAATTCAGCAGAGACCGACTGAATTTTGATCCATGTATGACAAGTAGAGCGATCGACTACTGTACAACCACTCTGTCAATCATTGTATACTAATAACAAGAAACTCTCCCCCTCGAATGTGTGAACAGGGTAATCAAGTCATTATTTTTTATTTTATTTTTTTCATTCAATCCGCTGGTTGAATTGAAAAATTGAATAATTTTTTTAGCTGCCCAAAGTGGTTTTCAATTTTTAGACATTTTTCACCTTAATGTGTTTTTTTTTTCTTTTTGTGTGCTATTGTGTTCTTAATCCTGGCCACATGTGCTCCAACTGTGTGTGAACCACTCCTCCACACACCGCACTCACCAGATCATATTGACCCCTTGTATACAAGTCACAATGTACCTCTTTTTGCCAGATATTTCACAAGCTGGATCAGATTGTACTTTATGCACCTTAAACCGGATCCTCCAATTTACCAATAAATATTTCACTGTTCCTTTTAATCCTCTCGGACCACCATGCAATATCCAGGATATCAATGAATATGTATTTAGAAATATTCTATGATTGCCAGTGTGAATAAGACCTAAATGTTGCCACTTTCTGACAATGCTAGTTGCTTGGCTGTCCATATCTTCAATATTATGAATCCCTAACCTGGAACAAGAAGACAGCTAATCAGCAAACGTGTTCAGGGTCAATAATGCTGAATGTATTGAAGCCATTGGATCAAAGTAACAGCCAGACAACTGCACTTTCACACTGAATATTACATTTTTTTTTTTTTTTTTAGAAAACCAAAAAACAGAAGTGCAATCCCAATGAAATATACAGAGTAGTTTATTAAAATGCAAAACAAAGCACACTTTACATCAAAGGCTTCCAGGGATAAGCAGGATTCAAGGTGTATCACAGTGGCAACCACACAAGATCCTACTATGGTCTGTGTTCTATCGAGAAGTGCCTGGGATGTACTGCGCATGCGCCGCACGGAACAGCACAACAGCTGATTTTAGGCTCAGCTGTTGAGATGGCGTCTGCGCACAATAGCCGATGGAAGACATTTTTCTGTCAGATTGTGCCTCGCACTGGCGAGGCGTGTTCATGTCAGGCAGGGGCGGATTACTACAAGATTAGGGCCAGATTTTTAAATGAAGGCCAGTGCTGCAAAACAAATTTTTCAGATTTCTCTGAAAAAAATCCACCCTTCAGTTGACTAAACACGCCCCGCAATCGTCCAGGAAGAATAGCAGAAAAATGTGTTTTGCAGCACTGCCCATCATTGAATAATCCACCACCATCATGTACCAATCCGCCCCTCACCAACATGAACACACCTCGCCAGCGCGGGGCACAATCTGACAGAAAAATGTCTTCAGTCGGCTATTGTGCGCAGGCACCATCTCTCCGACACAACAGCTGATCGTAAACTCAGCTGTGAAAATTTCTTGTGGGTATCTGTGAGCATACTTTTTTGTTAATAAAATTGTATGTCAAAGGGTTGCTTAAAGAGGTGGTCCACTCGTTTAAAAAAAAAAAAAAAATAAAAAAGTCAGCAGCTACAAATACTGCAGCTGCTGACTTTTAATAAATGGACACTTACCTGTTCCAGGTTCCAGCGATGTCGGCAGAAGATCGCTCGTCTCTCAGCTGCCCCACCACCATCCTCTGTCAGGGAATCAGGAAGGGAAGCTTGCAGCTTCACTGCCCGGTTCCCTACTGCGCATGCGCGAGTCGCGCTGCGCGTCTTTACTGGTCCCCATTGTGTTCTGGGAATTGTGTGTTTCCCAAGACACAACGGGAACCCTCGGATATGGGCGGGCATCCTCGGATAGGGGCGGGGCAGCTAGTCCCAGAAGTGGGTGCAGATACCTGTATTATACAGGTATCTGCACCCCCTCCCCCCTGAAAGGTGCCAATTGTAAAGTTCCACTTTAGGGTGGAGCTCCGCTTTAACCTTCATAAATGATACAGATGTTTTTTTTCCATTCTTTGGCCATGGTTTGTTTAGCTGTTGAAAGCACATACATGGTTAGTTTGAATTGGGGTTTGATAAGGACGCTAATTTTAAATGTGTAAAAGCACAAGCCAAGGGCCCATGGGAAAGGGGGCATTGACTAGAAGAATGTAGAAGTCTGAGTACTTTGGTCCAGAATCTACTTAACATGGGACAGGTCCACCAGCTATGAAGTGCATCTCTGACAGTGTTAGAGCTTCTAAAACACAGATTAGAATGTCAGCAGGGTCAACATTTGCCAATCTGGCTGGCACCATTTACCATCGAGTGCTGTAAATGCCACTTTGTTGATGTAGCATGTGGAGACCATGAACCAAATTTGTTTCCAATCTTCTGAAGTATTACTACCTATAAGGTTGCTCTCCCATTTGTAGATCTAAGAATGGACCTTTGGGTCAGTTTAACAGTTCAGTTGGGATTATTTAATGGCGATTAGTTAGGAGGATGGAGTTGTGTAGTAGCAAATATGTTCGAAGATTGCTTTTTGGCTAAGATCAAGTGTAGTATCTGTTCTCAGTTTAATATCTGATACATCGCCTATCTTGGGACCAGATATTTAAATGGATTTTTAGAGCAGGAAGATTGAAGAAGAGCTATGCGGTGCATACTAGCTCATTATGCCTTTTCCCTTTACAGGTGTTTAAAAAAAAAAAAAAAAAAAAAAAAGGTTCAGCGGCTTTACTATCGCTTTAAGGGTGTCATGCTTTATTTATTTTTTCTGCCACTAAATGCCCCTGCATGTTAGTTTATGTGTACACATTGCTTTTGGAGACCAGTGTATCCAGGAGCAGCAGCGTTTTGGCAGAAAAAACACGTGAGGTGTGTACATGTTTAGTGCTTGAGCGTTAACTAATTTCAAAGAGGGAGGACCCCGACCATGCCAACATCCAGTTGATATATAGAAAGGTTGAAAGGAGTAATAACGATCAAAAATTGCAGACTTTGTGGGCATAACATGAGGCAGTAAATTATAAAATATATATCTTTAGTACAAAATTGTTAAACATAAAAGTAACAAACAACAACACCCTTTACCTGACAAGGTCAACATATACTCAATAGAGCAAACATGGAGGCATGGATCCTTAGGATAGTAGGTAAAAGGTCAGTGAATTGTACAGAAGAGCGGTGTGTGTGTGTGTGTGTGTGTGTGTGTGTGTGTGTTTGTGTGTGTTCGTACATACATACATACATACATACATACATACATACATACATACATACATACATAATCTCTCAATGGATTAGGTCCATGGTCTCCTCCATGCTAGCTTGTCAACGTGTTTCACAATATTAGTTGCTTCCTCGGGACATACTGGGTAGGTGCTGATTGGCATTGAAAACCAGGTATTGGGTGACACCACACAAGACAGACTGGGATCCAAATCAATCCTTCCAAGGATCAAATTCCAAGTATTAAAAGCATTCAACTCTCCTACTGGACACCCTGATCAGAGGGAAAGAGGATCCAACCTCCAGAGTGACCAAGGTGATTACTAGCAGTGAAATAAAGTAGATCACTAGAAGCTCAGTACAAGGGGTAGACGAGTCAAATAGACCACATTAAAGCGGAAGTAAACCCATCGACTTAACAGTTTAAAAAAAAAAAAAGGCATGCCGGGAATGCTAACTGCACATTGGCTGTGCTCTCAAGCAAACAGTCAAACCATCCAATGGCTGGTGTCATAACGGATCACATGTGCAGCACCGTGGCTGTTGAAGATTAAACAGAGGCAAAGATGGCAGCTTCCTTGGCTGAAAATGATAGGGGGGTTTACTTCCACTTTAAATTATAGTTATGAATAATATCAACACCTCTCAAACTTGGAGCTATTCCTTCCATATCAGAAATACATTTGTCAATCAAACAGGAGTAAAAAAGCCTTCCAATAATGTACTGAGTATTCCTCGTTTGGGGGCTCACTAGTGGAGGCCCAACCCTGATAGGGTATCAGGTACCCGCAAAGTCTTCATGACACGGGTATCTCTGCCGGCTCTCATTTCAATGATCAGATTATTATTCTGGCCAATGAAATTAACACCCACGCGCTTGACATGCCTAAACGAGTTACATGTGTTTATCAAGCTTTTTTTTTTTTCTGCCAGGAGAAAAGGCATCTATGAGAGATCACCAAATGTCCAATGTACATCAAGCTGTAAGATGCTTTGGTACTGCTGTTTTCTGCTACAGCCATGTCAAGTATCAGTAAGTTTGTTACATTTGGTAAATATTGGTCTATACACTACTATCTCAAGTGCAGGCTGTAAAACAAAGGGGAAGAAAGTCACTAATAAAGGTAAGAATAAAGCCCCGTACATAAGGGTAGAATGTCAGGAGACAATTGCCAGTACAAAATATATCGACATTCTGCCCATGTGTATGTTGGTCTGCCGGCTTCTGTCAGACGTGCATGCTGGGAAGCCAGCAGCCGACCGACTCCCGTTCAGCGCTCTCCGCCAATGGCAGAGAGCGCTGATCGGGGTGTTCTGGCGGGGGGGCTGTCCCCTTTCAGAACACAAGAGCTCAGGGAGGAGATCTCTGGACTAACCTTGCACAGTTAGTACAGCAGCTCCCGACCGGAGCTGTCAGTTTTTTTTTCGTGCAACTCGCGGAGTTGCATTAAAAACAAAAAAAATACTGTGTATCCGGCTTAAGCAGTGATTGAAAAATGTAGGTTCTAACTGAGCTAAACAATAATCTGTCTGTCACAAAGCGTAAGACAGGCCATAAACTGCAAATTGTTTTCCAGAAACCACCATACCTCCATCAACACAGACAGTACTGACTGGGGAATCTTTCCTGCTCAGCAATTGTCTATTGCTGAGCAATAGACAATTATTGCTAGCGGCTATAGCAGCCGCTAGTGATGATCGCAATAGAATCCGGCAGGCTGGTTGTACCAAAGATCAGCTAAGGCAATGCTGGAAAATAATGGCGGCCACACAAAATATTGACACTTTGGGCCCAATTTGGACATTTTCACTTAGGGGTGTACTCACTTTTGTTGCCAGCTGTTTAGACATTAATGGCTGTGTTTTGAGTTATTTTGATGGGACAGTACATTTACACTGTTATACAAGCTGTACACTCACTACTTTACATTGTAGCAAAGTGTCATTTCTTCAGTGTTGTCACATGAAAAGATATAATAAAATATTTACAAAAATAACACACACACACTGATATGCACCTTTTACATCCTTTTTGGATGTATTGACGGTTTGCTAGTAAATTGCTTTGGTTTTCACAGTATATGTACTACTAAAAAAGCAGTAAAGCTGAACATTGAAGCTTCACTGCCATGATACAACTGAACTACTGAGGTATGGCAGCTTCGGTTTCAGCAGTTCCAGGTATTTTGCATCATGATGGATGCTCTTTAACTGGTTGCCGGCTGTCAATTGCGGCGCAGCTCTCGTGGCGGGAGGGCGTCCTATGATGCCCTTGCCCTTTGCGGCCCAGCAGGTGGCGCGCGCCTGCTGTGTTACCGGTGACTCTATGCGCGTGCCCGGCAGCCACGATTTCTGCCGGGCACCCGCGATTGCCTGGTAACACAGCAGGACCGTGGATCTTTGTGTGTAAACCCACAGATCCACGGTCCTGTCAGAGGAGAGGAGACCGATGGTGTGTTCTCAGTACAGAGAAACACTGATCGGTCTCCTCCCCTTGTCAATCCCCTCCCCCTACAGTTAGAATCAATCCCAGGGAACATATTAGCCCCTTGGTCACCCCCTAGTGGTTAACCCCTTCCCTGCCAGTCACATTTATACAGTAATAAATACTTTTTCATAGCACGGATCGCTGTATAAATGTGAATGGTTCCAAAAATGTGTCAAAAGTGTCCGATATGTCCGCAGTCACGATAAAAATCGCAGCTCACCGGCATTACTAAAAAAAAAAAATAATAAAAATGCAATAAATTTATCCCCTATTTTGTAGGCGCTATAACATTTGCGCAAACCAATCAATATACGCTTATTGCAATTTTTTTACCAAAAATATGTAGAAGAATACATATCGGCCTAAACTGAGGAAAAAATTGTGTTTAAAAAAAAAAAAAAATAATAAATTGGATTTTTATTATAGCAAAAAGTAAAAAACATTATTTTTTTTTTTTTCCAAACTGGTCCCTCTTCTTTTGTTTATAGCGCAAAAAATAAAAACCGCATAGGTGATCAAATACCACCAAAAGAAAGCTCTATTTGTGGATACAAAATGATAACAATTTCATTTGGGTACAGTGTAGCATGACCGCGCAATTGTCATTCAAATTGTGACAGCGCTGAAAGCTGAAAAATGGCTTGGGCAGGAAGGGGGTGAAAATGCACTGTATTGAGATGGTTAATTATTGTCGGACTGATTCGCTTTTATTCATTGTTTGGGTGCATTTGATCTCCATGATCTATATTCATAAGAACGGTTGGCTGTGTTTGAATTCAGGCTGTGATGTTGGAGTGCTGTTTTCGTTTTTGAGTGGTATCTGGTGTGGTTAACCATTGACAGCTTTCACGTGTGTGACCAAAGTGTCACTGCAGAGTACATCGGTCAGACGACTGTCATTGTCAAAGTGGATCTAGACAGACGTTTTACATTTTGGGAGCTTTAAAAAACATGGTATGGATTCTATTAAATTATACAGCCGATACTCATGGGGAAAGGTAATAATATATATATTTTTCAATTTTTATTGCATGTTTATACCTTTTCTGGATAAATGTAATATTTCCTCCCTTAATGCAGAACAGATAGTTTTACCAGACGTTCGGTCAGATGAACAGTGACCACACTATTGTGTTAGCACTTGATTGCATGAAATGAGACCGTTTTATAAGATTGGACACTTGAACCTGGATAAGCATATCTCTGTATTGTGTTCATAACATTCATAGAAAGCTACTGCTATAGTTGCATCTTCTGATACTGCTATGTAGATGCTAATGGCTGATTTTTGACACCATTTTGCAGCACATTTACAGTTCTAAGTGTGCTGACCACTTCGCCTGGACCCTTTCACCCCCCCCCCCCCCCCCCCCCCCCTCCAGTCGAGGCCAATTTTCAGCTTTCAGTGCTGTCACAGTTTCGGTGACAATTACTCAGGCATGCAACACTTTACTCAAATGAAATTTTTATCAAAAGTGTTGAAAAAAAACCCACTGCTACACTTCTTAATACATACTTTTTTTGGTTTTATTTTTATTTAGTCTGTGTGAAAGTTAGTCTACAAGCTATGGTAATGCGGTAATCGGGATGCTGGTATGGGGTAGGGCATGGTCAGGACACTAGTATGGGGTAGGGCGGTGGTCAGGATGCTAGTATGGCAGTGATCAGGACGCTGGTATGGGGTATGGTGATGATCAGGACGCTGGTATGGGGTATGGTGGTGATCAGGACGCTGGTATGGGGTATGGTGGTGATCATGGTGCTGGTATGACGTGGTGATTGGGATTCTAGTATAGGTTATAGAGGTGATCAGGGCACTGGTAATGGGGTATAGCGGTGATCTGGACGCTGGTATTTGGGTATGGTGGTGATCAGGGCGCTGGTATGACGTGATGATCGGGATGCTAGTATAGGTTATAGAGGTGATCAGGGCACTGGTATGGCAAATGGCTGTGATCAGCACATCTGTATGGTGGTGTTGCTTTGAGCACTGGTGATTCTGGGTCAGGTGACGGGCTGGCTGCACCATTTGTATTATGCTGGGGACAGTGATCAGGGACACTGGGGCAGGCTGACTCTGCAGTCTGTGAATGTACATTCAGTGTGACAGGCTGCTGTACACTCTCAGGCTACAGCCACGGTTCTCTCTGCTCTCTGCTCAGAGAGAACCAATGTATACTTTTGGTTTCCATTGTGTACTATGATGATTGTTGTAATTGGACACAGCAATGGCATGGTACCAAGACCATGTGATCACCTGGACACAGCCGTAATGTGATCCACTGTCCCCGGGGGACACGGCAATCACGGGGCTCCCAGGTGCAAGCTCTGTGAGCTGCACAGGGGCCACTGATACTGGCTGACGTACAGCTATGCATAGGATGCATTAAGGTGAAAAAACATGTAGGTTTACAACCCCTTTAATGCACAGCTCGTTGTGCGTTCTCGGCAAGCCTTGCTGCCAGAATGAACCGGTGTTCTATCACCAAGTGTCCGGCTGTCACTAGGTGTCCGAAGTCTACTGCGCATGCGCAGCGCATGGATCCAGAAGATTTTCGGAAATTGTCGGAAGATGAGCGGCGCCTGCGCCGTGAGTCGAGGAGAAGCCCCCACCATCCAAGCGGACATAGGGTTAGTCAAATTGAGAGGGCCCCTCGCGGGCTCGCTTCGCTCGCCACGCATCGGGCACGGCCTCGCTGCGCTCGGCACTTTTATATTCTAACTCTATGTCCACTGGGATGGTGGGGCTTGAAAGTGGACTCACGGCGCAGGCGCCGTTCATCCTCGGCAATTTTCGGAATATGGGCGTCCTGTGTACTGCGCATGCGCAGTACACCTCGGACACTTGGTGATGGGGGACGGATAATGATACAACACCGGCTCCTGTGCGAATGCGTGTGAGTTGCCCCATCCTGGGCTGGGCAGTCAGTATTGCTGAAAATGCTGAACTCCAGAAATAGTCAGGTGGAAGATGTCAGTGACAGCAAGAAAGCTTATGGATGTTGCATCGCTTCAAAGGTGGAAAGTACAGCATACTTTACTTCTGCTTTAAAGGATTAGTTGTGAAGGGGATCAACATCCTCAAAGGTAGATCTCAAACTAATCACTAAAATCCCATATATTCTTTAAAGAGTTAGTTCACTTTTTCGCAAATAATGAAAATGTGAACTGAGGCAGCCCATAGATGAGTCTTCTTTTTTTTTTTTGTTCAACCAGCCGTTTTAATGAAAAAAACTGCCCCGATTCCCCCCTGAGGGAATGAGGATGAGGGAATCCTCCCTGCTGTCAATGTATTCCTCTATTGGGGAGACTTTCCCACCGTTCGAATACACTTATTAGCATTGCAGGGTATAGTCTGTAGTAGGGCCGAAACAACTAATCGATTTACTATTTTCATAATCGATTAATCGGCCAGTAACATAATGGGGTTAAAAAAGCTAAAATTAGCCCTTTATAGTACAAAAAGAGCAAATAATCTTTACTGTAAATATTACTTTCACTGTTGCACAGTAAAAAACGAAGGGCATATATATATATATATATATATATATATATATATATATATATATATATATATATATATATATATATATATATATATATATATATATATATATATATATATGTATACATATACTGTACCCAAATTAAAATGTTATAATTTTTTTCCCACAAATAGAGCTTTCTTTTGGTGGTATTTAACCACAGCTGGGGTTTTTATTTTTTGCTAAACAAACAAAAAAAAGATAGAAAAAAAAAAAAATATCATGTTTAATAGTTTGTTATAAAATTTTGCAAACAGGTAATTTTTCTGCTTCATTGATATATGCGTTGATGAGGCGGCACTGGTAGGTGACACTGATGTGCAGCACTGTTCAGGCACTTATTGTGGGCACTGACAGGTGGAGCTGGTGGGCACTGGTAGGCGGCACTTGTAGGGGGCACAGGTGGGCACAGAGGAGCCGGGGCACATCGCAGTGATCGGAACTAATGTCCCTCTCACTGCCGCCAGTGATCAGCTTTTTTTTTTTTTTACCGGCTATGTTGTCATCACATGATCAGCTGTCATTGACTGACAGCTGATCACTTGGTAAGGGGTCGGGATCGACCCCTTACTCGGATCTGTGATCCAGCGAGTCTCACAGACTCGCTGATCACAGGGTGCGCAGGCCGCTCGTGCACGGGACTACATCAATGGACGTAGTCCCGGCAATGTAGATCCACGCTGTAGCCGTCATTCGGCTATAGCGTGGATCTCTAGAGGTTAAATAAAAAAATTTGATCTGAGTCTGATATTTACCAGATTTAACCTCTAATAGTATATACAGTATATCTCTTCTGTCTGTTATTCTCAGAGTGGATTAAAGATTTTGTTTCCTAACCATATAGTTGGTTATTTATATTTACCCCTGCGTATGGATATATTTAGGAATAAATTGCCTTTTTTTTTAAATTTAACATATTTAACTAAATTATACACCACATTTTTTTTTTTTTTTTAAAGGTTATTAACCGATTAATCGAAACAATCGCTCAACTAATAGATTATGAAAATGATTGGTGGTTGCAGCCCTACTCTGTAGCACCAATTGAGCGGGGAAAATCAGACAGGGCGTTTGGACAAATGTTAATTACATGGATAAAAATTTGACTGGTCCCTGCTGAAACAGAATTTCGATCCGTGTGTTACTGGTTTAACTCGCAACACCCTCCTTACCCTGTCCCACTCCAATCGCCGCGCTGCATGTACTTTTATATGATCTCCATCTTCTGGCACTTTAAAACATCACAACACCGCGCCGGAGGCTGTGCGCATATAATGGTGAGTGTTCATAGGTCAGCACTGGCCATGTAACTGCACTGACACCAGTGGGCATCTTTTTGAGGCTCTTTTCTTCTGGACAGTGTCCTGGAACAAAGCAGCGATTCATGGTCATGTGACCAGCCATGTTTAATGAGCACTTGCCGTTGCTTGCAATATGCTACGATACAGTCTGACTTGTGGTGTGGTCATATAAGATCTATGCCAGGGATGGCGAACCTTGGCACCCCAGATGTTTTGGAACTACGTTTCCCATGATGCTCGTCTACACTGCAGAGTGCATGAGCATCATGGGAAATGTAGTTCTAAAACATCTGGGGTGCCAAGGTTCACCATCATTGATCTATGCAATGGGGACCGGAGAGTGGTGGGGAGGGTGTTGTGAGTTCACCTTTTTTACGTTTTTTACAAAATGGTGAACTAACCCTTTAAGAATATATGGGGTATTGGTGATTTGTTTTTATATCTACTTTGAGGATATCAATCCTTCACAACATGAGTTCCCAGCTGAAATTAATTTGACACAATGCGGAAATGTGTTGCAAATGACCTCGCTGTTTATTATCTCTCTGGCATTAGCTCCTGTCTGGGTGCAGACAATAACCCCTCTCCACCCAAGAAGGTCAGCTTGGATATTATAAAGTAAGATGGAAGATTGTGTATAATAATTCCATACCACCTTCTGTGCATCTGTGAACAAATGTCATCACACAAACCCGAGACTGAGGGAATATTTATCTTATTGGTTTGTGAATGAACTCTCCACATTGAGTTCAGGGATTCATAGCCCTTGACATGTGCAGTGGAGGCTTTGACTTGTGGCCTCCACTGCATGATAGTCTCCAGGGCGGAATTGCGATAAGCTTTATCAGTGCCGTCCTCTTGGCGGTGTGTTTATGTAATCTTGTCTCCGAAAACTTTCCTCAGCTGAGGCCTTGTACTTGGGAGTTCTCTAGGGCTGAAACAACTAATCGATTATGAAATTAATCGATTACTATTTTCATAATCGATTAATCGACCAGTAATATAATGGGGGTAAAAAAAAAAAAAACTAAAATGAGCCCTTTATTGTACAAAAAGAGCAAATAATCGCTACTGTAAATATTACTTTCACAGTTCTACGGTAAAAAAAAATTAAACCCTTACAGTAGTGATTATATGCTTTTTTGTACTATAAAGGGCTCATTTTAGTTTTTTTTTTAACCCCATTATGTTACTAAACATCTTAGACCTGGTTCACATCTGTGTTTTTTGGTGGTTTTTGCAGAAACGCACTACAGTTCATTACATGGTTTCCTATGGGACACGTTCACATCTATGCTTTTTTCAGCTGCTGCGTATTTGGAAGGGGTCAGGGACTTTTTTTTAACGCAAAACTTTTTTTTGGTTCAATATACTTCAATGGAGAAGCTGCAGAAAAGCATGTAATGCGTTTTTGCAGCAATTTGTGTTTTTTGTTCTGCCCAACAACAAATTGGGCGAAAAACAGTATGTCTCTTCTAATAGTGTATACAGTATATCTCCTCTAATAGTGTATACAATATATATGTCTGTTATTCTCAGAGTGGATTTGATATTTTGCTCCCTAACCATATAGTTGGTTGTTTATATTTACCACTGCAAATAGATATTTAAGAATAAATTGGCTTTTTTTTAAACTTTACATATTAACTAAATTATACACCACACATATTTTTTTTTAAGGTTATTAGCCGATTAATCGAAACAATAATCGGCCAACTAATCGATTTATGAAAATAATCGTTAGTTGCAGCCCTAGAGTTCTCAGCTCAGTACTGCAAACCATGAACATGGAGGTCCAGTGTCAGAACACACACTTTGCATGATTATAGCGATGTGCTAAAACCTATGGACTCCTCATTACCTATATATTGTGGCGGTCAACTTTTAAACAGGAATTATGTTAAGAAAAAAATAAATAAATCAACAGTTACAGATACTGCCATAATTCTTGGCTAGGCGAGATTTGCAGAAATAGGAACAGATTCCTGTCAGAAAAAGATACTCCGGAAAAAAAAAAAAAATTCAAATATGTTAAAGGAGGGGGAGGAAAGACAGCAGATTCGCAATACTTTCAGGTAAAGGTCCGCTTAAAAGCGGTATTAAACCCAAAACCAAAATTGTAATCTGTTGCAGCCCATTATGGATGAAGGAGCACAGGGGGCACCTTCAGACAACACCATTGTTAATCTGGGGGGTGAGGAGTGTTAGATGTACTAGCAGATTCAGATACACTAACAAGTTGAAGCCAAACTCCAGCTCACAGTGCAGTTACAAAAGCAGTTTTTTTTTTATTATTTTAAATTTTTTTTTCAAATTTTTTTATTGGGTTTCAACAGGTTAACAAAGTAACAGCGGCATGTACATCAATACAGGACGAAGTCATTAAAATGATACATACATAGTAAAAACTTAAGTACATATTCCATCTCCAGATGAGAACATGCCAACGCTATGTAAAGGAGACATATCAATAGACTCGTCATGGGGTAAAAGATATAGGCGGGTAGGGTGTAATGTGGCTCTCGGTTGTTGTGTTCAGCGTGACCAGGGGTGTCGGCGATTGGGATGATCGCTGACTGCGTGAGTCGGGACTTTTTCGAAAAGTTGTTGAAGTGAGTATCGTCTGCAGCCTACCCCGACTCCATTCACTCCTTTCTGGACCTTGCTGTGAATGGGGAGGGGCTTGAAAAGGGTAACTCAAAAGTACAAGTTGAGACGATATGGCCGGGTTCGTCAGTGCGTCCCAAGAAGATATGTAGTTACCAGGTGGGGAAGGAAGGGGGGGGGGGGAGGATAACAGTGATCTAGTGTTAATGTGTCCGTACTTAATTTGGAGGGTGATCAGGTGTATGGTGTATAAGGTCTGTCTATGTTCCCCAGAGGCAGCGTGTAACTAGAGGGGGTTCAAGGTAGAGGAGGGTGTGGGGGGTCTGCGCGGGGTATTGTGGTTCCTATAATGTAGCCAGCAGGTCCAGGTTTTTTTCTTTTGGGATAAAAGTTTTAGGCTTCTTGAACACTGCAGCTTGAAAAAGCGCAGTACAGCATTTTTTTTGCTGATCTAAAATGCAGCCCATTGTTTACAATGTGCCTGCGCACACGGGTGCGTAAACAAATGCTGCGTATTCTTGAGTAAAAAAAAAAGAAAGAAAAGAAAATGAAGAAAAAATCTGCCTTCTTGATCAGTATTTTGCAGTGGTACTCGCAAATATGTGAATGTAAAAACCAGAAATGCTGATGCTCAAACATCAGTACCATGTGCAAGAGGCCTAACGTTAATAAAAGCTGATCATTGTAAGCACCCTTATTAGTGGTAAATGATTTGTCTCGACCCTCTAACTGCTACATGTGTAAGACAGCTCATTCTTATGGAAAACACAATTGTTGGCAGGATCTCCAGGTGAAAATAAAAAAAAAAAACTAATACAGCCATCACATCTAAGAATTGGTAAGCTGCAAAATAATAAAAGCTTAATTTTGAGTTTAATACAGCTTTAAAGTGGTTGTAAACCTAGTTACCCCACTTGTACCTACAGGTAAGCCTATAAAAAAGCTTACCTGGTAGGTACTGTAAATATCTCATAAACCTGCACGGTTACCATATACACTTGCAGCCAACATCATCTGCGCATGCACACTGAAGAAACGGCTCACTCATGCCATTTTCATCAGCAGCCATGCTGTGAACGGCGGCTCCCGCGTGCATGCGCAGGAGTGACGTCATCGCGGCTCCAGCCAGTCACAGCACCGGAGCCCGCAAACCCGGAAATAACTCAGTGGTGTACGTGGCTGCTGCAACAGCTTTGATCTAAGGTATTTCATAATGAGCTAGTATGCAATGCATACTAGCTCATTATGCCTTTGTCTTGAAGGGTTTTTTTTTTTTCAGGTTTACAACCACTTTAAGGTTTACAGACTTTAGAAAAATGATGCCTATGACCATATGTATCTAGGCACCTGTGCAACCCTGATTGATGCACATTGGTCAAATCTGCTTTGAGAGAGTTGATTGGCCGGAATAGATTTCCCTTGGTGATGCATGCATTGGCCGCATTGCTTCTCGCCTTGTTTTCTGTAGGCATAACTAAGTTAAAAATCACTTGGCCTGGTCACCGCTTGTTTGTAGGCAGTTTTTAATGGACAGTGATCTACAGCATCCATCTCTACTCATACCCATAACAGACTTCCTCTGCATGGACCTCTTTAGTCTTGGTGGTGAGCCATTTGGGTAACTGCGAGGGATCCCAGCACTGCGGACAACACTTCACACCGGTCTTTGTCAGGGAACATCTACTCTACATGGTGTCATCAGCAGCTTGATTGTGGCTTTTCACCACTTTGTAATTCATGCCACCCTTCCTCATTCTCTTCTTGGGTTTTTTTTCTTATCAGGTATTTCCTGAATTCTTGGCCATCATGTGTGATTCTCTTTTTAATTGTCTCTAAAGGCAAAGGCCAATCCCTTTCCTCAAATGCTGTAATCCATGGCCTTATAACATAAGAATCGCGTTCCTTGTGTTTCTTTTTTTTTTATTTCCTCCTCGGAGTTAAACCTGGTTTTATTGTTTAACCTTGTTTTATACTTCCTTTCTGTACTGAAAACACTGTAATTATTGAAGTTTTGAAAGCTGTAGTTGATTTTTTTTTTTTTTTTCTCAGTCGGAGCAAACAAATTGAGTCTGCTTAAATTGGCCAATGGGGTCTCTTGTGTGTGGCTTTCACCAGTTAATGATGATGATGTCTTTATTTGATTTCATCCTTTTTTTTTAGGCATCGAATTTAAAGAAATGGTAAAGGCTTTTTTTTTTTTTAAGTAATAAACATGTTATACTTGCCTGCTCTGTGCAGTGGTATTGTACTGAGTGTCCCTGAACCTCCGTTACTGGGGTCCCCCGCCACTGCTCTTGGCTCCTCTTCATCTCGGAGTGCCCCCACAGCAAGTTTCTTGCTGTGGGGGCATTTGTGCAGGCTCAGTCCCGAGCCATGCTGTGTATGTCTTTAGACAGCGCCCCGCCCCCTGCTCCCTCCCCACATGATATTGGAGCCAATGACTTCCGCTGCTCTCCGCCAAGCCTTTGAGAGAGGGGAGAAAAACTGCTGCAGAGGGGGCAGCACTGGATTTAGAGAAGCCACAGCTGCTGTTGCTGTCAAAGTCAGCTAGCCAATTGGGGGAGAGAGGGGGCAGGGCCGGGTCGGGGGTCCGTGTCTGAATGGACACAGGAAGCTGTGACTCGGCTCGGTGCCCCCATAGCAAGCTACCTTCTGTGGGGGCACTGAACAGGAGGGAGGGGCCAGGATCACTGAAGAGGAGGATCCGGGCTGTCCTGTGCAAATCCACTGCAACAGAGCAGGTAAGTATAACATGTTTGTTATTTTTATGGAAAAAAAACAACAACTTTACAATCACTTTAACTGTATCTAAACACCACAAGCTGAACACATAATTTAATTCATTTTTAATATTCTAAGCAAACTCACCCATCCATCCATGTCTCTATGCTTTATTTTGTAGAGAAATTACTTTGAAATACACCCCCTAGCATTTCTAGTTGTGATCATCTTATATAAGGGCAGATGATTCATGTTGCACAGGGGTGCCCAACCTTTTGAAGCACGAGGGCCACTTAAGCGACTTGGTAACCGTTTGCTGACCACAATGAGCGGAGCAGGCGGATGGTAGGTAGTTTTTTTTTTTTTTTTTTTTTTTTTTTTTTTTAGCGGATCGGATTGGAGGTGGGACACAAGTACATCTGCCATGCCTACACACGGTCAGACATTCCGACCACAAAATCCGTTGGATTTTTTCCGACGGATTTTGTCCGACAAGTTATTATAGGACAAACGGTCGGACAAAGTTGTCGGAAAATCTGATCGTTCCGAACAAGGTGACGTACAAAACGTACGACGGGACTACGTAGAGGCCAGTAGCCAATAGCTTTCGTCTACAAATTTATTCTGAGCATGCGTGGCACTCGTGTGCGTTGGAATTCTCTACACACGATCAGAAAAAGTTTGATCGGATTTTGTTGTCAGAAAATTTGAGATCCTGCTCCCAAATTTTTTCCATCGGAAATTCAGACGGAAAAAGCCCGCTAGAGCCCACACACGATCGGATTTTCCGACAACATAATCCGATCAGACTTTTTCCATCGGAATATCCGACCGTGTGTACGGGGCATTAGAGGTGAATGCAGGGTCCAATTGGGTTGGACTGACCGTGTGAAATGGGCCCAAGGCTGCTTTCACACTAATGCACTGCGGTTTTCCCGCACCGCGGGTGCAACGCAGTGCACCTTTTGGCTTTCCTGCACTTTGCAATAGACTTCTATATATTCTGCAGGCTTGGTGCACTTTGAGAAAGCTCACCAAACTCGCAGGAAATAACAGAAGTCTATGGCTCAGTACAGGTAACCCTGCAGGTGCACTGCTCTGCATCTGCGGATCAGTTTGAAAGCAGCCCAGTAACCACAGCCCAGTAACTGTAATAAACTGACCTTTAATACCAGTATTCTATTCCATCCCAGAGCAGGAGGTCGCGGGCCACATCAGAGGGCTCCGCGGGCCACTGGTTGGGCACCCCTGCTCTAAAAGAAGCCGTTCTTGAAGAATGGAAAAAGATAGATGTTTCAATATGGCACCAACTTGTTCATTCCATGCCTAGAAGACTTGGTGCTGTCCCTACAAATCATGGAGGCCATACTAAATACTAGATGCAGTCGTTTTTGTTGTGGGGTGTATTCGATTTTGCATCAACTAATTTGAGTAAATCTGAAGATTTTGTTATATTATATCATCCTTACTTTCATGTAATGAGCTAAAAAAAATTCTATAACACTCAGTTTTGTCAAAATGTTGGAAATTCTTACTTTTCAAAAAAGGGTGTACTCATTTATGTAGAGCACTTGTATATGTGCTTTGCTCAGATTTTATGACTGAGGTTTACAACCACTTTAAAGTGGAAGTAAACCCTTCCACATGACTTTGGCCTACAGGTAAGCCTAGATTAAGGCTTATCTGTAGGTCCAATAAACATCTCCTAAACCTACATGGTTTAGGAGATATTTAGCGATGAAAAGGCATCGCTGTCTACGGCGCATGTGCCGTAGACAGCGGCGCGCAGGCGCACTGAGGGCGCACTGAGTATGCCGCTCTCATGGCAATATGCCAATCTCGTGCTCAATGCGCGGGAGTGACGTCATCGCCGCTCCAGCGATGATATCGCTGGAGCGGCGAGACCCGGAAGTCACTCCGGCCCTGGATGGCGGCGAAGAAGATTGAAGATAAGGACCTCTTCGGGGGCTTCGTTTTCAGGTAAGTTTTTCATAATGAGCTAGTATGCTATGCATACTAGCTCATTATGTCTTTGCCTTGCAGGGTGTCTTTTTTTTTTTTTTTTTTTTTTTACTTCCTCTTTAACCGCTTCCCGACCGCCTCATGTAGATATACGTCAACAGAATGGCACGGGCAGGCAAAAGCACGTACCTGTACGTCCCTTTAATTTGCCTGCCCGGGGGGCGCGCGCGCGACCCGGTCGGGAGCTCCGTGACCACGGCCGGGGTTACGGAGCTGAAGAACGGGGAGAGGTTTGTGTAAACAAACCTCTCCCCGCGCTTCCTACACTGACTGTCAATGATCGGCGGTTCCCTGTCATCGGGAACGCCGATCAATGATGTCAGACGTACAGCCACGCCCCCCTACTGTAAAAAAAAAACACAACACGTCACACTGACTCCTCCCGCCCCCTAGTGGTTAACCTCTTCACTACAACTGTCATTTACATAGGAATCAGTGCTATTTAAATAGCATTGATTGCTGTATAAATGACAAATGTCACAAAAATGTGTCAAAAATGTCCGATGTGTCCACCAAAATGTCGCAGTCACAATAAAAATCGCTGATCGCCGCCATTACTAATAAAAAAAAAAATATTAATAAAAATGCTATAAAACTATCCCCTAATTTGTAAACGCTATAACTTTTGCGCAAACTAATCAATAATCGCTAATTGCGATTTTTTTTTCCAAAAATATGTAGAAGAATACGTATCGGCCTAAACTGAGGAAAAAAAATGTTTTTTTATATATTTTGGGGATATTTATTATAGCAAAAAGTAAAAAATATTGCATTTTTTTCAAAATTGTCGCTCTATTTTTGTTTATAGCGCAAAAAATAAAAACCGCAGGGGCGATCAAATACCACCAAAAGAAAGCTCTATTTGTGGGAAAAAAAGGACGCCAATTTTGTTTGGGAGCCACGTCGCACGACCGTGCAATTGTCAGTTAAAGCGACGCAGTGCCGAATCGCAAAAAGGGGCCTGGTCCTTTGGCTGCCAATTGGTCCGGGGCTGAAGTGGTTAAGAGTCATATTGTAGGTCCAGGATTTTTTTTTAATGGAAAATTAAAAACTGCAATAAAGCATTTAAAGTGCTTGATTTATTTTTTTTTGCTTGTATCTGAAATTTTGTGTTGGAGATGATGACAGGGTCTCTTAAATGTATACTTTACTGAAGTAGGTGGAGACAAAAATGCTTACTACAGCTCTAGCCAAAATAAACTTTGAACGGTATCAGGTTTTCATTGCCAGACAACACCCAAGCACAGCCTTGACACGAGATTTATGTTCTCCAGCCGATCCCGGGTTTTGCCTGAACACAGATCCTAGTCTATGACAGAAAGCTCACATCTTGTATGCATGGCTGTTTTAAAGTGACTGGAAATGTATTATTTTTTAAAATAACAATAATGTCCTACTTACCTACCCTGTGCAGTGGTTTTGCACAGAGTGGCCCCGATCCTCCTCTTCTGGGTTCCCCCGCCGGAGCTCCTGGGTCCTTCTCTCTGCCGAGTGCCTACCATAAGCAAGTCACTTCCCATGGAGGCACTTGTGTAGGCTCGCTCCCAAGATCGCTAGGCAGCGCACATTTCTATATCGAGATCAGGCTTAGGTAAGTATAAAGGGGGGAGGCTGCAGAGAATGCATTAAAGTGGAACTTTACTCTCCCAATCCACATTATTTTGAATCCTCACACTGCTAGCATTAGTAAATAGATAGGAAAGAATATCATATTTACTTGTTTTCAACTTTTTTTTTTTTTATTTTTACATTTATTCAATCACTTCCTGCTTTCTTGCCTAGGCAAATGATGTCATACATCCCAGGAGTCTTGGGGGGGGGGGGGGGGGGGGGGGGGGGGTTCTCAGCTAAGCACACTCTACTGAATACATGTTTGAGCTAAGGGCAGATGAATTGCAGGAAGTAAATGCTACATGAATCATTTGCCCTTACTCAAGATGGTCAGAAATACTAGAGGGGTGTTTTTCAAAGTGATTTCTCAACAAAATAAAGCATGAAGACATGGATATGTGGTGGAGTTAGCTTTGAATTGTAAAAAATCATTACATAGTGTTTAGTTTGTGGTGCTTAGGTGCAGTGAAGATCTGCTTCTAAGGGGAAAAAAAACATCAGCTTTTAGGACCACTTTAAGGTTCCAGCAGCTAGAGTCACTAAAATGTAAAGTACTGAACAGTACAAACAGTATTTTGTTCTGGTTAGGAACACTGTGGGAGTGGATAGTTAGCTCTAAAAATAGGATTTGGGTTCAAACCTGCATCCTACTGCTACTTACAGCAGAACTACAAAGTAAAAAGAGTTAAGCGCAGATGAATTCCAGGAAGTAAATGCTACATCAGGGGTACCCAACCAGTGGCCCGGGGGCCACATGTGGCCTGCGGAGCCCTCTGATGTGGCCGGCGACCTCCTGCTCTGGGATGGAATCGAATACTGTTATTAAAGGTCAGTTTATTACTAAAATCACAGTGTATATATGGGCATATCTGTTCTGCAGTGGTTACTGGGCTGCTTTCAAACTGATCCGCAGATGCAGAGCAGTGCACCTGCGGGTTACCTGCACTGAGCCAAAGACTTCTGTTATTTCCTGCGAGTTTGGTGAGCTTTCTCAAAGTGCACCAAGCCTGCAGAATATATAGAAGTCTATTGCAAAGTGCAGGAAAGCCAAAGGTGCACTGCGTTGCACCCGCGGTGCGGGAAAACCGCAGTGCATTAGTGTGAAAGCAGCCTTGGGCCCATTTCACACGGTCAGTCCGACCCAATTGGACCCTGCATTCACCTCTAATGCCCCGTACACACGGTCGGATATTCCGATGGATAAAGTCTGATCGGATTATGTTGTCGGAAAATCCGATCGTGTGTGGGCTCTAGCGGGCTTTTTCTGTCGGAATTTCCGATGGAAAAAATTTGGGGAAATTTTCCGACAACAAAATCCGATCAGACTTTTTCCGATCGCGTGTAGAGAATTCCGACGCACAAAGTGCCACGCATGCTCAGAATGAATTTGTAGACGAAAGCTATTGGCTACTGGCCTCTACGTAGTCCCGTCGTACGTTTTGTACGTCACCTTGTTCGGAACGATCAGATTTTCCGACAAGTTTCGGACAAAATCCGTCTGAAAAAATCCAACGGATTTTGTGGTCGGAATGTCCGACCGTGTGTACGGGACATTAGGCATGGCAGATGTAAACCGACTTGTGTCCCACCTCCAATACGATCCGCTAAAAAAAAAAAAAACTACCTACCATCCGCCTGCTCCAGTCATTGTGGCCCGCAAACGGTTACCAAGTCGGTTAAGTGGCCCTTGTGCTTCAAAAGGTTTGGCACCCCTGTTTTAGAGCCTGGATGCTGGATGGAGAGAGATGCTCAACTTGTCTCTTTAGAATTCCCCATAGGTGTTGTATTGGGTTCAGATCAAGAGACCTACTTGGCCACTGAATCACTTGTTCTTCTTCAGTAATGTAACAGAGGCCTTAGGTGTGTGTTTTGGATCATTGTCATGTTGGAAAAGTGCACTGCGACCAAGGGCACAGAGTGATGGTAGCGTCTTCGCTTTCAGTATAGAGCAGTACATCTGTGAATTCATAATACCAATGAAATGCTGCCCCACAGAAGGACACTGCCACCACCATGTTTCACTGTTGGCACCATACATTTTCCTTTTGTCCTCCTCACCTTTGCAACACCAAGAAGTTTTGAACCCATCAGTTCCAAAAACATTTATCTTGTCCTAAGGGCCAGTTCACACCAGATGCAGTTCTGTGCGCTTTTTTCTGCACTAAAAATGCATGCATAGTGTTTCCATGTATTCCAATGGCTCTAGTTCACACCAGTGCAGTCAGTTTCTGCACCGGAAACTGACTGGAACTGACTGCACGGGTGTGAACTAGAGCCATTAGAATAAATGCATCGAAAGCACTGTGCATGCATTTTTAGGGCCAATTTACACCACAAAAATGTACTTCGGAACAGTTTTTGTTAATAGTTCACACCACACGCAGTTCCAGTGCATTTTTGATACAATTTGCTAGGTTCCAGTACAGTTCTGTGCATAAAAAATGCAGCACGCTCTACTTTATTTTTATTTTTTTATGCACCGAAAACTGCACTGGTGTGAACTAAAGCCATTGGAATACATGGAAAACACTGCATGCATTTTTAGTGCCGACAAAAAGCGCACAGAACTGCATCTGGTGTGAACTAGCACTCAAATGTTTGCTTTAGCAGCAGATTGTAGAGATTCCAGTCAAATATTTCAATCTGTCCTGGCACACTTATACGACTTGTCTCACGATTTGGGACTGCAAAGTAGCATGACAAGTCGTTCCCCATGATTTCCAATGACAGCCATTCATATTAGTACGACTTCAAAGTAGTCCCTGCACTACTTTGGTCCGATTTTGATGCCACTTACACAGGCATTCCTTGAAATCACGGCAAAAATCGCAGCCACGAATCGCGGCAAAATTGTGCGACTTTGAAGTCGCACAAGTGTGAAAGGGGCCTTAAGCTAAATTCCAGCCTAAAACTGGCCATACACTGAGCAAATTTTCGCTGATTCCTAATAAACTGTTCGAAATCCAATCAGTGGGTGGCCCTGTCAGCACCACTTCTCCCAACATCCCACAATTGAGAAATCAAACAAGCGAGGTGGAAATCTGTCAGCCAAACAGCATCTGCATCCAATTAGAAGCAGGTCCTTTTACAGGGGTTCTGATAGCTGGCAGCCACAATTTAATGGCAACAGTGGGAGATGGGGGATTTGCTCGATTTTCTTTGGTTTTAGCCTGCAGGGTATACAAATGCAATCTATGGGTGTATGGGCAGGTTTACCTTCAGGCTGGGTTCACATCTATGGGAATTGGATGTGGGTTTCACCGCTTCCAATTTTGCATGGCAGGAGATTGTGACCGGCTCTCTATGGAGACGGTTCACACCTCTCCGGAGCGGCTCTGTTGTGAATTGCACAGGAGTCGTGTGCGTCTTTTGGTCCATTTCAGGTCCAAATTCAGCCAAAAATTTGGGCTGAAATCGGACCTGAAACAATGAATGGAGACGCATCAGACTCCTGCTTGTGGCTTAGATGTGAACCCAGCCTGAGTCTTGAACAGTTGTTTAGACTGCTCTCCTCTACTGAAGCTGGTTATTCTTTCTGATGTCAGCTGATTGGCTGCAGCCGCTGGTCGAAAAGATCAGGGACAGCCATAAACTGATGGGATTTCGGATGATCCCCGCTGAACCAGACAAATTTCAATCAGTGTGTGGCCAGCTTTAGTTGTGGAGTCACTGGGTCCTTTTCCTTATGAAAGGCATGTTGTTGGCATGTTGTTGGCATGTTGTTGGCATGTTGTTAGCATGCGGTTGAGGGGGAAATGAGGGACTATGAAAGTCAAAACATAAGCAGATCAAACTTTTAACAGATCGGCTTTAATTGCTTACCGCTGTCCTACATGCATTCTTTTGCTCTGTATGACGTAATGAGGGTTTGGGTAAAAGACCATGGAATGTCAGATGCACACTTTAGGCCTCCGGCTATCGGAGGGAAGAACTGTAAGAAGTCTGTGTGGCCTCACAACTGTTTAGATTTAAACACAAAAATTTTTTTATTTTTTTTTGTCTGGCACAATATAGAGTATGGGATTTCCGATCAGCTGTGCCCAGTCTTGCCACAAAGAGTTAATCCAGCTCTGAGCAATCCTCATATCTTTTTTCAGTGAAATAAAACAGACAAACTGTGAAAACTTTGTCCGTTCTTCCCCCTTGCTGTGACAGGTGATTTACATATCTCGTGCACTAGCCTAAGACATGCATTATTTTTTAATTTCCACCCCCACTCCTTTCTTCGGCAGCTCTGCAAGGATTGGCTGTTCAACACCTCAGCATGATTTGGCATGCTGAAGTCATGTGGGGACTTTTCTGGGTTTTGACTGGATGTTAGTGATCATAGCAGAAGTTCAGTGTAAGAAATACACAGGAGAAAATGCATGTTGCTAAGGGGAGTGTAGAGGTGGGCGGGGAGTCTACTGACATCACGACTCCACCCACTGAGCTCCAGAAAACAGACCCACCCACAAAATCTGCAGTTTTTTGGGTCTCCCAGCAGACAGAGGGAGACATTTGAGAGATAAGTATACATGCAGGAGGCATGTATATGCTTCTAGATAACCAATATTGCAGTAGTTTAGACAGGATGAGAGTGGGTTTACATCCACTTTAAGCCTTTCCTGGAATATCATGGTTGCACCTTTTTGAAAGCCCAACTCTGGGCAATTTTATTTCATAGCTTCATAGTTTGTAAAGTTGAATAAAGACACCAGTCCATCCAGTTCAACCTGAATGAGTGTCTACAATTGTCCCTATCCCTGTACATAGCACACTCACATCACATTGATTCCTACCCTCAGGGAGCCAACAATCCAAGGTCCCCATTCATATACTAGGGCCAATTTTGGACAGAAGCCAATTAACCTATCTGCATGTCTTTGGATTGTGGGAGGAAACCGGAGTACCCGGAGGAAACCCACGCAGGCACAGGGAGAACATGCAAACTCCAGGCAGGTAGTGTCGTGGTTGGGATTCGAACCAGTGACCCTTGTTACTGCTAGGCGAGAGTGCTAACCACTACACCACTACTTGCCGACCTGCCGCAGTACAGCTCGTACAGGCGCCGTTACATAGTCATACATGTACGTCGCGGCTTGCTTCAGGGTTCTGGGCGCATGCCCCCACCCATTGGCTCTGCTGTAATTGAGCACAGCAGGACTTAAGCCTCGCAGACACTAGTGTTTTTTTTTTTTTTTTGTTCAACCCAGCAGGGATAAACAAAAAAACCTGACAGCTCAGAAGGAGCCGCTGTACTAACTAGCTAAGGTTAGTACAGCGATCTCCCCTGCTGTGCTATTGTGTTTTGACAGGAGGGTGGCCTCCATAGGGAAAATCTGCATCATTAAAGTGGAAATTTGGGAAACCTACTTAGTCTTAAAAATGCTCCCTCCCTTCTCCTAACAACTATTCTGACTAAGCTGGGTAAGGAATATCTGTATGCTTAAATATGGCAATTAGTTCACATAATGCACTAAGTCCTGTGCAAATTTGCTGCAGATTCCGCACCGCATCAAAATTGCAATCCGTATATGCAAACCGATCGCAGTGTGTATGTTAACGACGCCCCAAAGTTGGTTTGCAAAACTCAGTGTGATTTGCAGAATCAGATTGCATGGGTTTGAACACCCATGTGATCCGATTCTGGTGCAGACAAAAAATGGGTCCTGCATGAGTTTGATGCGCATGCGGTGCAATTTGAGCCATACAAATCCATGGCTCAAATCACACCCCAGAGACAACGCATGTAATTCGCAAAGGGATGTTCTACAATTCCTGTGCGAATCACATGCAGTGTTCTATACCACATCCGTGTGAACCCAGCTCAATGGCCCATCCGTTGTCAGCTCTCTATCCTTCCCCCCCCCCCCCCCCCCCCCCCCCCCCCCCCCCCCCCCCTGCAGCCGGGCTGGTTGACACATGTGAGCTGGATCACATGACCGGGCTGGAGCAGCCTGAAAGTAGGTACGTTTATCCATCTTCTTTTACACAGGTTAGTTCGCATTGGTGTTGGGAGGGGGCAGTTTTAAGGCTAGTTAGGGTTTGCCTGGAACTCCACTTTAAATGGGAACTGCAGTCTGCTCACATAATTTGTAATAAAAACATCTTTGCCATTCTGAAGCTTCCCTCCAACCACTTTGCATATTATTTTATGTATACTGTGATTCTGTACTTGCCAAATATGCTGCAGAAATCTCCCTCCACTGAGTCTGGCTGCAGCCATTTTAACTGTGGGCAGCTAAAGCTGCTGCCTGTTCACTTCCTGGATTTACACAGAGGCAAACATCCAGCTCTGCAGCTCACATTGGCCCTCTTATGACTCACACCCCCTCCCTTCCTGACAAACTCTCACAAGAGTGAGGGAGAGAGATGTGCATGATGTCATAAGCCTAGGCTTTTTACCAGACAAGAAATAGGTAGTGGGCTGTATAAGGTATTTACTAGCAGAAAAAAAATGTTTTACTATCCAAAGTTAAAACAACAAGAACAGAGGATTTAATAGATGGAAAGATGAAAAAATTACTGAAGTTCCACTCGAAGAACCGCCCAGGGCTGGAAAAGAGGTCCTCAAGTACCCCCAACAGGCCATGTTTTAGCAATTTCTCTTAGATAAAATAGCTGTCCAAAGTACCAAACCACTGACTGTGATTTAAAGCACCTGTGCAAGATGAAGGAAAACCCGAAAACCTGGCCTGTTGGGGGTACTTGAGGACTGAGATTGAGAGCCACTGATGTACTCTACAGCTTCTAAACTTGAGTTTAGGAGCTTTTGGTGATTTTATTATTTTTTGCATTAGCGCCTAAACTCAACTTAAAAAAAGCCTGTGTGTCCATGTACACACAGGCTTTTAGGAACATTTTGACAGCCTCGAGTGGGGTGCAACGGATCAAAAAACTCACGGATCGGATCGATCCTCGGATCAGAGTCACGGATCGGATCATTTTTCGGATCAGCAAATAATAATTGAATTTGCAAAAACCTGTGAAAATTCCGCCAACGTATAGTCCCCACTGTAATATCCACGTCATCTCCCCACTGTAATATCCACATCCTCTCCCCCACTGTAATATTGGCAGGGTATGGCCGAGTATTGGCAGGGTATGGCCGAGTATTGGCAGGGTATGGCCGAGTATTGGCAGGGTATCGCAGAGTATTGGCAGGGTATCGCAGAGTTTGTTTACAAGTGATCGCTCCGTCATTTGACGGAGCGATCACATTGTAAACAGCGGCCGGGTGTACCAAGATGGCCGCCGCTCCGGAGCTAGGCCGAAGCCGCGGCCTTTCCTAAGGCCGCGGAGCGCTCCACGGATCGCGGGGTGTGCCGATCCGAACTGGGTGACCCGTTCGGATCACGCATCGGCGACGATCCGTTGCACCCCTAGCCTCGAGCCTCATTTTGATCCCAGCTGTCCAGCTTTGCACATCTAGAGATGATATTTTTGCCCATTCTTTGCAAAATAGCTCAAGCTCTGTCAGATTGAATGGAGAGCATCTGAACAGAAATTTTCAAGTCTTGCCACAGATTCTCAATTGGATTAAGTCTGGACTTTGACTGGTCCTCTCTAACACATGAATATGCTTTGATCTAAACCAGTGGTCTCCAAACTGCGGCCCTCTGTTTGCCTTTATCTGGCCCTTGGGGCACTATTCCTCCCTCTGGTACGAGACACTATTTTGCCATCTGACACCAACAATGGGGCATCATTTCTCTCACTGACACCCATAATGGGGCACTATTTCTCCCTATGATACCCATAATGGGGCACTATTCCTCCCCCTAATACCAAATGTGGTAATGATTTTTACTCCCACTAATGACAGGAACATTTCCACTCCCGATCGTCACACTCTGGCCCCCCTAAAGTCTAAAGGACAATAAACTGGTCCTTTCTTTAGAAAGTTTGGAGACCCCTGAGCTAAACCATTCCATTGTAGCTCTGGCTGTATGTTTAGGGTCATTGTCCTGCTGGAAGGGGAACCTCCACTCCAGTCTCAAGTCATTTGAAGACTCTAACAGGTTTTCTTCTAAGATTGCCCTTTATTTGGCTCCATGAATCTTCCCATCAACTCTGACCAGCTTCCCTGTCTGTGGTGAAGAAAAGCATCTCCACAACATGATTCTGCCACCACCATGTTTCACGGTGGGGATGGTGTTTTCAGGGTGATGCGCAGTGTTTTCTGCCACACATAGTGTTTTGCTTTTAGGCCTAAAAGTTCAATTTTGGGCTCATCTGACCAGAGAACCTTCTTCCATATTTGCTGTGTCCCCCACATGGCTTCCTACAAATTGCAAACAGGACTTCTTATTGCTTTCTTCCTGCAATGGCTTCTTGGGGAAAATTTCAAGGAAGCCAGAAGCCAGCACAAGGGAAACAGCGCAAGTAAAGTCATGTCCCTTGTGCTGATTTTTGTGTTTTATATTTTAAAGTGTTACTGAACCCACAACTGTAAAATCGGTCTGCATATGCAGTAAAGCATGCTTGTTATACTCGCTGTGGAACCTAAGGGGTTAATCAGCTGCATTGTGTAAAAAGGCTGTTTGATCCTGTCTTCTCTTCCTCACGACCTTCCATTGTCACCAATGCATCTCCTGATGGCGACTATTCTCCTTTTTTATATTCTTTTTGCATGAGTATCGCATGTTTTTTGTGTCACAGCTTTGTTCTTAATTGAATTTATTTTTCACTTATTATTATTATTATTATTATTATTATTATTATCGCAGTATATGCCCCCATTATTTATCTCCCGATGGAACAGAGGCTTAGGGGACAAGCTGCACATGGCCAGTTTGGTGTGTATTGTTGGAGAGTTTTATTTTTTTTTCTTGGGTGAGTGCATGTGATTAGCAAAGGCCAATCAGCACTCTCCAGACAGAGGGTCAGGGGTCCTGCAACCTCATAGGACAGCCAGAGGAGAATGAAAACTCCTCCTACAAGCTTTCACCAGACACTAAGTCACAAGACTGCTATATACTGCTGATGAAAAAAGGTATTTAGCCGTTTTATATTTACTAAAACTATTGCACTTGCATGTTCTGTGTACTGTGGGAGGTCAGATATAGTGAATGCAGGGTCCTGGGTTTAGTAACACTTTAACTACACTTAGGCTTTATTAAAAACTGCAGATTTAAATGGCACATAACTCCAGTGGTCCTCCAAATTATTTATCCTAATGTCTTTGACAAATGCTGGCATTGCAATGATAAGGGGGCTCAATCCTCCAGTGTGTTTTGGTCTTGCCTGAAACTCCGTTCCTATTGGTCCTAGGTCAGACAAATGTCTCAAAAATAAACTGAGTTTGTTCTTGCAGACGACCCGGCCTTTTACCTTTTTTGCACCATTCTTCTATTCCTTGCAAACACTTACAAGAAGTACATCCTTTGCATCTTTTAAATGCGACTAAATCCTGCATTCCCCTTAAATGGAAGGAGCCCCTTCTCCCTCAATCTCCCCGTGGCCGTGCAAGGTGGAGGATATCAGACAAAAGGAGGATCGTATTCCCTGTTCCCCAAATAAATATGATATATACAGGACAATGTGGTTTTACTGAATCAACTTCACATTTTTCAGAGGAATGCAAGGCTCTCTTATTTGCAGACCCTTACTATTACTAAATACCCTGATGCCCACCTGAGGAATGCCCTACCACCTTCTCCTCCACCTGCCTCACCCTTACCCTCACATAATGTCTTTTTATGAGGTCTCTGACAGAGCTTTGTGCAGTGAAGGGGAGCAATAAGTAGGTTTGAGGAATTGGCCTTCGAGAGACTCTCCAGGGAATACAGAAGTGGGTCCATTGAGTGCAAAGTTCTCCATTGAATGCAGAAGTGGAGTTTTTGCAACATTGTGTGGTAAGATTCAAAAGAAATTGCTGCAATTATTTTTTAGCTTCAAAGAGGAAACATGAGGACATATACCCAAATTCTTTAAATCTGAATTCTGGGATGCAAGTTAGTTTCCATGATGGCTTCCTTTACATATGTACATAATAAATGTGCTAATATTTATGTTAAACTCCTAGCTTCTCTGTGATGTCACCACTTCTTTTGAGAAAATGCAGTTCTGGTTGGGCATCTGGAAGAGGTATCAAGCAGATATTCCGCATGCACTCATAGGGTGGCACTGCTTAACCACATCCTGCCTATAGCAAAATGATGGACGGGCAGTGGCTTTCCTGCAGCGAACGGTGGTGCAGTGTGTGTCACTCGAACACACCACATCTCCGATCATGGTAAAGAGCCTATGATGTAGACTCTTTACCATGTGATCAGCTGATCACAGCTGATCACAGTGTAATTAGGAAGTGCTGGTTATCGGCATTCCTCTACTCACACTGACAACGTGTGAGTAGAGGAAGGCCGATAAGCGGCTTTCCTGATGGGGAGTCTGCACTGATAATCCGTGCAATGATTATTATTAGTGCAGCCCCATCAGCGATGCCCATCATTGCCACCTATCAGTGCCCAAAAAAAGGCTGCCCATCAGTGCTGCACATTAGTGCTTCATATCAGTGCCCGTCAGTGGAGCCTTTAGAGCCCATCAGTGAAAGAGTAAAATGACTTATTTACAACATTTTAGAACGCAAAGAAACTTTTTTTTTAAATTTTTTTTTTATTTTTTCCTTTTTTACGTGGCCTGGGCAGGAAGGGGGTGAAGGTGCCCTTTATTAAAGTGGTTAAAAATGTTTTCCATCATATGAGTGGGATGAGGAACGGAACGGATGGATGTGTAGCCATTGTAAAACGGCATGGAAGGGTGTGACATACCAGGAGAGTTCTGGCCTGTCAGTCAAGGCGTTAGCTCATCGTGGACTGGTCAGACCAGAAGCCTCCTAGGCTGTTAAAGTATCAACACATAATAGGTAGACACGTCAGATTGGGAATATGAGACATCTGGCTGCACCCACTACAGCAAGCGAGGAAGTAATTACATTGCCGTTCAATGTTGTTTAGAAACAACAGAATGTATAAGACTGGTGGCTGGGGGAATATCAGGCATAGCATCCACTGGTCATACTTTAAAAGTATGACCTCGTCACCTCCCCCTCCCATGATCGCCTCCAGGACTTTTCCAAAGCCTCTCCAATCCTATGCAACTCCTTACCCCAATCTGTCCACTTATCTCCTACTCTATTAGCTTTTAGACAATCCCTGAAAACCCTTCTCCCTACCCTACCCACACCTAACAACTGTATTTTAATTTTCTCCATCAGCTCACACCCCCCCCCCCCCCCCCAGTTATTACCTTTTAGTTCCACTTGACCCTCCCTTCTAGATTGTAAGCTCTAATGTGCAGGGCCCTCTGATCCCTCCTGTATTGATTTGTATTGTAAGTGTACTGTCTGCCCTCATGTTGTAAAGCAATGCGCAAACTATTGGCGCTATATAAATCCTGTATAATAATAATAAAAGGAAATACTGGAAACTGAGACCTAACCACCGATCATTCACCTGGGGATTACTCTGTACGAGACAGCCTGGAATTCAGCTTCATTCATAGCTTGAAGCTTGTAATTTATTAAGATACACAGCTCCACATGTGGAGTTGAGGATGGCATCCATTTGTATCACCCAGTCACATTTTCTTTGGGCGAGTAGTGCAGTCCATACCTGTGTGACCAATGATGGGCACACATCTCTCTGCCCCTGATTCTTGGGAAGACACCTGCCCACTTGAGAGTCTCAACAACAAGCCAGATGAAGCCACAGGAAAGTAAGCTTTTAGGTGCTTTCAAAGAAAATGGTCTGCCGCCTTATTGATTTGCATGAAGGTATAAACGAAATGCAGCTGGGAAAGACTTGGCACATTAACAGAAACATATTGGTTGAGAACTAACATAAGCACACTAGTAACAATTATCATTCAAGTGTGCCTTAAATATAACTGTTTAAAGCCCAACTGTGGGCAAAATTTCAAGGGAAATAAAATTGCCTGGAGTTCAGCTTTAAGGCTAGGCTCACAGTTGTGCGTTGCGGGCATGCACATAGAATTGTACGCTTCACGCAACGCATAAAAACGCAATGTGCTTTTGCAATATGTCATTAACTCTTGATGGCACCCCCACACATCTAGCAACGTCTGTACCAAAAAGCATGGCAACAAAGTAACATGCATTTTGGTGCAAAGTGATTTTTTAAAAGGGTCATGCACTTCTTTAGTGTATTCGTTTGCGTGTAGGACTGCCCTAAGACCCCTTTCACACTGCCAGTGATTTTCAGGCGCTACAGCGCTAAAAATAGTGCCTGAAAAAAGCTGCTCCATGCACCCCAGTGTGAAAGCCCGAGGGCGCTGGCAGGGCATCACAAAAAGTCCTGCCAGCAGCTTCTTTGGAGCTGCTCCCCATTGAAATCAATGGGGCAGCGCTGCGATACCGCCGGCAAAACAATTGTTTTCTATGTGCACTAGCGTTGAGCCTGTGCTGATCTGTGTAGATCAGGGGTGCCCAACCTTTTGAAGAGCGAGGGCCACTTAAGCGAATTGGTAACTGGTCGCGGGCCACAATTAGCGGAGCGGGGGGATGACAGGTCCATGTCCATGGACACAGCCCACTCTACTCTATGGGCCCTCTGATCCAATCCGATTCGCCCAGATGGAAGGGGCAGATCCCTTTCTATTTTTTTTTTAGGTAGGCAGGTGTATACAGACACAAGTCCGTTTACATCTGCTGCTCCATAGAAGTGAATAGTAAGTCTGATTGGGTCGGACCAATCATGTGATGGGGGCCTAAGGCTGCTTTCACGCTGATGCGCTGCAATTTGCCCAAACCGCGGGTGCAGCGCAGTGAACCTCTGGATTTTCTGCGAGTTAGCTGCACTTTGCTGTAAACTTCTATTATATTCTGCAGGTGTGGAGCACTTTCTGAAAGCGCAACAAACCCGCAGGTAATAACAGAAGTCTTTGGCTCAATGCAGGTAACCCGCAGCTGCACTGCACCTGCGGATCAGTTTGAAAGCAGCCCAGTAACCACTGCAAAACAGATATATCTATATATACTGTGAATTTAGTAGTAAACTTACCATTAATAACTGTCTTCCATTCTGGTATCGCTGACTGTTGCTGTCCCAGGCGGAGTGCATTTGGTATCACTCTGCCTGTGACAGGAGCGGCCGCTATACAGGAAGTATTGGCTTATGTGGCTCTGCTCCGCAGCCACTTCCACTACCAGCGGCTTCATTCACAAAACTGCTGCTCTGGGATGGCAGGTCGGCAACCAGTGATCTGGGCTTGCCAACCTGCCATCTTAGAGCAGGAGGTCGAGGGCCACATCAGAGGGCTCCGGGGGCCACTGGTTGGGCACCCCTGGTGTAGATCAACGCAGATGATTTGTATGAGCCCTCGCATTGCTCTTTAAGGGCTCATTCACACGTGTTGATTGTAAAGAACAAAGCAAAGATCATTAACCTGCTTATAGCATTTATGACGTGTTTTTGAAGTGTTGAAAAAGCTATAAGAATGCTTGTTAAAGAGGAAGTAAAGTCTTCCTCTTTAATTGTACCTACAGGCAAGGCTTACCTGTAGGTACTGGAAATATCTTCTAAACTTGCACCGTTTAGGAGATATTTACTATATACGACAGCATCGGTGCATGCACACTGAAGGAACGGCTCGCTCATGCCTTTTCTTCAGGACCTGCGTCGTGACCAGCGGCACCCGGGTGCATGAGCGGGAGTGGCGCCATCGCGGCTCCGGCCAATCACAGCGCCAGAGCCCGCAAACCCAAAAGTAACTTCAGGAAAGATGTTGGCTGTGGGAGCGGAATTCGGGCGGCACTGCAGGGCATCGTTCCAAGGTAAGTATTTCACTAGGGGCTAGTATGCAATGCATACTGGCTCATTATGCCTTTTTGTCTTGCAGGTTTTTTGTTTTGGAAAATTTTTTTCGTAGGTTTACAACCTCAGTAAATGTCAGTGAATGAGTTGCTTTTTTTTTTGTGGGAAGTGCTTAATGGGGGAAGTGATGTAGAGAAAAGTATCTGCTTTGAGGCGCGGTTAGGTTGTGGTGTGATGGCAGACATTTTTGCAATCTTTTTTTTTTGTTTATTTTTTTTTTTTCTGGATTCATATACTTTGATCTATTTGACACTTGGCTTGGTCCAGCTCAGCTTTGCTGAATCAATAAGCTTTGCCACTGGCAATAATTCTCAATGTCTCTGCTCCCACCTGGCACTGCCAGTGTTGCTGGCTGATTGCTGCTTCTGCCTGCATACAGAAGGCAATAGTGTTACCACAAGGCTGCTCTGTACATATAGGAAGCAACTAGAAATAGGGTGGATTTGATTTAAATCATGATATAAATCACTAGTAAAAAGGCTTGATTTAAAATCGACTCGATTTTAAATCCTAATTTTTAACCACTTCAGGACCGCCTACTGCACATTTACGTCGGCAGAATGGCACGGCTGGGCAAAAGCACGTACCGGTACGTCCCCTTTAATTGCCCAGCTGTGGGTCGCGCGCACGCCGGCGGCACGCTCGCGACCCGGTCCTGAGCTCCCGCGATCGGGTCACAGCGCTGAAGAACGGGGAGAGGTCTGTGTAAACAAACCTCTCCCCGTGCTTTCTACACTGCCTGTCATTGATCGGCTGTTCCCTGTCATCGGGAAAGCCGATCAGTGACATCAGACGTAAAGCCACGCCCCCCTACTGTAAAAAAACACACACATAACAGACCTAACCCCTCCCCGCCCCCTAGTGGTTAACTCTTTCACTGCCAGTGTCATTTATAGAGGAATCAATGCATTTTTATGTCCGCCGGGCACCCGCGATTGCCCGTTAAAACAACGGGACCGGGCGGGAACGTGGAGCTGTGTGTGTAAACACACAGCTCCACGTCCTGTCAGTGCAGAGGAGACCGATCATGTGATCCCAGTACGGAGGAACACATGATCGGTCTCCTCCCCTTAAGTCCCCTCCCCCTACAGTTAGAATCACGTCTATTAGGGAACACATTAACCCCTCCAGCGCCCTCTAGTGTTAACCCCTTCCCTGCCAGTCACATTTACACAGTAATCATTGCAATTTTATAGCAACGATCGCTGTGTAAATGTGAATGGTTCCAAAAATGTGTCAAAAGTGTCCGAAGTGTCCGCCGCAATGTCGCAGTCACGAAAAAAAAATCGCAGATCCCCGCCATTACTAGTAAAAAAAAAAAAAAATTCTATAAATCTATCCCCTATTTTGTAGACGCTATAACTTTTGCGCAAACCGATCAATATACGCTTATTGCGATTTTTTTTTTTTTTTTTTTTTTTTTTTTTTTTTACCAAAAATATGTAGAAGAATACGTATCGGCCTAAACTGAGGAAAAAAATAGTTTTTAAAAAAAAAATGGGATATTTATTATAGCAAAAAGTAAAAAATATTGTGTTTTTTTTTTCAAAATTGTCGCTCTTCTTTTGTTCATAGCGCAAAAAATAAAAACCGCAGGGGCGAACAAATACCAAAAGAAAGCTCTATTTTGACGTCAATTTTGTTTGGGTGTAACGTCGCACGACCGCGCAATTGTTAAAGCGACGCAGTGCCGAATCGCAAAAAGTGCTCTGGTAAGGAAGGGTGTTTAAAAGCCCTGTATTGAAGTGGTTAAATAGCATTGATTGCTTTATAAATGACAATGGTCCCAAAAATGTGTCAAAAATGTCCGATGTGTCCGCCATAATGTCGCAGTCACAATAAAAAATCGCTGATCGCCGCCATTACTAGTAAAAAAAAAATAAAATAAATAAAAATGCTATAAAACTATCCCCATATTTTGTAAACGCTATAACTTTTGCGCAAACCAATCAATAATTGCGATTTTTATTTATTTTTATTTTTTATTTTTTACCAAAAATATGTAGAAGAAGACTACGTATCGGCCTAAACTGAGGAAAAAAAATTTTTTTTATAAATTTTTTGGGGATATTATTTATTATAGCAAAAAGTAAAAAATATTGAATTTTTTTCAAAATTGTCGCTCTTTTTTGTTTATAGCGCAAAAAATAAAAACCGCAGGGGCGATCAAATACCACCAAAAGAAAGCTCTATTTGTGGGAAAAAAAGGACGCCAATTTTGTTTGGAAGCCACGTCGCACGACCGCGCAATTGTCAGTTAAGGCGACGCAGTGCCGAATCGCAAAAAGGGGCCTGGTCCTTTGGCTGCAAATTGGTCCGGGGCTTAAGTGGTTAAAGAGCAACTGTCATCTCTGTTCTGCAGCAACTCCTCTGACCCGCTGTTGACTCACCGACAGTCCCATTCACTTTAATGGGATGGCTGGTGATGCGGCAGTATAACAACAAGATGAGGGACGTGGCGGTAGTAGGTGAGTGGATGCCCGCTAACAGGGGCTGCCGTGATGGATCTGAAATGACAGGTGCTCTTTAAATGTAAGGCCTTATTCTTGCTGGTAGTTAGAATCTTTTAATATTTGAAAACAAAATGAAGGTTTCCTATTTAGAATAATAAGCTGTCAGGTTAGTAAAACAGCGATATCGGAACCGATTTTAGGTTAATCACACATAGTTGAACTACTCAAATTCTTTTAGTTAATTAAAACGATAACATTGCCAGTGCATGTTGTTATCTCAGCTTGCAGAGCTTGGATTCATTGAATGAGTTCACCAAAAATGCCAATATTGCAGAATATACAGCCACATGCTATATAACTAAGCTCCAATTAATGCTGAAGAAACTAACTTATTAATGTATCTTGAATAGTAAACTACTTTTTTTTTTTTTTTACTTAAAGCATTTTATTAAAATAAATTTGATAAAAATCCGATTTAAATAAAGAAAATCTGATGCCTATCAGTATAGCCTCATCAGCGCACATCAGTGAAGGAGAAAATAACTTATTTACAAATTTTTATTTTTAGCATTAAATACCACCAAATGAAAGCTCTATCTGTCTCAAAAAGATAAAAATGTAATTTTGGGTACAGCATTGCATGACCGCACAATTGTCATTCAAAGTGTGACGGTGCTGAAAGCCGAAAATTGGCCTGGGCAGGAAGGGGGTAAAAGTGTCCAGTAGGCAAGTGATTAAGGGCTTGTTTGCGCTTGTGGTTGAGCCTTGTTGTTTTTTTACTGCCCCTAGTGGTGATGAGATTTTTACCATACTGAAAGTGAGGGCAAAATCTTCAACAGCGACTCAGTTATAATTTTTTATTTTTTTTGTAGAGATGGGATGGCTCAAACTGTCTGTTTTTTTGGTAGAGATGTAGCCTCTGTATCCTATGTCGTCATACCATACAGCACAGTCTTCTGAACTAGAGATGAGGGTAGGTGCAGAAGGTGGGTGGTGCCTTGAAACTGTTAAAATCCAAGTAGAAAGGTTTACTGGAGTCCCTTATGGGAAAGAACTACTACACACCCCAAAACGTCAGAGTTTTTCTGATATGGTCTCAGTAACCTTTCTACTTGAACTTTAGCTTGAGTTTTGGCTTTCTCTGCATTTAGAAGCTTTTTTTGCCCTTTTTTATTGCCTGTTTGTTATTATTGTCTATGTCTCTGTTGCAGACTTTTCTTCACTTCCTTTCTGGTGCAACTTGATGACGGAATGACGGAAAGTGAAGGGAAGTCTCTCTGAGACTTACCACAGAAGTTACAATCGGGTTGTACAATTTCCTTTAGATCCTCCAACAAATATATAGGGCAAGGGCCTATCTGACTGAATACAAATTAATTGTATGGTTTAGGTAGGTCCTCATATTACATATGGTAGTTTCGGTAATTGTAAATTTATTGTACAGAAATTTGTATAGTGAGCCTAAAACCAGCCATACGTGGATCAAAATTTGGCCAGTTCAGCAGGGACTGATATTGATATCTTGTTGATTGTACATAAGTTGACTTATTATTATTATTATTTTATTATTATTATTATAATACAGGATTTATATAGCGCTGACAGTTTACGCAGCACTTAACAACTTGAGGGTAGACAGTACAAATACAATACTCTTTAATACAGTAGGAATCAGAGGGTCCTACTCAGAGCTCAGCTTACAATCTAAGAGGGGGGATCACTATCGATACAACCAGAAATTTCTCTTGATCAGTGTCACTGGCTATAGCCGACGGTGCTGATCAGTGTATTCTGACTGCGAGACGTGTCTCCGTTTTCAGAATGCAATAGCTCAGCAGGAGGGATTCCCCCATCCACATCGAGTTCATGGAGGGGGAATCAAGTCATTTTCTTTCCAGCTTAAAGAAGGTTGTTTCCATGAAAAAAAAAAAAAATAATGAAGTCAGCAGCTACAAATACTGCAGCTCCTGACTTTTAATAATCGGACATAATCTGTCCCAGGGTCCAGCGATGCGGGGGATCAAAGCCCCGCTCATCACCCCCTCCATTTGGCGGCGCCGGCATTGTAACTGTGGGCACCCGGCTGTGGCTTCACAGCTGGGCACCCGCTGTGCGTGCGCGATCGGTGCTGCGTGCCGTGATTGGTCATCTGGGACCTGTCACGTGTCCCAGATGACTGACAGGAGGGAGGGGGCAGAGCTGAGCCCTTCCTGCACCAAGGGGAAGTGATGTCACCAGCCCAGGCACTGAAGGAGGCAGACTACGAGGGACCCCCTAGCAACAGGCTTTTAGAGGTGAGTTAAAAAAAAATAATAAAAATGTCCAACTTTTTTTTTTTTGTTTTTTTTTATTTATTATTTTTAGGAATTTTAATGATTTTTTTTTTTGTGTGCACCCCCACTTTAAGTATGGCCAGCTTAACATCGTGTCCGGTAGCACTAAAAACATGACCGTTGGAATCCTTCTCAAAAGAGTTTTGGATGGAATTCCATTTCTCATCACCCTTGCCCCCTGTCTCTGGGTGGCCTTACATCATCAGGAGGTTAGTTTTGTAATATAACCACATAGGAGAAGACATTCAGTTGTTGTCATTGGCGGTATGTCATTTCTGCAACTTTTATTGCAATCCGGCTGTGTGACAACCTGAGGTGAGTTGATTTTCTTCCTCCTTTGGCAACACCGTATCCTGTTTGTGTATTATATAGACGTCTCGTTCCCAGCCAGTGCTGTCCCAGAGTGCTAACCTATACTAGGGAGAGGAAGCCGGGTGGGGTTTCCTTCATTCTCCGACTGCACAGGGAAGGAGGATACTGCTAGCAGGTATTTGTATGCCCCCCCCCATCCCCCAACGGGCATGAGGTGGTTTGTCTTTTGCTGAGTGATTTGTTTGGGCGGAGAAAGCACAGTGCAAGCTCGCTCTGCAGGTATCAGTCTTACCTACGATGTGCATATTGCTAAAAATAAAACATCTATTATGTAATTCTGTTGTCACTTGGTATTATATGTAGACTTTTTTTTTTCACAGTTGTCGTTATTCTACTTGAGTGAGGCATTCCCAATTGCACAATGGAGGGATCCCAGAGCAAGGTTTGTGGCAAAGACAAGAGCGTGAGCTCAGAAGAAGCACTTATATTCGCACCTTCTGATTACGAGGAGGACGGGAGTCACGGCAAACCTATCCGAGGCAGGACAAAGTCCCGCAGCTTATCTGCTTCTCCGGGACCTGGAAGTACTAAGGAGTTCAGGTGGGTACTTTTACTGTAAATTGTTATAAAGGGGTCATGTCACCCAAGTTTACTTAGGCCCCTTTCACACTGGGGCGGGGAGCCGCGGTGACGGTAAAGCAGCGCTATATTTAGCGCCGCTTTACCGTCGGTTAAGCAGCGGTATTCGGCCGCTAGCGGGGCGGTTTTAACCCCCGCTAGCGGCCGAAAGAGGGTTAAAACCCCCCACAAAGCACCGCTGCAGCGGCGCTTTGTCGGCGGTATTGCCACGCTGCCCCATTGATTTCAATGGGTAGGAGCGGTGAATACACCGTTCCTTCACCGCTCCAAAGATGCTGCTAGCAGGACTTTTTTTACCGTCCTGCTAGCGCACCCCTCCAGCGTTCACACTGGAGTGAAAGGACCCGCTTTTTTCAGGCGCTATACAGGCGCCATTTTTAGCGCTGTAGCGCCTGAAAAACGCTTCAGTGTAAAAGGGGCCTAAGAGACCGGGGGGCTGTCTCACTCGCTGGCTATCTGTCTCTCTTATAGACTTTGCAGCATAGTTCCTTGTTCTGTTCCTGCATATGCGCACCTACCTCACAGTCCTTTGTAATTAAACCATAAGCTGCTGATTATTCTGAAATGCTGTGTATAATGGGGGTTATTTACTAAAGGGAAATCCACTTTGCACATGGAAGTAAAGTTGCTGTAGATCCGAGGGGGGCATGCAAGGAAAATAAGAAACAGCATTTTAGCTTGCACATGATTGGATGATAAAATCAGCAGAGCTTCCTCTCATTTCAGATCTACCCTTTATATTTAGAGTGACTGCACTTTCAAGTGCACTTGCAGTGCAAAGTGGATTTGCCTTTTCGTAAATAACCCCCCATGTGTTTTTACATTTGTGAGATACCTACTGATGTCTTTAGATATAGGGCTATATGTGCAAAATTTGTTTCAAAAGTTGCAGATAGATTGCCCTCATGTAGTCTGATATCCTCTGTTGTAAACTGAGCAGCAGGCTATCTACTGTGTGGTTCTGTAACCTCACACTCGCCACCTATTGGCTGTTAGTGATAAATATGAACTATTCACTTGCAGTGTTTAGATTTACCTGATTATACACTATGTCTTATTCATACTTCACAGAACACAGGATGAGTATTCTGGTACATTGGATTGGCTTCTGCTTTTAGGAGATTGCCCACTAGCAAAACAAAACTGTAAACCCAGCCCAGTATATTTCCTCCCACTCTCAGCATGTCTGTGTACTAGGAGTACTTCCTATGAGAGAACCCAGCGACTTCTTACATTTTTATACCAAGATATTTTTTTTCTACTACGATTCTTTAGTTTCTGCAGAGCCACGGGGGCTCATTTTGCTGCTTCTGGATTGATTGGTACTCTGCATAACCTCTGAGGTCGTACTAGAATCCCCCCTGTGAGGAAGATTCAGGGCCGGTCTGTAACGTGCCCTTCAGCACTGGACTCCGCATTACGCGCTCGCCTCAGTACCTTAACGTGGGGAAGGCTGAAGTAGCCGAAACGCATTAGCATTCTGTACTGTATCCATACTATATAGCTAATAAAGATTACCAAGAGGAGTACGGAGTTACTGGCTTTTTTCTATAGTGAAATGCGCCCTTTAGCACTAGACTGTGCATTAGGTGCTCGCCTCCGTACCTCAATGTGTTGTCAGTTAGAGTGCTTTACAGGTCCAGGGCCAAGCTGCACCTGCTATTGAATGCCGGTTCCTGAAAACCCCTTTGGTTGTGTGTCGGCCAAATGGGCGAAGTCCATCACTGCTTATGGGGTGCTGAGTAATGGGGCTGAACCTGCCTCTGTAAAAGCTGGCACTTTCAGGAGTATATTTACACTGTGCCAAAGACACTCCATTGAAGCACTGCGACAGATGTTTAGTTTTGTGTGCACCTACTAATGTTTTGTTTGTTGCATGCGCCTTGTGTAGGTTGCAACACAATTGTGTTGTTGTGAAGCCATTTTGTCGTCAACTCCACCCTCCAGAAGTGCAGAGACGCTCACAATTCTACTCCATCTCTAGTAGGGCTTCAACTGGCTACCCACAAAGTCTAGGATACCTCCTCCTTGCTGCTGCCTTACAGTGATTGGGTCACAAATGGCATTAACTGTTCCTGTGTGGGAATTCCTCACTTGAATACTTGGCATGGCTGTTTTGTAAAGATTAGGGCAGCAGTCCTGAGAGCCTGGTAAGCTTCTGTTCCTCTAACAGTGTGGGGGAGGGGAATGGTCTTGCAGTGTCCCCTCCAAAGGACCTGACACTGATAGCCTGGATTACTATCCCCTGCCAGGGACAGCACTCCTCCTGAGTCATCCTTATTCCCTTCAGGGGTTAAACCTAGATCTGGCTGTAGACCTGTATCTGGCTCAAAGAAAAAAAAAAACGACAAATTCTTCCATTCAGTCTACAACCCCCACCCCTCAGGACCTTGTAATCTGCAGTGGGACTTGCCACTATCAGGATACACTTATCAGTATCTGCAGTCGATTGGTTGCAGCCACTGATTGACAAAAGTTTTTCAGCATATCCCTTCAACATAAGTAGATCAAGCGATTGACTGACTTCTTTCGAGCAGGGACAGGCACACACTGATTGAAATTCAGCTGGTCCCTGCTGAAGTGGCCGAAATTTCCATCTGTCTATGGCCAGTTTTACTCTGTATTATCTAGGGGGGAATACTGAGCTATTTTGTCTGAGTTTGAGCAACATTGCAGCCATGATAGCACCTAGAGAAGCAGGGGCCGCAAACATACTACCACATTCTCCTTTGAAGCCCCTTCCGCAGGATCGAGATGGAGGGTATTCTAGTGATCCACGGCCTGCCCCTGGCAGAATCTCTGTGGGCCGTCCCCCAATTAGTTTGATCTTCTCTCCCAGGGGCTATTTCGCCACCTTGGCTACCAGATTTTGTCATCCCTTAAAAGCTATAAAATGTTTCTCCTAAAGTCTACCATCACACTTGGAAAGCGTGGGACCAATCTGGTCTGGATCAGCGTTTGGTCTTGAGTAATATCAAGAGTCAAATCTCAGCCTTGGAGGTTCTTTTTTCAGAGATCGCTTACCTCTTACGCCTCATTGTTCCTCCTGATCGTTCACCAGTGGCTCTGTGGGATTTTAACCTGGTTCCGTCAGCAAATCAAAGGCTGCCCTTTGAAACCATTAGGGATATTACTCTGTCAATCTTTACTCAAAAAGTGGCCTGCCTTGTGGCCATCACCTCTATGAGGTGAGTTAGTTTTGGAGTTGGTGACCTTAAGCTGTAACCTGCTTCACAAAGGCAAGGTTGTTTTCAGGACTAGGTCTTCTTTATCTTCCAAACGGTGTTCCTTTTACCTTAACCAGGACATTGTTCTGCAATCCCTCAGTCTTGCTCTTAAACGTTCCAAGATTTCCCTCCATTGTCTGGATGTAGTACAGCTCTCTTTTGAGCATCTGGTTCGTTTCTGAAGGTCCCCTTTAAGGGCTATCCTGCTTGTTCCCCTTTTTTTTGAGTAGATTTGACAATTCATCATCCAAGCTTTATGACTTAAAAGGCAAGTTTTCCCCTTTCTTGGTCAAAGTGCACTGTGTTCTATCAGTTAGTACCTTATGGGTTTTCAGCATCGGGTACCTGTTTCTCAGATTTTCAAGTCTGCCACCTAGTCTTCTGTTCACATGTTCCATGTCAGGCTTTCATTGCTGTCTGTGTCCCATCTGGAAGATTTCCCATTACCGTTTGTCCCAGGGACAATGGTGTCACTGTGGCGAGAAGGAATCTCTAGTGTGGACCACAATAAAAAGCTAATCTACTAATATTCCAAAGAACAGGCCATACCACCAGCAATCTTTTTGGTAAAAACAAGCTTTGTTCCTTTTCTAAAGTGATTCTAAGGCCTCATGCACACTGGACCTTTTTACAGCAGCTGTTTTTGGCTTCTGATGTTTTTATACAGTCAATAAACTCCCTATGTGTCCATGCACACATATGCTGTTATCAGTTGGCTGGGGTGTTTTTTGGGTTAAACCCCCCCCCCCCCAAAAAACGAGTGGGTTCAGCTGTAGAAAACGTCAAATACGGCTCACCAGCGTTTAACGTTTTTGATCCATTGAACTAAAAAAAAAACGCTAATGCAAAAAAGCGCTAAAGACCGCTATTACAAAAACCTATAAAAATGCCAGTAGCTTTGCAGTGAGTTTTTCAGACGTTATTTTAACATCCAGTGTATTTAAAAAAATAACAAACATGTCATGCTTACCTGTTTGCACAAAGCAGCCCCGATCCTCCTCTTCTCGGGTCCCCCACCAGCACTCCTGGCTCCTCGACCACCCCCTGAGGGCCCCTATAGCAAGCTGCTTGTTCTGGGGGCACTCGTGCATGCTTGCTCCTGAGCCGCCTCTGTGTGTCCATAAGACTGAGTGCAGCTCAGTCCTGCTCTCAGATCCCCCCCCCCCCTTTCCATCCTTTTCACTGGCTGCTATTGTCAGCAGCGGGAACTGTGTCTCAGCCAATGAGAAGGGAGAGACCTGGGCGAGCTGCTGCTCTTGTGCACATCGCTGGATCGGGATTAGGCTCAGGTGAGTATTAGGGGGGGCTGCACTCATGCATGAAGGTACAAAACCTCCTTCCTGTACAACCACTTTAAGCCATAACATTGCTCTGGCAGCAGGCTTCACCCCTGATAAGGAACCGGTGTCTGGTGCAGTGTTGTTGCCTGAAGAGGAATAAATGCTTGTTTTTACAAATGCTTAGTGGTGCTTTGGTCATTCTTCGGAGTAGTGGCGGTTGCTGTCTGGGATAGAGGCGTCTACTGCTGTGCCCCGGCACCTTTAACAAATTCCAGTAAGCATGAGTTGTCTGCCTGGAAGTGGAGCATTTCTCTTTGTTTGTACATTTAAAAAAGCTAGCTTAACCACTTCAGCCCCTTTTTTCAATTTCGCACTGCACTGCTTTAACTGGTAATTGCGCGGTCATGCAATGTTGTAACCAAACAAAATTTGCGTCCTTTTCTTCCCACAAATAGAGCTTTCTTTTGATGGTATTTGATTGCCTCTGTGATTTTTATTTTTTGCGATTATAAACGGAAAAAGACCAAAAATTTTGAAAAAAAAAAAGATATTTTCCACTTTTCGTTCTAAGAAAAATCAAATAAACTCAATTTTAGTCAAACATTTGGGCCAAAATGTATTCAGCCACATGTCTTTAGTAAAAAAAAATGCCAATAAACGTATATTTATTAGTTTGCGCAAAAGTTATAGCGTCTACAAACTAGAGTACATTTTCTGGAATTTACACCGCTTTTAATTTATGACTGCCTATTTCATTTCTTGAGGTGCTAAAATGGCAGGGAAGTACAAAACCCCCCCAAATGACCCCATTTTGGAAAGTAGACGCCCCAAGCTATTTGCTGAGAGGCATGTTGAGCCCGTTGAATATTTTTTTTTTTTAGTCCCAAGTGATTGAATAAAGACAAAAAAAAAATAATAAAATAAAACATTTTCAAAAAGTTGTCACTAAATGATATATTGCTCACACATGCCATAGTTATATGTGGAATTGCACCCCAAAATACATTTTGCGGCTTCTCCTGAGTACGGGGATACCACATGTGTGGGACTTTTTGGGAGCCTAGCCGCGTACGGGGCCCCGAAACCCAAGCACCGCCTTCAGGATTTCTAAGGGTGCAAATTTTTGATTTCACTCCTCACTACCTATCACAGTCTCGAAGGCCATAAAATGTCAAAATAGCACAAACCCCCCCCCCCCCCCCAAATGACCCCATTTTGGAAAGTAGACACCCCAAGCTATTTTTTGAGAGGCATGTTGAGTATTTTTTTTTTAAATTTTCAAAACTTTGTGACAAAAAGCGAGATCTGCAAAATACTCACCATACCTCTCAGCAAACAGCTTGGGGTGTCTACTTTCCAAAATGGGGTCATTTTGGGGGGTTTTATGCCATCTGGGCATTCCATGGCCTCCGAAACTGTGATTGGCAGTGAGGAGTGAAATAAAAAAATTACACCCTTAGAAAGCCTGAAGGCAGTGCTTGGTTTTGGGGTCCCATACGCAGCTAGGCTCCCAAAAAGTCCCACACATGTGGTATCCCCGTACTCAGGAGAAGCAACAGAATGTATTTTGGGGTGTATTTCCACATATGCCCATGACATGTTTAAGCAATATATCATTTAGTGACAACTTTTTGTAAAAAAAATATATATATATATTTTTTTTCATTATTCAATCTCTTGGGATAAAAAAAAAAAAAAAAAATTTAATGGGCTCAACATTGCTCTCAGCAAATAGCTTGGGGTGTCTACTTTCCAAAATGGGGTCATATATATTGTTAAAGCAAAGGCCCTACAGATTAAAATGGTGGGTGTTGCATTTTTTTTTCCACACAGTATTTGCGCAGCGATTTTTCAAACGCATTTTTTGTGGAAAAAATACACTTTTTTTTTATTTTAATGGACTAAAACACACTATATTGCTCAAATTTTTGATGAAATAAAAAATATGATCTTAGGCCGAGTACATGGATACCAAACACGACATGCTTTAAAATTGCGCACAAACACGCAGTGGCGACAAACTACATACATTTTTAAAAGCCTTTACAGGATACCACATTAGATTCACGGAGGAGGTCTACTGCTAAAATTACTGCCCTCGATCTGACCTTCGTGGTGATACCTCACATGCATGGTGCAATTGCTGTTTACATATGACGCCAGACCAATGCTTGTGTTCGCCTTTGCGCAAGAGAAGGGGGGGGCAGGGGTGCTTTTAGTTTTTTTTTATTTATTTAGCTTTTTTATTTTATTTTTAAACTGTTCCTTCCATTTTTTTTCTTCGTTATCATTTTTATTGTTATCTCAGGGAATGTAAATATCCCCTATGATAGCAATAGGCAGTGACAGGTACTCTTTTTTTGAAAAAATTGGGGTCTATTAGACCCTAGATCTTTCCTCTGCCCTCAAAGCATCTGACCACACCAAGATCGGTGTGATAAAACGCTTTCCCAATTTCCCAATGGCGCGGTTTATATTCGGGAGGGGGGACATTCCCTCCCACTGCTTGTAAAAGCAGTCTAGAGGCTAATTACCCGCTAGAATTGCTTTCACATGAAAGCCGATCACTGGCTGAAAAGAATGATACCAAGATGATACCTAAACCTGCAGGCATCATTCTGGTATAACCATTCAAAGTCCAGCAACATACTGGACATATATTGTAATCTTTTTTTTCATGCAGCCTCTTGGCTGAACGAAAAAAAGAGATTGATTGGTGGGTATGCCCACCATTAGAATACCTCCCTTCATCCACCCACTTCTAATGATGGGCATACATGCACCATTTATATATGCCGAAGCATGGGGGCATCCTCCCGCAAAAGTTATGCCATGTACACACGGTCGCACTTTTCCACGGGGCAAACCTCCGTCGGAATTTCGACCGTATGTACGCGGCATTAGGAGCCAATTGCTCCTCCGCCCCTGCTGCCCCCATGCTTCGGCATATATGCTCTTTTTTTTAACTGTGGTGGTGAAATCACCTCCTACAGCGTTGGAGTCACGGCTTTATGTATCGTGGGAGCAAGCGCTGTTGCTGTCAAGATAAATAAATCCGCTCTGCAACTGAATGGCGCACCTGAAAACAAAAAAATGGTTAACACTAAAACACAGTAAACAAAATTACATACCTGAAAAGCAAGCATGATAAAACATAATAAAACATTGCAGAATAGAATGGAGTAAAAAAAGAGCAACAATAGAGAGAGAGAGAGAGAACAATAAAACGACAACTATTTTTGTTTTTTTTTATTTTTTTGAGATTCACAGGTAAAAAAGCTCCTGACTGTTAGCGACTGAATCAAAACGCTACCACAAAAAAAATGTTAGCGATCGCAGGGATCAGGCCTGACTCTGCGAACGCTGCAGTTATGTGTGCTTAGTGTTTTGTAAGTGACAGTGATCGATCGATACTGCACTTGGGTGGGCTGGGCTGGGCGGAGGGGGAAAACGCAGGTGCTAGCAGGTATCTGGGCTGATCCCGCTAACAATGCGTTTTTTTGGAACCCTAAACTGCTGGGACGCTAGTATAGATCTGATCAGATCAGATATTGATCTGTTCAGATACTGTGCCACTAAGGGAGGTGTATGCTTTGCGCGTGGGTGTTTGCGGTACTGGCACTAACCTGGGGCGACGCAGACCTTATTTGACCCTAAAACCTAATTGATATCACCCGCCGGGCGATCAGGGGGTTAAAACCGTTATTGGGTAATAAAATGGCGGGTGCCCTGACAGTATAAAAAACAAACTAACTGACCAGCGTCACCCGTAACAGTTATACGGTGATCACTGGTGAATCGGTTAACTAGGGGCAATCAGGGGGTTAAAACCTTTATTAGGTAATATATGGGGGTACCTGACGCTATATAAAAACCTGACGGGGAACCTAAATAACTAACTGGCTAACCAGCGTCACCAGTGACACTTATACGGTGATCACTGGTGAAAGAGTTAACTCTAGGAGCAATCGGGGGTTAAAACCTTTATTTAGGTTGTAATATGGGGGTACCTGACCTATAAACCTATTTCTGAACCTATATAAACCTGGCGGTTAACCTAAAAAAAAACTGGCTACCTAGCGACACCAGTGACACTAATGCAGCGATCAGAAAAACGATTGCTTAGTGACACTGGCAAAAGGGGGTGAAAGGGTTAACTAGGGGCAATCAGGGGGTTAAACCCTTTATTAGGGGGGGGGGTAGGGGGCTACCTTAGACCTAAAGGGGCCTAAAACTAACTGCCCTGACAGTTATTTCAGTCACACTGACACTAAATGCAGTGATCAGTAAATAAATGATCACTGCAATCAGTGACACTCTGACTGGAGGGGCAGGGGGTGATCTGGGGGTGACAGGGGGGTTAATTGTGTGCCTATGTGTACTGGTGTCAGTGTACTGTTGGTGCACTAACCTGGATGTCTTCTCTCCTCGGCGTCCCGGTCAGATAGACCGACACGCCGAGCGTGACATCACTTCCGCCTGCCTGTATTTACAATACAGAGACAGGGGAAGCTTTTCATTCGCCAGGAGCGATCGCGAGGGGGTGGCCAGAAACCACTGGCCGTCCCCTCATCTCGGATCGCTCCTGAAGCGATGCCGACCGTCCCCGCTCTGCGGTGGGGGGTCCGATTGGACCCCCCACTCGCCGGAAGAATGTCACGTACAGGTATGGGATTTTGCCTGTACGTGCCATTCTGCTGACGTATATCTACATGGGGCGGTCGGCAAGTGGTTAAAGTGGTTGTAAAGTCAGAAGGTTTTTTATTATAATGCATTCTTTGCATTAAGATAAAAAAGCCGCCTGTGTGCAGCAGCCCCCCTAATACTTACCAGAGTCCCCTCTCTGTCCAGAAATGTCTGAGTGTCTTGACTGTCCGGGACTCTCCCTCCTGATTGGCTGAGACACAGCAGCAGCGCCATTGGCTCCTGCTGCTATCAAAGTCAGTTAGCCAATCAGGAGAGAGAGGGGGGTGGGGCTGAACTGCATCTCATGTCTGAATGGACAGACGGAGCTGCAGCTTGACTTGGGTGCCCCCATGGCAAGCCGCTTGCTGTGGGGTTACTCAACAGGAGGGAGGGGCCAGGAGCACAGAAGAGGCACCCGCGAAGAGGAGGATCCGGGCTGCTCTGGGCAAAGCCACTGCAACAGAACAGGTAAGTATAACATGAGACTTTACAATCACTTTAAGCAGCCCATAGATTATGCAGTTTTCTTTCCTTCCACTACAGATGGAAGGAAAGAAAATTGCTTGAATCCCCCATCAAAACATCGTCAGTATTGTTGATGGGGGATTCCCTCCCGCAGCGCTATTGTGTTCAGTCATTAGAGGCGCACAGGGATGAACACAGAACACAATGATCACTGCTAGCGACTTTAGATTCGATCCATCTATTAAAAGGCTTTACCTACCTAATAAAGTGTTTGTTTTACTATCATTGTATCTCTGTTAGAGAGATTTGGCTTGACTTTAACTTGCAGTGTCAATATAATAACCATATGAAGCAAGCTTTTAAAATGTGAAAGTCCTATAAAAATTACTTGATACTTAAAACTATATTGATGATTGAATTTTTTTTCTAATGTAAAATGCCTTGTACTTTCCCTTTTTATTAGTAGATATCTGTTATCTATAGTTAATTACATCATTGTTCAATCTTTCATGATCAAATTTGTTTGAAAGGTGGTGTTGGGCTTTCACAGATCTGTAAAAGATCACTTTGTCTACGTAACACCCTTTCCAACAAACAAACCATGTAGCTTGTACTCACGAATAGAAACACTGAAATGATCTGATAATCAGCTCCTTACAGGCCCTCCTGTCACATCACAACTCCTTGGCTAAAGAAACAATTGATAGGAGGCACAAGGTACAAGTCACAGGAGCCTCACCAGGCATTGGGGCTTTCATAGTTACATAGTTAGTAAGGTTGAATAAAGACACCAGTCCATCCAGTTCAACCTGAGTGAGTGTCTACAACTGTCCCTATTCCTGTACAGTACATTGCACACTCACATTGATCCCTACCCTCAAGGAGCCCACAATCCAAGGTCCCCATTCATATACTAGGGCCAATTTTGGACAGAAGCCAATTAACCTACCTGCATGTCTTTGGAGTGTGGGAGGAAACCGGAGTACCCGGAGGAAACCCACGCAGGCACAGGGAGAACATGCAAACTCCAGGCAGGGAGTGTCGTTGTTGGGATTCGAACCAGCGACCCTTTTTACTGCTAGGAGAGAGTGCGAACCACTTCACCACTGTGCTGCCCCTGTGTTAATACGCAGAGGACACTGTCAGATAGGTGGAATTTTTTTTTTTTTACAGATATGCCAAAATATCATGTAATAAATTTATAAAATCCACAGCCAAATGTGGCTTTAAATCTGAAGTGCTTCAAATGGAAATTCATTCCAGGTCTTTCATCTTTGTTAATACGCAGAGGACACAATACTTTATAAATGAATATGAATAAACTCCTGCTTATCAGAGCTCCAGGCAGATATAAAAGGCACAAATGAATGCAGCACTGTATTGATTGATACATCATTAAACTTATGTTTTAAATATAAGCAGTATAGGTACCTGAATCTAACTACAGTCGCTGTACAGCAGGGCTGGAGTGTGAGAGGAAGTAAAAGCCAATGTGTTTGTGCTGAGAAGAAGCGTGCTGATAGGAAGGGAGAGCAGAGAGACAGGAGTAAGCTCATCAATGTGTTGCTTCTCTTTTCACTGTCCAGTCACAGGCTGGAGTGGGACCAGGGTGACCTGGGCTCCGAGGAAGTAGGGTGAATGATGCTAGTCATCAGACTTAGGAAATCTAGCAAAAGGAAAAAAGTACTGCAGAGGAAATCTCTAAATTGAAGCTGAATATTGCAGCTAAAACTGTTTTTTGTTATTTTATCTTTTAACCACTTGCCGACCAGCCGCCGTCATTGTACTGTGGCAGGTCGGCACATTCCTGCGAATCGCTGTTGCTGTACGTTTGCCCTTTAAACAGCACTCACAGTCGCTGCACAGCGGAGGACACGATACGTGTGGCCGGCGGCCGCAATGTCTGCCGGCCACATGTGATCGCGGCCACGAGAGCCAGAACGTGTGTGTGTGTTTGTAAGTGTAAACATACAAATCCCCATTCTGTCAGGAGAGGAGAGACATATTGTCTGTTCCTACTAAGTAGGAACAGCGATCTGGCTCCTCCTCTAATAAGTCACAGTTAGAAACACCTAGCAGGTAACACATTTAACCCCTTGATCGCCCCCTAGTGTTAACCCCCTCCCCACCAGTGACATTTACACAGTAATCCGTGCATTTTTATAGCTCTGATCGCTGTATAAATGTCAACGGTCCCAAAAATGTGTCAAATGTCCGATCTGTCTCCCGCAATGTCGCAGTCCCGCAAAAAAAAAACGCAGATCGCCACCAATATTATTAAAAAAAAAATAATAAAAAATGCCATAAATCTATCCCCTATTTTGTAGACACTATAACTTTTGAGCAAACCAATCAATACATGCTTTATAGAAGAATAATTATCGGCCTAAACTGAGTCCCCATTGCAGCTTGTGCAGGGGAAAAGAGAGGAGCGCCGCCGCCACCTGATTGATTAGAGTGCCAGGAACATCACAGCTTTCATTTCAGTAGCTGTGTGTTCTGTGCCGTGCACTGTCACATACAGCCCCTTCTCTTTGTCTGGGCACTTTGATAGACAGATCACCCGTCCAATCCTGGGATGGGTGATCTGTCTATCAAAGTTCCCCGGACAAGGGGGAGGGGCTGTATGTGACGGCGCGGGGAACACATAGCCATTGAAATGAAAGCTGTGATGTTCCCGGCACTCTAATCGGCCAGGCAGCGGCGGTTCACCTCTCTTTTCTGCGCTATAGGACACCCCCATGATGGGCGGCACCAGGGGCGGTTCCCCGCCCCCTTTTTTGTCTCCATTATAGGCTGTTTTTCTCTTTCGGCAAATTGTCGAAAAGGCCATTTTCGGCCGATACGTTTCCAAAATTTCTGTGCATCCCTAATTATTTTCCTATTATAGATTTCCCTGCTCTCATAAAATACAATTAAAGTTTGTCAAACATGCCCATCAAGTTCAGTGGTGCCGCTCTGCAACTGTGAGCCATGCATGCGATTGCGTGGCATTAAATGTGTAAATCAAGCGCCTTCTCAACACCTGTCAAATGCCTTCTGAAAAGTGATAAGGCGGCTTTTCAGGGGGCACTGCAAGTGTGAAGGAGCCCTCTAATAACAGAGCTGGCATGGCATGTGATAGCATATGGTGAAGAGTCCAAGGACCTTTTAAGGCCCATTCACATCATATCTTTGCAGTCCATCGGCAGGGTGGCATTCAAATAAATGGCATCACATATAACGTGCGTTTCCGCATGTTGTTGTAAAACGTGCGTTACCGCAATGACATAGTGTGAATGGACCCTTACAAATGAGAAGGTTACTTTGGTATTGAGGAAGTATAGTAAGGCTATACTATAGAGTGTTCTCTATAATCAAATAATTATGGCAGCTTTCTATTAATGAAAGAAATAAAACTGGAGACTAGAAGAAATGTTTGTAATTGGAAAAACTCAGAAAACAGAAGTGTTTCTGTCCAGCAACAAGTCTTTACACTTCATATAGCAAGTTTGTTATATTCTCATACAATGATGCTGTACTGTGATCTGCCTCACTAATAATGAATGGCCCAGTAATTCAGTAGATTAATGATAGAACCTTGCTATGAATAATTAATAGCAGGTAATGACATTGTACACAGAGACTACTCATCATGTACCGATATTCCGTCTGCCCGCACCCTGGCTGTGTGTACAGAGAAGCGATGTCACGTTACCGCAATGATGTATTTTCTGTAAGAGCGCATCATTTTGATATTATTATTCATGTTGTATATTTAGGGCCCATTCACACGCATGGAAATCGCTGCACCAACATCACTTGTGTTGGTACGGCAATCTGTCAGTTTTTCTTTTTCGTTCAGCCTGCTGGGTTGAACAAAGAGTAACTTTGTGTGTACCCAGCTTTATAGGATTGTACATGGAAACACATGTCCGCATCTTTGAAGGTTTGCAAGTTGAACGTTCTTATGTAGGGGACTTACTGTACTTTGTATTTCAATAATACTTGGAATAACAAGTTACCGCAAAGCATAGCTTTTAAGGTTGGCATCAAGCCTGTGCCACATTTAACCAGTTTCAGCGTTGTCTAAAACTGGACTCCTCGATTTCAGCGCCAGAAGATTTGGCTGCTCAATGACCAGGCTGTTTTTTGCGATGCAACACTGAGTCGTTTTAACTAAGAATTGCGTGGTCGTGCGACGCTGTACCCAAACAAATTTGATGTTTTTTTTTTCCCCCCACAAATAGAGCTTTCTTTTTGTGGTATTTGATCATCTCTGAGATTTAATTTTTTTGCGCTATAAACAGAAGAGCGATATTTTGTACTTTTTGCTATAATAAATATCCCGTTTTTTTTTTTTTAAAGCTAATTTTTTCCTCAGTTTAGGCCGATATGTATCCTTCTACATATTTTTGGTAATAAAAAAATCGCAATAAACGTATATTGATTGGTTTGCGCAAAAGTTATAGCGGCTACCAAATAGGGGATAGATTTATGTCATTTTTTTTATTTATTTATTTATTTTTTTACTAGTAATGACAGTAACGATTTAGCGATTTTTTATTTTATTTTTTTTTTTTTTTTTATATGGGCACTGCGATATTGCGACGGACAGATCGGACACTTTTGACACATTTTTGGGACCATTGACAATTCTACAGCGATCAGTGCTATAAAAATGCACTGGTTACTGTATAAATGTCACTGTCAGGGGATGGGTTAACACTAGGGGCTCTCACTGTCAGGGGAGGGGGTTAACACTAGGGGCGATCAAGGGGTTAACTGTGTTCCCTAGGTGTGTTCTATCTGTAGGGGGGGGTGGGACTTCCTAGGAGGAGAGAGATCTGTGGTCATACTTGGTATGAACACACGATCTGTCTCTACTCCCCTGAAAGAACGGGGATTTGTGTGTTTACACACACACAGATGCCGGTTCTCGCTCTGTCACAAGCGGTCACGGGTTCCTGGTGGTCATCGCGCCCGCCGGGCATACGCTGTGCGCCTCCGGTATCACGCGCTCTCCCCTAGTGGCCAAAAGGCAAAGCGAAGTAAAGTAACGGTGTTTCGGCCAGCCGTGCCATTCTGCCACAGTTAAACTGTGGCAGCTGGTCGGCAAGCAGTTAAGGGCCGATTCACACTACTGCGATACGGGAACCCTGCAAATCTTACTACGGGTTCCCACATCGCATGTCTCCCGGTGGCATTTCACACTGCCCTATGTGAAACTGCTGGGAGTGTCAGTTAAAAGTTAATGATGCCCCCAAATCAGTTTGCAAATCGCAGTGCAATCTGCAAACTTGGACAGGAATCGGATCGCATGGGTGAAAAAAAGGGTCCTGTGCGAGTTTGTACCGATTGCGATGACAATTCAGCCATACGATCTGTATCGCTGAAATCGCATCGCACGGACATCGAATGTGATTTGCACTGCAGTGTGGTGCAAATCACAATATCACATGCGATCTCGCACCACGCAGCAGTGTGAACCGGCCCTAACAACCAATTTGTTTAACGACCTGATCATTGGAACGGAACCTGGTCGTTAAGTGAGGAGTACCTGTAGTCCCTTTTTTTATTTTACAGCTGGTTACCCTTTTGTTCTGGGTGGTTTCATGAGATCATTATGATTAATGATGTAACATTCATGGTTTTGTATTTCTTCTTTTCTTCATGTTCTTGTTAGTAATGCCTTGTAAGCAGCCCATGTCAATGCCTGGCTCTTGCATTTGAGTAAGCATGACTTTGCAAATCCGTGTGTGATTCCTACTCACTGTGCCTTTGTTGTATTATGAACCCACTCAGAGGTTGCCCTTGTGTTTAGTATTCATGACGGTGCTGGCTAAAAAAAAAAAGAGGCAAGAAAAGCGTGCATCCTGTAGGAAGTTTGCTCCTGTTTGTCGTACCTAAAATCTCCACATCTGGAGTCTGGTTGCACACATACACTTTCTTTTATACTTGTTTTTACACTTTTGATTCACATCTATACAGTTTTTTTTTGATTGTGCCCGCTGTGCATTTTGCACGTGCGATTTTCTTGGCGTCTGGCTTTTTTTTTTTTTTTGCCCAATTTGTTGCTGGGCAGATTAAAAAAATGCAAATCGCAGTAAAATTGCAGCAAAAATGCTATGCATGCTTTTCTGCAGCTTCCCCATTGAAGGCTATTGAACCAAAAAAGCACAGTTTTTTGCTTTTAAAAAAAGTCCCTGCCCTTTCCAAAAACGCAGTGGCTGAAAAAAGCGTAGATGTGAACGTGTCCTATAGGAATTCAAGTTAAATGGACTGTAGTCCGTTTCTTCAAAAAGCACCAAAAAACGCAGAGGTGTGAACCAGGGTGTAGGCCTGGTTTACACAACAAAAACGCACTTCAGCTCTGTTCTTCATGCGTTTCTGCTTGTGCGTTTTTTTATGCGTTCAGGCGCAATTTTGATGCATTTCTGGGTGCATTGCAGATGCGTTTTTTTTTTTCACTGTACTTGGATTTAGTGCATTTTTGATGGGTTCCGGTTCCTTTTGATGTGTTTTACTGCATTCCAGTGCATGAAAAATGCAGCATGTTCTACTTTTTTTTTTTTTTTTTTTATGAAATGCCCTAAAACTGCACTGGTGTAAACTATGCCATGGGAAACGATATAACCTACTTTTTATGCGTTTTTGATGCAGAAAAAAAAAAAACGCACTGGACTGCATGTGGTGTGAACTGGCCCTTAAGATTAAATAGTTGAAGCTGGCATGCTGGGACTTGTAGTTTCACCATTGAGAGTCAATCCAGTGCTTAAAGCTCACATTTCAGTAAGAAGTGGATAGAAGTGGTTTGAATCGCAGTCTGACTTCCTTGGGCCTTCTGTGCTGGGACATTCCCCTGAAGGAAGGCTCCTACTTCTGGCATATTTCACAATATGCCCACTACTATCTGTCCCATATTGAAATATTTGCTTTGACTGGATAGACCTTATAGTGAGTAAATGTAGAGACTGCTGATCTCTCTGCACATCTAAAAATAGCCATCTGATACTAAATCAGCGATATCTTACTTTCCTAATCCTCATTTCTTTTCCCGGCCAGTGACTTGGACACTATTGGAGCCAAGCAACTAGCATTTCAGAAGTCAGTAATGGTTACCTCCATTGTTTCCCTCAGTATAGTTTTATTTAAAGCCACACACCAAGCAGAATAAAGTATTCTTGCCTTGCCCTGCCCCTACCCCCTACACTGCAGAGGTTAACCACTTAAGCCCCGGACCATTTGGCTGGCCAAAGACCAGAGCACTTTTTGCGATTCGGCACTGCGTCGCTTTGACTGACAATTGCACGGTCGTGCGACCTGGCTCCCAAACAAAACTGACGTCCTTTTTTTTCCCCCACAATTAGAGCTTTCTCTTAGTGGTATTTGATCACCTCTGCGGTTTTTTTTTTTTTTGCGCTATAAACAAAAATAGAGCAACAATTTTGAAAAAAAAAGCATTATTTTTTACTTTTTGCTATTAAAAATATAACCCCCAAAAAAAAAAAAAAAAAAAAAAAAAATATATATATATATATATATATATATATATATATATATATATAAAATTATAAAAAAAAAAACATTTTTTCCCTCAGTTTAGGCCGATAAGTATTCTTCTACATATTTTTGGTTAAAAAAAAAAATTGCAATAAGCGTATATTAATTGGTTTGCGCAAAAGTTATAGCGTCTACAAAATAGGGGTTCGTTTTATGGCATTTTTATTAATAATTTTTTTTTTTTTTTTTTTTTTTACTAGTAATGGCGTGACTGCGACATTATGGCGGACATATCGGACAATTTTGACACATTTTTGGGACCATTGTCATTTTTATAGCAATCAGTGCTATAAAATTACTGTGAAAATGACACTGGCAGTGAAGGGGTTAACCACTAGCTGGCTAGGAAGGGCTTAAATGTGTCCTAGGGAATGATTCTAACTGTTAGGGGGTGTGGCTACGAGTGGCACGTCACTGATCACTAGAGCTGCACGATTCTGGGAAAAATGAGAATCGCGATTCTTTTGCTTAGACTAAAGAGCCTAATTCTGGTAATGGTAATTGTAATTTAAAAAAAAAAAATCAGCTGTAGACGGCGCATGCGCAATCAACACGCTGCTCTCTCCCGATGCTCGGGGCTGGTTATTCATTTAATAGAGCAAGGGGTGGATGCCTTTCTCAAAGGGGCAGAGGAAAAGCGCATTTGGCCATACTTCTCCTGTAGGTCACATGAGTGCACTTAGTTCTGCACTCCTGTGACCTGGATTTAGCTGACTGCAGGCTAAATTCCGCTGTCGGCTGATATAACAGAGCCGGTCTCTGCAGGGATCCCAACAATGATGTTGGGATCTGCCCAAGTGGCAGCTGGCTCAGAGTTCTCAGTGCGCCACCGAGATCCTGAGCCAGCCTCTCCCACCTCCTGCACAATCGGGAACTCCAATGAGCTCTGACAGTCACCACTCAGAGCGGACCTGAGAACTGGGTGATTGGATCAATGCTACATCTACATAGGTGAGTATGATTGATTGTTTTTGGAATCCCACACTTCTCTTTTCAAGGCCAAGTTCACCTTTTCCTGAAAATGGCCCAAGCAAACTGTGCAGCTTTGTTACATGTTCATTATTTTTATTACATTTTGATATGTCATACATGTGGGCCATTGGGGCCCCACTGGAAGCCTGCCTGAAAAACTCCCAGTCAGCAATCCCCACATCCTGCCTTGTTGCTGGGATATGAAAAATGTTGAGTTTTGCTTTTGTAATGCTGGGAGGGAGCATCCAACAGTTTTCATGTCCTAGCAACAAAGCAGTATGTGGGGATTGCTGACTGGTTTGTTTTGGCCAGGCTTCTGGTATAACAGTAAAATCATTGAACATTTTACAGTTTCACAGTTTAACTTCTGGGACCTCTTGTCTGCATAGGCTATTTTCCAGAAAAGGTCAATTTAAGTCTAGTTTAAAGCCAGCCATAAATGGAGCAATTTTGGAGCCATTGTGTTCTCCTGACAGGGTAAGCCGTCCCAGCCAGGAGAGCGATGATTAATGCTAGTGGCTAATATAGAAAGTATAATGGCAATTAGGGTTGCACCGATACCACTTTTTTAAGACCGAGTACAAGTACCGATACTTTTTTTTTCCAAGTACTCGCCCATACCGATTTTTTATTTTTTTTTTGTCATGTGACCGTGGGGAGAGGAGGCGAAGCGGATCTCGGCTGCTTTGCTGAAATTTATACAGGGAGATCAGTACTTGTAATTCCCCCCACCGCTGCTCTGATCACCCCTGACTGCCCAGGTATAGGATCAAGCATAGGAGCATTTGCAAGCAATTGTGCAAATGCTCGGTATCGGTGCAACCCTAGTAATAGCACATGTCAAATCTGAATGGTTGTACACAATAGGAAGGGCTCCCCTAGTATAAAACTTCCCTTTTATTTTGACACAATAAAAAAGATAGTTTAGGATGCACTCACATGGTTCCAGTGAAACAACACGCCTGTCGCAGTGTAAAAGAAGCCAGAGTGATCCCATCTGTTCACCAAATGAATGGCTGCTCCAATGATGTACTTCTGTCTGCAGCCTGGGGGTCTGAGCCAAGGGCTGCTGCAGGAGTCGGGATGGAGACACTCAGTCACTGAAGTCTATGGCAGTGTGGTGAGGAACCCGGGGCGGCTGTGAATGCCGGACCAATGTGCCGAGGGGGTCACGGAACACAAGTCTGTGTACTCAAATGTGCTGTGGATACTGCAACTAGTTTCTGAGGGCGTAGTCTCCTTCTTCAGGCACTTCATATACATGCATACATATGTATGTATGTATATGCATGTGTGTGTGTGTATATATGTGTGTGTATATGTATATATATGTATTATATATATGTATATATATGTATATATATGTTATATATGTATATATATAATATGTATATATATATATATATATACACACCCACACACACACACACACACAACACACACACACACACACACACACTTGTCCAAAATGTCTTGGTATGCTGATGCCTTAAGAGTTCCCTTCACCGGAACCAAGGGGCCAAGCCCAACCCCCCAAAAACAACCCCTCCTCACCAAATAATTTGGACTAGCCCTGTGCCATAATCGGTGGGTCCCGCGCCCATGTGCAGGAGTGACGTCATTGTGGCTCCGGCCAGTCACGGAGCCGGAGTCCGAAGTGCACAGCCGTTAACCTAGGTGGTCAGGTCGAATTTACTTTAACAGGTTTTCTCATCAGTGATTTTTCTCCACAGTCTGTTAACTATATAAATACAATTCTCAAACAACCCCCCATTTCCCTTTTAAATTCTTTAGAATCGAATAGCCTGACTTTCTCTGTCTCATAGTGAGTGGTTAGACACAAATTCTAATACAATTTCCAGACTTTCCGGATCTTATTTAAAAAGAAAAAAAAAGTGTGCCCCACTCAGGATTTCAGGTGGGTGTGGTAGAGGTGCCTGTGGGAGGGGGTAGGTAAAAGGCATACACCAGCTGATTCTTATTTTATTTTTTTTTCCTATTCTTCATTCTTCGTTATTTTTTTCTTGCGTTTACCTTGTACTGTCTTTGTCAAAATCCCTAAGACCCCTTTCACACCGGGGCGTTTTTCAGGCGGTACAGCGCTAAAAATAGCGCCTGTTCACCGCCTGAAAAAATCCGACCCCTTTAACTCCAGTGTGAAAGCCGGCGGGCTTTCACACTGGAGCGGTGCGCTAGCAGGATGACAAAAAAAGTCCTGCTAGCAGCATTTTGGAGCGGTATAGGAGCGGTGTGTTCACCGCTCCTATACCGCTCCTTCCCATTGATTAGAATGGGACACTGCGGTAAAACCGCGGCAATACCGCCGCAAAGCGCCGCTACGGAGGCGCTCTGCGGGGGTGTTTAACCCTTTTTCGGCCGATCGCGGGGGGTAAAACCGCACCGCGAGCGGCCGAATACCGCGGTTAAAACGACGTAAAGCAGCGCTAAATATAGCGCTGCTTTACCGTCACCGCGGCTCCCCGCCCCAGTGTGAAAGGGGCCTAAGAGTGGATGCTTAAATAATGCTGACTGGAGAGAATCGTATGATCCAGACAGTTTTAGCTTATCTTAAAATAAATATGAATACTATGCTTGTTCTGTGAAGTGCCATGGTTATGAAATACATATGATGTCAATAATAATGTTAAAAATATCAGGGCAATAATCTCTTTTCAGGGGCTAGAAAATATTTTGCACATGACTGTATTATCAAATTCGATGTGTAATGGCCTAAAATCTTACAAGGTACAAACTTTATTGGATGATGTCTAATCAAATGCATTTTCTATGAATAAGAATGTATTGTTAAATGTTGTATATTTGTCAATGTAAATCTATTTACATTTGTAAAGTTGCTATAGTTATCAAGTTGAGTATCTGTTGCTGTTTTTTCTGGTAATATTGGGATTAAATTATGCGTCCTGTGTAGTAAATTGGAATTAATTTCTGCCCATTATTTTCTGCAGGAGAACGCGATCCATGCATGGACCATGCCCCGTAACCACGTTTGGACCAAAAGCCTGTATGCTGCAGAATCCAAAAGGGATCATGTGAGTACTTCTGGAAAAATTAGGGAAAAGTCTAAATGTTATCTGTACTTCAATTTTCACTTTTTTATTGTATTCATACTTATTATTTCTAGACGTGTTGGGAACATCTCATACTTAAAGTGTCCACCTTTTACAGAAAAAATGTACGACTTGTCCTACGATTTGAGACTGCAAAGTCGCATGACAAGCCGTTCCCCATGATTTCCAATGACTACCATTCATATTAGTACGACTTCAAGTCGTGCCGACTTTAAAGTAGTCCCTGCACTACTTTGGTCCAACTTTGATCCTACTTTAGCCCATTTAATATCACAAAGTCAGATTGCTGTCTTAACTGAACCGACTTTGGAATGCCACTTGTGCTCTGATGATCTTGAAGGTGACATCCACGCCAAATAATAAAAAAATAAAAGTCATGGGTTTCCCATCCAAGAGCATACCAGGCCCTTCAGTCTGGCATGGATTTTAAAGGGAACCCCATAAAATCCATACCTGACCCTTATCTAAGCACACAGCCCAGCAGGTCAGGAAAGGTGGTGGGGATGAGTGCGCCCCTCACCCCAAAGCACCTTGTTCCCGTCAACCCTAGCTGTTGGTTGACGGGGTCTGCCGGCGTGTAGCTTATCGGAATCAAGGGGACCCCCAGATACCGGCCCCCCACCCTAGGTGAATGGGTAGGAGGTACCCCTACCCATTCACCTAAAAAAAAAAAAAAAAAAGTCAAAAAATAAAACACAGTATACAGGTTTTTAAAGTTTAATTTATTAAGCAGCTCCGACGTCTCTTCCGACTTTTTCTCCCCACTCCGGCTCTTCTGTCTCCTCCGCTGATGTCTTCTACCTCTGCCGGGTTCTTCCCTGTCCGGGTCTTCTCCGCTGATTTCTTCTAGCCCTCTCCGGTTCTTCTCCCCCTCTCCGGTTCTTCTCCCTCTGTCCGCTGTCTTCTGTCTTTGCCGGTCTTCTCCGCTGTCTTCTAGCTCTTTTGCCCGATCTTCTCTGCTGTCTTCTCCCTCTGTTCTTTTTTCGAGGATGACTCGACGCTCTCTCCCGCTCTAATGCTGGGTGCGCAGTGTGCCACTACTTATATTGGCATGAGGCCGGGTCACCAGAGGCCCGTCCCTTATGACATCACCACCCAATCTTCCCCCGGGCGGTGGTGTCATAGGGGGCGGGCCTCCAGGAAACCCCGCCTCATGCCAATATAAGTAGTGCCACACGGCGCACCCAGCATTAGAGCTGGAGAGAGCATTGAGTCAACATCGGAAGAAGAACAGAGGGAGAAGACAGAGGCAGAAGACGTCGCCAGAAGAGGGAGACGAGCCGGAGAGGGGAGATGAAATCGGAAGACACCCTGAAACTGCCTAATAAATTACTTTAAAAGCCTGTGTACTGCGTTTTTTATTTTTGACATTTCTTTTTTTTTAGGTGAATGGGTAGGGGTACAGTGTACCCCATACTCTTTCACCTGGGGTGGGGGGGCTGGGATCTGGGGACCCCCCCTTGTTAAAGGGGGCTTCCAGATTCCGATAAGCTCCCCGCCCGCAGACCCCGACAACCAATGGCCAAGGTTGTCGAGAAGAGGCCCTTGTCTTCATCAACATGGGGACAAGGTGCTTTGGGACGGGGCCCCCCTGCCCCAAAGCACCCACCCTTCAATGTTGAGGTCATGCAGCCTGGTATGGTCGGGGGGGGTGCTCACTCGTCCCCACCCCCTTTTCTGACCTGCCGGGCTGTGTGCTCAAATAAGGGTCTGGTATGGATTTTGGGTGGACCACCACGTGTTTTTTTTTTTTTTCGGCGTGGGGGTTCCCCTTAAAAACCATGCCAGACCGAAGGGCCTGGTATGCTCTTGGAGGGGGAACCCATGACGTTTTGTTTTCTACATTGTGCGTGGAGTTCCCCCCTAAAGATTCATGCCAGACAGTGCCTGGTATTGTCGGGGAGTAAAGGTGAACTAACCCTTTAAGCTGACCATACACTAAGGGAATTCACTTAGTCGATGGCCTCACCAGCCCCTCTCTGTTCACCAGAAGTCAGCTGCATCCAATCAGGCTGAACAACGGAAATCTTAAAGTGATTGTAAAGTCTTGTTTTGTTTTTATTTTTCCCTATAAAAATAACAAACATGTTATACTTACGTGCTCTATTGCAGTGAATTTGCACGGAGCAGACTGGATCCTCCTCTTCCTGTGATCCTGGCTTCTTCCTCTTGTTCAGTGCCCCCACAGCAAGCAGCTTGCTATGGGGGCACCCGAGCTAAGTCACAGCTCCCTGTGTCCATTCAGACACAGACCCCATGCCCCACCCCATCTCTACCTGATTGGCTAGCTGACTTTTATTGAAAGCAGCAGGAGCCAATGGCACAGCTGCTGTGTCTCAGACAATCGGAAGGAGAATCTGGATGGCTGAGACACTCGTGGATAGAGAGGGAGCTCAGGTAAGTGTTAGGGGGGCTGCTACACACAGAAGGCTTTTTATCTTCATGCATGGAATGCATGAAGATAAAAAAAAACCCTGCCTCTACAACCCCTTTAACTGTGTATGGACAGCTGTAGTAATATATTTTGCAATACAGTAACCATGTAAAGTGTACTAACCATTGGTAACCATTGAGATTCTCTCCTTTTTATGTTTTATTTAGCTATAAAGTGAACTGATTGCTGAAGTTTATTCTACTTTGAACAGTCATTGATTTCTGCATAATTCTTTATAGGATACGCCCAACTCTTTATTGACTTGCATATGTTTTTTTTACAAGTAACATAGTAGTCTTTATAGCCATGCATGACTTGGACTTGAACTTCCTGTAATGTTGTACTTCAAGATCTTTCCACAGAAGACAATCCCTTTTTTTTTTTTTTTCATTGCTGCTAGGAAGTGCACAGAGTTACTTTATAACTGATGAGCTAATTTAGTCGGTAGGCAGTGATGACCTTCATGCATTTGGCTGGTGTTTATTTTTGTGGGTGTTTTATGCTTCTGAGGTTTGTTCTGGCTTTGTATGAATACAGTCCATAATCAGATTACTGTTGGTAAAGGAGATATGGACCATCAAAAAAAGAAAACTGCATATTTCAATTTTGACATTTTGAAAAAGTAAACTTGTGGTTAGCGAAATAATGGATCATTTATAACTTTTCATAGGTATGATCAATGTGAACTGGAAAAGTTTTTATGGTAAGTCAAGAAATATTGGTTGGTAATCGTAACCCGAGCGGAGGAGCAATAATACTTTTCTGACATATAAACTTAAAGTGACATTATATGTTTGGCTAAAGTTTTCATGTTAGGTCTATTGTTTGGTGGCTTAGCATGTACTTTGAAGCCGCCATTAGATTCTTGTAGACTCTTGGTGAGACCAACTTTTTATTTTAGCTGGGATCTGGGGGGGGGGGGGTCCAGTGTATGTTCACTTAACAGATTTTCTGTAAAGGCGAACTTAGCCTTTAAAGTCTAAGAGGCCAAAAGCGAGCAATTCTGCCCCAAAGAAGCTTATGTACTTTTTCAAGGTTCAAATGACACAGCACTCAGGAGTGAACTGGGCCATTGACAACAATAGGATTCTTCATCTTGAATGTTGTTGTATTTTTATTTATTTTTTCCCTCCACCGTTGCTGTTCATGAGCAGATCTGGACCTGTGACGAAAAAATTGGCTCACTAATTTCCCCTGGCTGTCCTCTCAGCATCTTGTAATTGTTGGTGTGAACACAGGTACACGGTTTGCAAGGGTGTTAGGCACTGTTTCTGGGCTGTACTACGGATACAAACAACTAACATAAACATTTGTGGTATCACTAGGATCGTCAGGAGCAGGAGAAATTATTTTGGGTTGTTTTTCTTTGTGGGAGGTTATAGTAGTTGCAAGAAGTATACAGTTAAATCCAATTTTTTACTATTTTGGGCCGTTTTCCTTTTGATGATAAAAATAATAAATAAGTTGGAAAATATCCATTACCGTTTACCACCAAAAGAAAGCCCAATTTGTCCCAAAGAAAACAAGGTACAATACAGAGGTGGCTGTGGACAGGTGGGGGGGATACAGAGGTGAGTGTGGGGGGGGAGATAAGTGACACTGGATGGGGGGGGACGGAGGTGGCTGTGGACGGGATACAGAGGTGGTTTGTGTAGAAATAAGTGTCAGTGTACTGGTTCCACTGTTACCTTTTTATTTATGTATACCAGGGATTGTATTAGCACTCCACACCGGCTGTGGATGGGGGGGGGGATAAGAGGTGGCTGTGGAGGGGGGGGGGGGGGGGGGGTCAAAGGTGGCTGTGAATGGGGAGGGGGGCTATGGGGGGGGGGGTACAGAGGTGGCTGTGGACAGAGGATACAAGAAAATGCTTGCCCAGGGTCCATACAATATTAAAGATGGCCCTGAATATGGAGGAGGAGAGAGGTGGCGAGGCATCTGAGCGCCGAGCAACTCTCTTAATGAGGTATATAGCTGCATTTTTATTATAGAACAGACACTTTTTGCAGATGACATTAATAAACAGACAACCACTTATCCGCGGGCCGAGTGCTCGTGAATTAATCACGGGCACTGACAGGCTGGCGATTTAGCAGCGGCGAGCCAAGTGTGGGCCGTGGGTTGCCGACCCCTGGTGTAGCACAATAATTGCCTGGGATACCCATAAGAACCTGCAAATGATCTGGAGGTAATAAAAAGACCAAGAACCAATGTTATCTACTTTCCCTTTCCATTAATCCCTGTCTCCATTATATTTCATGCTCCTGATATAAGTTAAAGCATTTGTTAACCTAAAAAAAATAAAGATCCTGTTCCTTAAAAGCATGTTATACAGCACAGTGCTTTTGCTGTTTAATTTGGCCCCCTGTATCACCTGAAATACCTGGCTGATCCTGCCAGTTTTTGCCCTCCCCTCTGTACGCTGACAATGGTGTAACATGGCTGCGGAGCCCTGACACCGTGTTCGGATTACATGCCTCCGCCATCCGCTGTGTACTCTGTCCTCCTCTGTGCTCTCTCTCCCCTCCCTCCCTGCCTGTCAGCTCCATGTCTGTGCCCACCCCTCCGGCTGCTCTAATTACTATTAATTTCTCACACTATCCTCTCTTGTTATGTATGTAATGTCCCCCTGTGCTTTATAAACATAAGGCAGTATATACCTTGTTTACATAACGCTGGTGTGACCCACTGCGTGTCTCCTCTCTCGCTGCAGCGGGCGGGGCCACCTCTCTCCTCCCCTCCTGACTGCATTGTCGGGCCGAGAGAAGAGTAAGCAAGGTATATACTGCATTATTTTTATAAAGCACAATCACAGGGGGACATTGCATACATAACCAGAAAGGATAGTGTAAAGTTACATTGGTGGGTGAAGTCCATGCAAAATCTAAAATCTCGTATCTACAGACACCAGGGATCTAGAATTTTAGAAGGGGAAGTTGTTAAAACGTGTTCAGCTCCTGTGATGATTACCTTGCTGTGCCAGACTAACTAATCTGAGTCTGTGTAGAAATTAGTGTCAGTGTACTGGTTCCCCTATTACTTTTTTATTTATGTATACCAGGGATTGTATTAGCACTCCTGAAATCAATTGAATATAGTTTTATTTACAGAAGTTGTGGCTGGCTGAATACACAATTGTAAGGTGATTTTGTATAGCAGTGAGTCAGTATTGTTCCTGAAGTGAGAAGGAACTTTCATAACTATGACAGAATATTACCACGCTCTGAAGTGCTGCCAGCCCAGAATTATTATTATTATTAATATTATTATTAATAAGGTACTTGTATAGTGCCTTCAATTTACACAGCGCTTTTACATATACATTGTACATACATATACATAGGTCCCTACCCTCAAGGATCTTACAATCTAAGGTCCCTAACTCACATTCATATTCTAGGGCCAAATTAGACAGAAGCCAATTAACCTACCAGCATGTCTTTTGAGTATGAGAGGAAACCGGAGTACCCGGAGGAAACCCACGCAGGCACAGGGAGAACATACAAACTCCAGGCAGGTAGTATCGTGGTTGGGATTTGAACCAGCAACCTTTTTACTGCTAGGTGAGAGTGCTAACCACTACACCACTGTGCCGCCCAGAATAAACAAAGTGCATGTATTTTGATCCACTCCAGCTGTCTTGTTACTGGCCTTTCAGCTCAAAGCTTGCCATGAGGCTCGGTTCACACCTAATATGTGTGCGTGTGGGCTGCGTTCCCCACAGAAAGATGCATGAACTTTTTTCAAAACGTGGCCCACAGAAAACATTTTCTCAGTTTTTTTTTTTTTTTTTTTTGCCCCCACAAACAATGCCGCATTTTTACATGCGTGTGTGCAGCCGCCGTTCAAATTAATGGCAGCCCACGCGTTTTCTCACGGCAGCGCGTTTTCACTGTGGGTGGTATAGCTGCAATTCCTGCACCCGCATAGATGTGACCTAATCGTAATAACCAGTCAAATATATTAACATTACTGTACTAGCAGATTGACATTTTGGAGAGCACCCTTGAAAATAATTTATCGTTTGTTGCTAAGTAGTGTAGATAATGTGTGCAGAATTGTATTGCTAATTACATCAAGGTAAGCAATATAGCTTTTTCTTGTCAAAAATATTTTAATAAGTTCAATGAAATTGCGTACAATAAATTAATATTGAGTATTGTACAATTCAGAATAATTATGTAGTAATCATATGTGGTTACAATTATAGAATTGATCGTGAGGTAAAGCATTGTGAAAAATTTGAAGTAATTCGTTAACAATTCTGAACTAAACCAATATTGATGAAGACATTCAAATATTATGCAATACTTAAGAGTATTAAAAAAACTAAATAAAGATTTCCTTAATTATCTCGATATAATGAAATATGTTACATTACTAATGATTTCTTTGTAACCAAAGGTATAGCTAAATCATAAGAGAGACAGAGTAGTGAGAGGAAGAATAAGGTGAAGAGTGAAAAAGGTAAAATAAATGAAAAGAGGGGTCCACCAGGTCGATCCAGAAGTCACAGTGCAACCAGTACTGTTGGCATGAGTTCAAAGAGAGAGTCGGGCGGAATTTTTTTTTTTTTTACAAATACTGCAGCTGCTGACTTTTAAAATAATGACACTCACCTGTCACAGGGTCCAGCGACGCCGGCACCCGAGGCCGAACCGTTCCTCGGATGCTGCCCCCGCCATCTTGGGTATGGGAATTTAGGAAATTAAGCCTTGCGGCTTCACTTCCCGGTTCCCTATTGCGCATTACGCGAGTCGCGCAATGCAATAGGAATGCTCTGCGCCTTCTCTGGGACCCGTGTGTCCCCCAGCAGACAGCGCGGCGGGACGGGAAGTGGCGTAGACTCAGACTTAGACAGGTATCTGCACCCCCCCCCCCCTGAAAGGTGCCAAATGTGACACTGGAGGGGGGGAGGGTTCGGATGAGCGGAAGTTCCACTTTAGGGTGGAACCCTGCTTTAAATCATCTACCATGGCCGCATGTAACAAACATTTGACCATTGCAGTGGGGCTGTCCCTCAGCCCAGAATTTGGATTAAATATAAGTGTACCTGCACCTCCTAATCTTTTCTTGTAATTTTTTCAAAGTCCCACAAATGTTTGTTGATCCTGCCAATAAAGTCCACCTAATGCAGCTTAATGTGATGGGGTGGCAATGGTGCTTTGCTGCTTCTGTATTCAGAGCGGAGTTGTCACTCTCTCATATAGGCTGTACCTGTGATCAGTACAGTTGGATGAAAAGAAAATAGTTTCAGGAGGATGACTATCGGCATTGTCACTGCTGATTCACATGCCTGTAGATTGTCAGTCAGCACTTGGCCATACCGAGCACTGCCTCCTTTTTGTAAAAACCTCCCACTGTGACGAGTAGTGTCTGGGGCCGGGGTGTGAGACAAAAACTAAGGAGAATTTGGCTCATTCAGAAGATAAAATCCTTTTTTTTATTTTTTGTTATGTGGGGCTTGTGCATCACATGGTAACTGGATTTGGGAGTCTTTAGTTGCACTTTAACCAGTTCATGTAAGAATAGTCGGCTCTCATAAAATTAATTTCTGGTGCTAATTGGATTTGATTCACAATAGGTGTGTTACCTCTGAACCTTAGCCAATAATCTGTCAGCTGATCATTACCATTATTGTTGCTAAAGTTACCCCTGCCAGGCTTATCACATGCTTGTTACCCTGACCTCATCTGTGTGCCTTGTTCAGTAATGGTCAGTAAGAACATTATGCCGTTTTCACTCGTAATATTATATCTGGTTAGAAGTAACTGTGTAGTGGGGTTGTATGCAGTAAATTGCAGGGCGGGTTCATGACCAGTTGAGCTAAGCTGTTTAACATTGGTGATTTGGATCTTGTGCCAGGAGATGATCAATAACAATGTTTTATAGTTGTCACTTCCTGTATACTGTCAGGTTAAAAATAACTGCATAGTGCGCTTGTATGCAGTAAATTGCAGGGCCAGTTTATGGCCATTTTTAGTAACAATGGTTGAACTAAGGTGTGTTTTGTACTGCCTTATGTGTTTAACTTTAACTTGGAACTTGTGCCAGGAGATGGACAATAAGAACCTTTTTATAGTTTTCACTTCCTGTATGATATCAGGTTAGACGTAACTGTATATTGGCATTTCATGCAGTAAACCACAGTGCGTATTCATGGCCATTTTTAGTAAGATTCTTTGAGCTAATGTGTGTTTGTGCTCTCCTTTTGCCTGATCTACATGGTTCATTTGGACCATGCCAGGAGATGGTCAGTAAGAATCTTTTATTGGTTTCCTTTCCTGTTTTTTTTTTTTTTTTCATTGAAAAGAAGGTTGAGAATGGCACACCTCACATGTGCGAGTTACTAAGTCCTAATCAAGTAACTAAGCGTGTTTCTGGAGGCAATCGGATCCCACAGAAAAGAAAAAAGTAGAGCAGACAGACCGACAAACAGAAATCCAAAGATGAGGGAAGCGGAGAGGCCGGAAAAGTCAGAATAGGAAAGGGGGGGGGGGCAGATAAAGACTGGGGGTGGATCTGAGCCTCTTGGGGTATGATTAAAGTGAAAAGTTGTCAGGATGGAACATGTTAAAGGATGAACAATGTGCAGCAGAAATCATTGGGGAGTTAGTGTTACATCTAGGGGGTCCAATTGCACTTGGATGTACTTGTTGAGATATTAAGTACAGTATTCAGATTGATTTCCCAATAGAATGAGAAGACGGCCTAAAGCTGGGAGAGGACTTCTGGTGAAGAGCTGGAAATCTCCAGGAAGGGGGAGCAAGATCGGTAAGGAGGTAAACAGAATGGTTAGCAACAGAAGGACATTGGGGTTTATTTACTAAAGACAAATCCATTTTGCACTGCAAGTGCACTTGGAAGTGCAGTCACTGTACATCTGAGGGGGACATGCAAGGAAAATAAAAAACAGCATTTTTGCTTGTACATGAGTGGATGATAAAATCAGCAGAGCTTCCCCTGATTTCAGATCTTCCCCTCAGCTCTACAGCGACCGCACTTCCAATAGACTGCTACTTTGATCTCTAGAATGTTTGTTTGGATTATGTCTGATAGCCAGTACCAGTGGTTCATTTGCCAGGGCAAAAAACAAAGGAGACAGTGGACAGCCCTGTTTGGAGCTTCTGACATTATTAAAAGGTGGTGAGCATAAACCCAGATATTGAAAATATGCTTAAAGGGGTTGTATAGGTTTATTTTTTTGTTTTGTTTAAATAACAAACATGTCATACTTACCTTCACTGTGCAGTTTGTTTTGCACAGAGTGGCCCCGATCTTCTGGGGTCCCTCTGTGGCTGTCTCGGCTCCTCCCCGCAAGGGCTAACCCCCCCTCTGGGAAGCGCTTTCCCAAGGGGGTTAGCTTGCGGGCATGCTCCCGTGTGATACAGTTGGCGGCCATAGCTGCCGAGTGTATTACTCAGCCCGCCCCCCTGGCGCCCCTGCGCGCCGCATCAGTGATTTGATTGACAGCAGCAGGAGCCAATGGCTGCGCTGCTATCAATCATCCAATGAAGAGCCCACAGGAGCTGGGGGGCAACACGGGATCGCGCCCACTGAGATTTGAGGCTCAGGTAAGTAAAATGGGGGGCTCGGGGGGCCGGAGAGTGCAAGGTGCTTTTTCACCTTAATGCATAGGATGCATTAAGGTGAAAAAACATTAAGCTTTACAACCCCTTTAAGACTGTCATATAGGGCTCCCACCATGTCCGAAAGTGAGGCTTAAAACCCCTATGATCAAGGAGAATTTTAAAGTAGGGTAAAATGTCTTTTTTGATGTCCAAGTCAAGGGCTGGACACTTTTTTGCATCTTTTTGGAAATATGAATAAGTTGTGGGAGGCGGCACATTTTTTTTTTTTTTTTTGCTAGTTTCCCTTTTTGGCATGAAGCCGAACCTGGTCTCTGCCATTTAGACTATTGAGTCCTCTGTTCAGTTGGGTCACTAGGATATTAGCCAATAATTTGGTGTTTAGATGGAGTAGGAGAGTAAACAGAAATTAGATCGACATATATTGCCAATATTGTTCTTGGGCAACATACAGATAGACAAGCCTACTTAAGGTAACTTCTGCCCCAAAATCATTGAAATTGACACCAAAAAGAGGTTGATATGTGTACATATTTCGTATAAAGCAGTAAAGCTATTTGGGGCTGATCGTTTGCTCAGTTTTAAGGATTTAAAAGCTAGTTGATCCTTCAAAAAGGAGATACGGGTTTCCAATATTTGGAGGAGCCAGGGTGGCGTTCGAGTCCCCAGGCCTGCTTATTCTTTGGGGCATAGTTGTTCTTAAGCCCTATAGAACCCCTCTTTGTTTAGTAGAAACGTTGGCTATAAAAACCCTCTGGTAGGAGACATGGAAATACCTGGACGGTAGGAGAAACTGAGTTTTCTGTAGTCAGATGATATCCACCTGTGGATATTGGGTGGTAAAAGGCCCTAACTCTTGTTATGAGAGTTCAGGTCCTGAATATTAAGCGATAAGATGTTCATAGCCATGGTAGAGGCTAAAAAGGAACACAAGGAAGATAGGCCCCTGGGGCAAATGCCCCCCCCCCCCCCCACTGCTTGTAATAATAGCCACATCAGTTGGTATTACAATGAAGCTGACCGTCCGCTCTAAGCATTACCTTGGTAAAACCCCTTGAAGCAATATCAGTGATATCGCTCTAGATTTTTCGGAAAATGCTGATATCGGCCTGCAATAATCAGTCGATCAATAATTACAAGGCTGCATATTGATAATGAAAGGTCATTTCGAATAAAAACGGCTTGTGTCACAGTTGTATGTGCTATATTATAATTTTATTTTATTTGCCATATTTTTTTCCATCAATGTGGAGTTACTCTTGTACTGCAATATCAAGAAGGAGTATTTGGGTATAACTGGGTGCAATAGATCGGAGGCCCAAAGAGTCTTTAGGGGAGGCAGATCCCAAAAGTCATGGGCTGTGGAAGGGTTTGTGGGAACATCAGTTATAATCCAAAAAAATATTATCTTTCAATCAGTTGAGAACATGCAGATATGCTATCTGGCTTTGCTTCAGAATAAAGAGCAGATGTGTTGACTATCATGCCTGGAGGATGGGGAATAGCCCAGATAGAATCCCAGGAAAAGATGGTGGTCTATAAGAATAGTGGCTCAAACTTTAAGTCCACCAGGTTGTTGGTTTGAAAGGCCGGGTGTCAAATTGAGGATAGGGTTCTGGGAGCCACTAACGGACATTGCCTGCCCCCCCTCCCCCCCCCCCCAAAGCGGCATCAGTAATTTTTGATGGTGCACAAGGCTGTTGGCCAGTTTGGAGGTCCTGAACGCCTGCCTGAACCCAAGGTGTCTCCTACAGCCGTGCACACACAATCGTGCAGTGACTTTACAGACTTTTTGAAACGTTGCTAACAGGCTGCAAATTGGACCTCCATCTCTTTTAGCATGTAGTGGAGGGCTTAAACCTCCAGCTTGAGACTTCCTCATGACCTACTGGCACTGTATTGTCCATGTGGCCATCAAGCTGTTGAATGCAGTGTCCCAGATGCTGAATTTCTGTGATATGCTTGGAATTCACATCCAGGACCTTTTTATGTAGAATTATTTGAAATCTATCCAAGAGGCCAGGCTTCACGTTTTGTTTGTTGTTTTTTTTATTTTTTATTATCAGGTTGTTAGAAGCAACTGGGTATAGGGCTTGTTGCAGTATGTCACAGGGCAGATTCATGGCCATTTTTATCCCTGAGATTAAGGTGTGTCTGTACGGTCTCAGCTGTTCAACGTTGTTAATTTAGATCATGTGTCAAGAGATTGTCGGTAAGAACAATCTTTATACTTTACACTTCCTACTTTCTATCAAATTAATTGCAACCGGGTAGTGGGCACCAAATTGCAGGGCAGATTTAGGGCCATTTTTAGTAAGATTCCCTCAGCTAAGGTGTGCCTGTATGGTCTCAGCTGTTCAACATTGTTAATTTAGATCTTGGTCAATAAGAAGCTTTAATTCTTTATCTTCCTGTTTTTTATCTGATTAGAAGTAACTGGGTAGTAGGATTGTATGCGGCACATCACAGCAGATTTATGGCCATTTTCAGTAAGACTTCCTGAGCTTTACCGTCTTGCCTGTTCAATAGTGTTAATTTGGATCTGGGTAAACTGGTCCTCAGATTATATGTTCACATCCTGTAATTGCTGAACAGGATGTAAATGAATCCATCTTCTGCTAAGACTTTACACATGTTTGCATTCTACTAAGGGCTTTCACAATGATTCATTTTTTATGTACTTTTGGTGTTTAAAAAGCAGAACAAATGAAAAAGGTATCACTTTAAATCCTTTGTAACTCTTCAAACCAATGCACTGTGGGTCCTGTGTATTTTTAAAACTCCTGCATTTTGGTGCATGTTTAGGAAGTGTACCTAAAATGCACCTCGCCATATACAATGCATACTTAAAGTATTCTTTTTTTTACGCTTTTATGGTGCAGCCTGATACTACAGTTGTTTAAATTCATTTTTTTTTTTAAATCATTTAATCCACATTCAGTATCCCTTGACGATGACCAGAAAACAGAATTTTAGAAATGTCTGTGAATATTAGAAAAAAACAAAACTGAAATATCATGTTTCACACTGGAGGCGTTTTTCAGGTGCTTTAGCACTAAAAATGGCGCCTGTAAAGCGCCTGAAAAAAGCCTCGGCTGAATACACCGCTCCTAAAGCACCCCTGCCCATTGAAACAAAGCAAAGGCGCTTTGCGTGCGGTTTTAACCCTTTTTTCGGCTGCTAGTGGGGGTTAAAAGCGCCCGCTAGCAGCCGAAAAGTGCTGCAAAAAAGATGGTAAAGCGCCACTATATCGGAGTTTTGCCACCGATGCTCGGGCGCTGGCAGTGTGAAATTGCCTTTAAGTATTCAGTGTTGAACCACCTTTAGCAGCAATTACAGACTCAAGTCTTTTTGGCTATGACGTGACAAGCTTTGCACACCTGAATTGAGGGATTTTCTGCTATTCTTTGCAAATCCTCTCAAGCTCAGTCAGGTTGAACGGGACCATTGGTGGACAGCAATTTTCAGGTCTCTCCAGAGACGGTCAATAGGATTTAAGTAAGGGGTCTGGCTGGGCAACTCTAGGACATTCACAGACTTTTTCCTAAGCCACTCATGTGTTGTCTTGGCTGTTTGCTTAGGATTGTTGTCATGTTGGAAGGTGACCCTTCGGCCCAGTCTGAGATCCTCAGCGCTGTGGGAACAGGTTGATATCTCTGTACTTTGCTCCATTCAACCTTCAGCCTTCCCTCCAACCTGACCAGTCTCCCAGTACCTGCTGCTGAAACCACCCCACAGAATGATGCTTCCACCACACAGCTCTATTGGGATGGAATTGGGCAGGTGATAGGCGGTGCCTGGTTTCCTCCAGACATACCGTTTAGAATTGAGGCCAAACAGTTCAATCCTAGTTTCATCAGACCAGATAAACTTGTTCCTTGCCGTCTGAGTGTCCTTCAGGTGTTTTTTTTTGCAAACTCCAAGCAGGCTTTCATGTGTTTTGCAGGAGAGGCTTCCGTCTAGCCACTCTGCCATAAAGGCCAGATTGGTGGAGGGCTGCAGTAATGGTTGTCCCATCTCCACACAGAATCTTTTTTTTTTTTAAACAAACAAAGGTGCTTTATTGTTGTCACTTGGGTACATTTACAGTATATCCATTGGTACAGTACAGAACATTGCATGGAAGTACACATGGGTCCACACAGAATCTCTGGAGCTCAGTCAGTGACCACCAGGTTCTTGGTCTCCTCTCTTACTAATGCCCTTCTTCCCTGATTGCTCAGTTTGGACAGGTGACCGACTCTTGGAAAAGCCCTGGTTGTGCCAAACTTCTTCCATTTGAATGTTATGGAGGCAACTGTGCTTCTGGGCACCTTCAGTGCAGCAGACATTTTTTGTAGCCTTCCCCAATCTGTGTCTTGCAATAATCCTGCCTCTGAGCTGTGTAGGCAGTTCCTTTGACCTCATGGCTTTGGCTCTGATACAGTATGCATAGTCCGCTATGAGGCTTTTTATAAGGAGGTGTGTGGGTCCCCCCCCCCAAAAAAAAATCCATACCGAACCCTTATCCGAGCACACAGCCCGGCAGGTCAGGAAAGGGGGTGGGGACGAGCGAGCGTGTGGGGGTTCCCCTTAAAATCCATACCAGATCGAAGGGCCTGATAAGCTCTTGGAGGGGGAACCCATGCCGTTTTTTTTTTCTTTTATGTATTTGGCGTGGAGTTCCCCTTCAAGAACATCAGAGCACAAGTCACATGCCAAAGTTGGATCAGTTAAGACAGCGATCCGACTTTGATACAACTGCAGTGATATTTAATGGGCTGAAGTAGGATCAAAGTAATGCAGGAATTACTTTGAAGTCGGCACGACTTGGAAGTCGTACTTATATGAATGGTTGTCATTGGAAATCATGGGGAACGACTTGTTATGCGACTTTGCAGTCCCAAGTCGCAGGACAAGTCATACAAGTGTGAAAGGGGCCTAATGCAGGGCGTAAAAATCTGGTTGCTCAATGACTGCATCTATGTATCAGTGAGGTCATTGTAATAGGTTTTAATTGCTCCTGGACCAATATGGAAGCTTTTATGAGGTGCTGAATGAGGAGATTTATTCATATTCAGCTATAGGAATGCTCAGCCACCAGATTGTAGTGTTTCACAGGGTGTCTGCTGCTGAGATCTCTGCACTTGATAAAGCTGGTCTTATGATGGAATAGGGGAGTGCTCTGTTTGCCTGTTGGTTTCCTCACTTGTGCTACATTATATAGACATTGCAGCGGGAGGTGTGAGACTTCATTGTAGGGTTGAGCATTCCCAGGTTTCCATTTCTCCTAAAATATTACAATCTCGACCTATAAATGGCAGCCTTTATAATTGCAAAGAAGAAAACTAAAAACCAAAAAAGTGGGAGAACTAGTTTAGCTCCTGAAACTCTAAGGCCCCTTTCACACTGGGGCGTTTTTCTGGCGGTACAGCGCTAAAAATAGCGCCTGTACAGCGTCTGAAAAAATCCGGCCCCATTCACTCCAGTGTGAAAGCCGGCGGTGCGCTAGCAGGACGGTCAAAAAAGTCCTTCTAGCAGCATCTTTGGAGCGGTATAGGAGCGGTGCATTCACCGCTCCTATACCGCTCCTACCCATTGATTTCAATCAGACACCGCAGTAATACCGCGGCAATACCACCGCAAAGCGCCGCTACGGCGGTGCTTTGCAGGGAATTTAAACCCTTTTTTGGCCGCTAGCGGGGGTTAAAACCGCACCCCTAGCGGCCGAATCCCGTGGCTAAAACGACGGTAAAGCAGCGCTAAATATAGCGCTGCTTTACCGTCGCCGCGGCTCCCGCCCCAGTGTGAAAGGGGCCTAAGGCCTCGTGCACACGGTAATGATCTTTGAGCTTCTGCATTTTTGGATGTAATTTCAGGTATTAGTTTTGCCCAAATTCGCACATTTAATGAGCGTATATGCGCAATACCTTCCTAGGGATAATTCATTCATATTTATGCTCATGTGTGAGTATTTATGTACATATGTGCGAATTTGCGTGCACCGGTGCAAAATACTGACCGGGAACGCAGATTTTCTTAATGTTCTTTTTACTGAGGAAAACTTGGCGCATGTTTACACGCCTGTGTGCACAAGTACGATGTAAATAAGGGGCTACATTAGGGTGCAAAAAGGGCAGGGCCTGCAACCTATACTGCTGACGTAGTTTGCAGTTTGTGGGGATGGGGGAGGCGCTGCACTTTGGCCTTTTGCTTCTTGAGGTTCAAAGAATCCTCGTCCCTGCAAGATAATCGCTATATATTTTTTGCATAGTCAGGATTGTTGTTTTTCTGAATTTGCCTTGTGGCTGGTGTAAATGCACATACCAGAGCTCTTTAAACCTGGACTCCAGGCAAACAACTAGTTCCACAAATAAAATCTGACTTGAGGAGCCTTGTTTACCTTCCGAAGAATTTGTATTTCTGTCAGTTCAATCCTGAGATTTCCACAGCCGGGGAGAGGACACCTATTAGGAAATACAGTGGCGTCCTCTGTCCATCCCCTAGTAGTAGAAGAATGATATCATCCTTTTCACTCTGTTTTGTCCTCCTGTCCACTAGTTCCATGTATATACATTTGCATGAAACACACTTGATTGGCCAGTTTTGCCCCTCCCTCTCCCAGTTTGAGCTTTGCTGTAATGGGGAGAGGCTGATCCTCTTCTCTGAACGTCCAAATCAGATACTTAAAGAGGAACTGCAGTTTGCTCACATAATTTGTAATAAAAGCATCTTTGCCATTCTGAAGCTTCCCTCCAACCACTTTGCATATTATTTTATATATACGGTGATTCTGTACTTGCCAAATATGCTTCAGAAATCTCCCTCCACTGAGTCTGGCTGCATCCATTTTAACTTTGGGTAGCTGAAGCTGCTGCCGGTTTATTTCCTGGATTTACAGACACAGAGGCATACCTCCAGCTCTGCAGCTCTCATTCCCCCTCTTATGACTCATTCCCCCTTCCTGGCAAACTCTCCCGAGTGAGAGAGAGCTGTGCATGATGTCAAAAGGCCTAGGCTAATGAAAAAACAGGAAGTGGACTGTATAAGGTATTTACTGGCAGGAAAAAAAAAAGTTTTAATATCCAAACAACACGGGCAGAAGATTTAATAGATGAAAAAATGACTAAAGTTCCGCTTTAAAGAAGCCCACACACACCCCCCCCCCCCCCCCCCCCCCCCCCCCCCCCCCACACACACACCCCCCCCCCACACACACACACCCCCCCCACACACACACATGCATACACACATGCATACACGCACGCACACATGCGCACACACCCCCATCCACACACACACACACCCCCATTGGCAGACGTGCATGGCACTGGATCGAATGAGGGCTCAGGAAAGTAAAAGGGGGTGAGGGGGGGGGATGCTAACACCTAAACATTTTTTACCTTTATGCAAGGAAGAAATGCATTAAGGTAAAGAATGTTTAGGCTTTAGAGCCACTTTAGGCTCTGTTTCCACTACTGTGAGTTGTTGTGCGACTTGACACATGTGAAGTCGCATGACAAGTCAAAACCCACGTATTTCAATGGCCCTCGTTCTTGGTGCGACTTCAAAAAAGTTTTTTGAGCCATTTTGTTTTGACTTTAGTGTGACTTCTTCTCACATGATGGTCGCATGACATGGCTAAAAATCGCATTGCAAAGTTGCACGTCTTTTTGGTTGCAATAGTGGAAACAGAGCCTTAAAGTAGTTGCTTACATTGCTGTATTTCTAAATGAACACAAAGGCGGAATCATGTGTCTTTATATTTGCCTGGAGTTCAGCCTAAGGCTTCATGTACACGGGACGTTCTAAAACCTCTCCTGAACGATTTAACTTCACAGATAGATGTTTAAAAATGCCAGTTTTGTTGCATTCACGTTTTTAGAAGTGTTTTTTTTTTTTTTGCAAATAGTCAAAAATGAAAAACGCCTGTAAACGAAACGCAGCTAAATGCAAGTTACCATGTTTATACGCTGTTATAGGCATTTGGCGTTTATAATGCCTTTTGAACATCCGTCCTGAACGTGTTATTTATTTTGCTTTCCAAAAAATGCTTCTAAACGTGACTTCCTAGAGAAGACTATAAGACCCCGTGTGTGTATATGTACTGATAACAGAGGAGAGTTCAGGGGCAGCTGGAAAAAACATCTGTTTATCAGCAACAGTGTACATGAAACTTGTATTTTCAGGCAGCCCAGCACACATCTCACTGTATGAAATATTTGTGCTGTTTATTTTTTTGCTTCATGTGATGTTTTTTTGAGAAATGCGATTACAAATGCACTTCTTCTTTTATCGGTGTGCATGCTGTGAGGGTGGTAGATGTGTGCAGGGAGTCTGATCTTCCTGGCTGGATGGAGCTCAGTGTAGATCGGTATCATACAGGTGTGTGTGTGATTATTCGGAGACGCACTTCCTGATGTGCCCTCCAGCCAATCGGTGATGATCCTTTTGTACAGGGAGTACATGTTTCCCCCCACCTGACTGATACAGCCACTCTCCTCCCTCCTATGGGCAGGTCCACTTTTATGTAATGTACTCTGCAAGTCTTAAGAGACATTGCTGTGGCTTCGGAGCTGGATTACTGGATTCCTGTGCCCGGCTCCTGTACACCTGCCTCACCTGTACACTCAACTCCTGACACATTTCTCACTTTGTTTAGCTACTTGAAGCTTTCCAGACAGACTATCTGAGTGGAATGGCAGAGTATTGCACGTTCTCCAAGCAAAGTCTTGCTGTACTGCGGCGGCACAGCAACACGTGAAGCTGTTTTCACTTAGTCCTGCGGGACAGAAGACTTGAGGGAATCTGCTTTCAGAAATGACTTGGGATTGCTGTCACTTCCAGGCTCTCTTCCTGCCCTCCGTGCTCGGCTGCAATTTGTGTTTTCCTTTTTTTGCTTATTCTCATTCCATCGTTGCCGTAATGTCGTGCAGCCAATAGCATCCCACCTTTTATCAGGAATCTCCAGCCGCAGCTTCTTCGACCTCTGAGCGGTTTATGCAAAGCACCATGAAGATTTTTGACAAAGTGAAGCCCCGAAACCTGCCCAGGAATAACTGGCAATGGTTAGTATCCGTGGCATCGGGGGCTTGTGTTTTGCCTCATCAGCGTTAATAAGTACATGATGTGAGCAAAGTTGTTGAATTGAAGTGATGGGTGGGAGGGGAGGGGGTTAACCGTGGATTTCAGGGCAGCTATCCAAGCCTGGGTTATCGCTGCTCAGCCATTGCTTATTCTGCCGTTGTCAATCTGATTTTACCAGAAATTCACTGCTGAAAAGGGATGGGCAGCAATGTTTGTATACTTTTTGTGTTTTTGTGGATTTTTTTTTTTTTTTTCTGGGTTGCTGTTCTTTAACAAGGTTTGAACTGTTTTGTGCCAGAATTGTGCGAATCTGTAGCTTAAAAACTTGAATTACTTTATTTTGCTGTGACGGGTTTATAAACGTGCTAGGAGGAATGTGTACTCAGGTTTTAGTTACTGTCCTTATCATGAGAAGTCAGTCCAGTGTTAAGAACCTGCGGGCAGAAAATATGTGGACTGAAAAGGGAAGAATATATAAAAAAGTTATTGCATTTTATTTAGTTTATTTTGTTAGGAGCTATTCAGCTTCTTGGCTTTTGCAAGCCTTGATCATATGATGACAATTACAATTGTTTTGTTTTTTTTATAATTTATTCTTTATTACATTTTTTTCACATATACAAAAATAACCATATCAAGGAACAATACCACAATTACAATTGTTATAGTTCTGTATACTATCAAGAGAAACAAACCGATCTCATACAGTATCATTGAGCGGCTAAGATGGAACACGAAAGACACATAGCGGAGGAGAGCAAAAAAGACACCCCAAGATTTTTTTAAGTATATAAACAGTAAAAAAGGGAGGACAGACCATATCGGCTTTATAAAGAATGAGGAAGGAAAATCTGGTTACAAAGGATGGAGAGCTGGCAAAGGTATTACATTTATTCTGCTCCTCAGTCTTCACGAGGGAATTGGGGGGCTTCAGTAACCAAAACTGCAGTGTTTATCCTCGTGACACATCACAGGAAGCACCCTCATGGCTAACAGAGGACAAAATTAGAAATGGAATTGCAAAACTTAACATTAGTAAGTCACCGGGACCAGATGGCTTGCACCCGAGGGTACTTGGGGAACTCAGTCAAGTTATTGCCGGACCATTGTTCCTAACTTTTACTGACGGTCTACTGACCGGAATGGTACCAGCTGATTGGAGAAAAGCTAATGTAGCACCAATATTTAAAAAGGGCCAAAATACATCGCTGGGAATTACAGATCAGTTAGCCTAACATCAATAGTATGCAAGCTCTTGGAGGGAATGATAAGGGACTATATACAAGATTTTGGTAATGAAAACGGTATCATTAGCAGTAATCAGCATGGATTCATGTAGAATCGTTCTTGCCAAACCAATCTATTAACCTTCTATGAGGAGGTGAGCTGTCATCTAGATATAGGAAGGCCCGTAGACGTGGTGTATCTGGATTTTGAAAAAGCATTTGACACAGTTTCCCCATAAACGTTTACTGTATAAAGTAAGGTGCGTTGGCATGGACCATAGGTTGAGTACATAGATTGATAACTGGCTACAAGAGCGAGTTCAGAGGGTGGTGATAAATGGGGAGTACTCAGAATGGTCAGGGGTGGAAAGTGGGGTCCCCCAGGGTTCTGTCCTGGGACCAATCCTATTTAATTTGTTCATAAACGACCTGGAGGATGGGGTAAACATCTCAATCTCTGTATTTGCGGACAATACTAAGCTAAGCAGGGCAATAACTTCTCTGCATGATGTGGAAGCCTTGCAAGTAGATCTGAACAAATTAATTGGGTGGGCAACTACATAGCAAATGAGGTTTAACCACTTGCCAACCAGTCGCCAAAGTTGTACTTTCGGCAGAAGGGCACAGCTGGGCGAAACAACGTTGTGTAACGTCGCTTTGCCCTGTGACCACTAGGGGGTGCCCGCCCCCCGAGCCGATGCGATCACCGCCAGGCTCCCGTGATTGCCGCTGAAACACGGAGAACCGGGATCTGTGTGTGTGTGTGTGTGTGTGTGTGTGTGTGTGTAAACACACAGTTTCCGGTTCTCTGAGGGGAGAACAGACAGATCATCTGTTCATACCGAGTATGAACAGCGATCTGTCATCTCCCCTGCACAGTCCCCTCCCCCCTTCAGTTAGAACACAAACTAGGGAACACATTAACCCCTTGATCGCCCCCTAGTGTTAACCCCTTCCCTGCCATTTTTACAGTAATCAATGCATTTTCTATAGCATTGATCACTGTATTGGTCCCATGTCCGATGTGTCCGCCATAATAAAAATGCCATAAAACTATCCCCTATATTATAGACGTTATAACTTTTGTGCATACCAATCAATTGCGATTATTTATTAATTTTTTTTAACCAAAAATATGTAGAAGAATACATATCGGCCTAAACTGAGAAAAGAATTTTTTTTTTATATATTTTTGGGGTATATTTATTATAGCAAAAAGCGTTTTTTGAGCGCTAGTGGGGCGCTTTTAACCCGCGCTAGTGGCCAAATAAAGGGTTAAAAGCGTCCACAAAGCGCCGCTGCCAAAAGCGCTTTTCAAGCGTTTTGCAGGCGCTTCCCATTGATTTCAATGGGAAGGGGCTCTTTTAGGAGCGGTGTATTCACCGCTCCAAAAGTGCTGCAAAGAAGCTGCTTGCAGGACTTTTGTTGACGCCCTGCCAGCGCAGCGCCTCAGTGTGAAGGCACTCGGGCTTTCACATTGGGATTGCAGTTGAGGCTTCTTTCAGGCGCTTTACAGGTGCTTTTTTTTTTTTTTTTACCGCTAAAGCACCTGAAAAACGCCCCAGTGTGAAAAGGGCCTTAGACCCCTTTTCACACTGAGGCGTCTTTCAGACGCTTTTGGGCTAAAAATAGTGCCTGTAAAGCTCCTGAAAAACGTCTCCCCTGCAGTCGATGCGGTGCGCTGGCAGGACGTTAAAAAAAAAACTCCTTTTAAGTAGCCTCTTTGGAGCGGTGAAGAAGCGGTGTATACACCGCTTCTAAAGCGCCCCCTGCCCATTGAAAATAATGGGCAGCGCCGCTGCAGTGGCACTTTGCAGGTCGTTTTAACCCTTTTTCGGCCGATAGCGGGGAGCTTTTAACCCTCCGCAAAAATGACGCTAAAAATAGTGGCGCTTTACCGCCGATGCCTCTGTGAAAGGGGCCTTAGATAAGCACCTGACAACCACAACATACAGGGATATACAATGTAATACTGACATATAATCACACACACAGGTTGGACTTGATGGACTTGTGTCTTTTTTCAACCTCACCTACTATGTAACTATGTAACGGTAAATATTAACAGGATTATTCTGTAAAGTGAAAAAATGAGTACCTTTCAAATTTAGCATTGATTGGTTAAGAGCTCATTTAGATTGTGCTCATTGCTCATTACCCCTCCCTAGGTAAGCTGGAATTGGCCAGGTTTTTGCATTAGTGACTTTCATTTAGTGTGGATATGAATCTATCCCACATGTGTTTCTAGTGACTAGTGTTTAACTTCCCACAAGCATCTTCTGCCATGACGGCAGGATATAAAGCTGGCATCAATATTTAAAATGCTTGCAACTTTAAGTTACAAGTGACTACAACAGTTGCATTTGGAAATAGAATCTTACCAATTAGGAAAGGGGTCACTTAGTTCAGTGTACTGATCCTTGGCACCTTTATTTTTTTGTATAAATCTTTTTTTGGGTCACGTGTGTGTATATGCATGTGTGTGTATAATTATTATTAGCAGGAGTTCTCTGAAGCCAGAAAGTTATTTCAAGGGTTTTTCCATGTTAAAAAGCGTAAGAAGAGCTAACTTAAAGTGATACTAAAATCTTTAAAAATAACAAACACGTTCTACTTACCTGATCTGTGCAGTGGTTTTGCACAGAGCAGCCCCGATCCTTCTCTTCTCGGGTCCTTTTTTGGCACTCCTCCCTCCTGCTGAGCCGCTTGCAATGGGGGCACCGAGCCACAGCTCCCTATGTTTATTGATAGGGAGCCGTGGCCTGGCCCCCTCTCCCTCTCCTCATTGGCTCACTGACTTAGCTTGACAGCAGCGGGAGCCAATGGCGCTTCCCTGCTGTCTCAGCCAATGAGAAAGGAGAGTCCGGAACAGCCAAGTCTCGCGTGCAACATTGCTGGATCGAGATGGGGCTCGGGTAGTATTAGGGGGGCTGAGGAGGGCTGCTGCACACAGAAGGCTTTTTATCTTGATGCATGGAAAGAATGCATTATGATAAATAAAACTTCTGCCTTTGCAACCACTTTAAACATTGTGGAGTCAGTGGAGACTGACTTCTAACAGGAATGTTCCCTCGATTGTTGGCTGCAGCTAATGAATACAGAATACAATGTCCAAGCGGGGAGGATTCCTCACCTACCTCGCTTGTGGATCGAGGAATCGATTTGTTTCCCTGATGGCTGATCTGTGTCATCTATGGTCAGCTTTAGGCTTCTTCTACATCTAGAGGACTCCATTGGTGGGACTTTCCCACTGACATTCCTCCATCTGCCTTTCCCCACTGTGGATTCTCACTTCTCTGGCTGTATTCTCTGTAAAGTGAAGGGAATAGAAATAAATAATAGAAATAAATGATCAGGTTGGGTGGTCCCAACAGCAGGTTATGTCACTTGGGGTTTGTCCCTTTTGTCAGATGGTCTTGTCACAGGAGTCCATGAGCAACTTCTGTCTGTGACATGAAGTGTGAGGTCCTTTCAGCTGCAGCTGATTACTGCTTTGTCTGGGTGACTGGTCTGCACAAGTATCCGCCATGTGTGTGTTAGTATTGTTAATTGTGGTTCACAAACACAACCTAATTATTAGGGAGATTACATTGACAAGGTTAGGCCTCGCGCACACTGGACATTTTCACAGCTGCTGTCTTTGGCTTCAGGTGTTTTTTTTTTATACAGCCAGTAAACTCCCCAGCATGTTATCCTATGTGTCCATGCACACATAGGCTGTTATCAGCGTGTTTTGGTTGGGGAAAAAACCCCAGAACTAGTGGGTTTGAGTCTCATCTCACACTAATGCGAGATTGGCAGCATTTCCCTGCATCGCACTCTAACCAATCGCACTGGCGTCCATTCAATCTGCTGTGGGTGTCAATGTTATCTTAAAGACAACCCGAAACAGAACGCAGTGCGATTGCCAGAATCGCATCACATGGGTGTGAACACTCCTACAGCTAATGCTACTGCCATTTTTATAATGTCCAGTGTGCATGAGGTCTAGTATGGCACATACTAGTAGTTTTCTTCTGTTCAACACAGAACAAAAAAAAAAGGAAGATCGCCATACTCTCAGAGCAATGTTGGTGCAGCGATCTCCCCCGCTGTGTGATTATGTTCTGGCAGGAGGACTGCCCCCCCACCAGAAAACACTGATCAGCACTCTCAGCCATTGGCTGCCAGAGTTGATCGGATGCTGACAGGTTAAAGTTGTCCGGTTCCTGCTGAACCGACTGATTTCGGAGGATTTTTGGCTCGTGTGTACAAGACTTTGGTTTGCAAACAGTGGGCCACATATATATTCTATTGAATAACATATTGAAGGGTCATATGTGATAATCAGTCCATCTATGGTACCTTGCTCCTCATTACTGCCTTCTAGGCAGGTGAAGGGTAAATGCTGCATGGCATGCCTTGGGATGCATTACTCTTGCATTTGAGATCAATTTAAGACACTTTTGGTATCATGTAGAACAGGACTCAACAAATCCCAGGCGTCAGGTCGCCATGGCACCTAGAAATTGCATCCTGGCACTTGGGCTTTTGTCAGCCCCATAGGCACATGGCTCTGCTCACATATAAGCATTTATAATCGCCAGTGGACACGTTTTTCAATGGCACCTAAAAATTCTGGCCGATTCTGCCGGGATTGTCGCGCTGCAGTCGCAGCAGAATCACCCTGTGTTTTTAGGTGCCATTGAAATGAATGCCACCTGGACACGCTGATGTGTGATTTGACATTTTAATGGCACGTTTGAAATCGTGGGCAAAATCGCTACAATTGAACCCGCTATTCAAATTACACCATGTTAACGGAGCCTAATCACCCCACGCATTAGCTCTGTATCTTGCAGGGGAGCTGTGCATGTGTGGGCGGGAAATTTGAAATATAGCAGCTGAAAATCCGGAGACCAGCCCTGGAAGAACTGTGACTAAACTCGCTGTGTGTGGGCGCCTCTGGGCTTGGGATGAGGAGATTCTAGGGAGTTCAACTAATGCTGCAGGGCTTGGTTATCCACATATACTGGGGGATATCTAGGATGTATAGAAGAAACACTCACAGTGCTGAAGTTATCTGGGATGTAGTGAAGTCACAGTTCTGGGGGTATCTGGGGTGTAGAGGGGTCACAGTGATACTAGAGATATTTTGAGTGAATAGGGTTACAGTGCAGGTGGTATCCAGGGGGTATAGAGGAAGTAATAGTGCTGGACGGAAATCTTGTGTGTATTTAATCATGCCCCTTAAGCCCTCCCACTGTTACATGTAGCCACACCCACTTTTGCCACAGCGCAAAAAATCTATCTCCTAACATTTTTAGCTGGCTCTGAGATTCAAAGCAAATTTGTCAAGTCCTGATGTAGAATTCCTTCACTGGTGCACATGGCCGCCTTCTGACCTTCATTTGGCCGCCTTCTTCAAATGCTTTTGTGTTCCCGCTGACTTGTACGGGGAGAGGAGCAGTTTTGACGTGAACAGCCCATGTCCACAGACCACCGCAGCGTGCACGAAATAACAGATATGTCGCTGGATGGAGCATCATTCAAAACTCTGGTTGTCCAACTGCTGGCAATCAGATCCCTCCATATATTACCAATTCTAAGATGCCTAAACATGAGATGCAATAATTGCCCTCACAGTGGTGCCCAGTCCAGTGATGTGTGGCAATGATCTCATCAGCGCAGTGCTGGCCGATGAAGAGTCAGTTAAACAGGTCAGAAAATTCTCGGACAAGTTGCGTTTTCTTTCATGCTGTCTGACCAATCAGAACTGCCAGCAACTAAAAGTGTGTCGCCTCAGTGATTTGCTATGAAGTGTTTTCAGAGGTCTATTCTTTTGTTTTAAAATGTTCAGTGTGGGTACATCAACTTCATCCCATTATGATTTCTGATACAATAGTAATGTATTCTTCTCTAAATGTCATAGCAGATGATTTTGTTATTTCAAATGAGCGAGTGCCAGAAACGGTAAAGCCAGCTGAGGCACACTAAATGGTAAAACTGGAGTCTTTTGTACCACACACAAGCGGAATCGTGCCATAATCCCTTCATATCAGTTATGAATGCAGTAATTTACACAGTACAGTTATTCTTTGTGTGGAGAAAAATGTACCCTTCTCATTGACACAATACTAGAAGCACTGGGGTCCTGGGTTCAGATCCCATCAAGAACAACATCTATTAGTTTTTGTTCTCCCTCTGTTTGTGGGTGTCCCCTAACTAAGCTGGTCCTAGCAAGTGTGTATCTGTATCTTTGGACTTTGGGTTGTAAGCTTATTTGGCTCCTAACAAAAGGGGAAAAAAATAGCTGTGTGTGTGTAGGAACCTTAGATTGTGAACAGCTTGAGGGCAGGTACTGAGGTGAATGTACAACATGTTAAAGTGGTTGTAAACTCTGTACAACCACTTTTTCCTACTGGTAAGCCTATATTGAGGCTTGCCTGTAGGTGCTGGAAATATCTTTAGGAGATATTTACAATATATGCGTGCGCCGACGTCATCGGCGCATGCACACTTTAGAAAGGGCAGGATCGTGACGCTTCTAAATGGAGCATGCCGTGATGTCACGCGACTCCAGCTAGTCACAGAGCCGTAGTCCACGGCCCCGGAAGGAAGAGGGGTGAAGATGGATGCTTCCAGCCAGCGGGGACACTGGTGACATTGCAGGCTTCATTTTCAGGTAAGTGACACATAATGGGCTACTATGCGATGCATACTAGCCCATTATGCTTTAACTTTGCAGGGAAATAAAGAGGATGTAAAACCCATCATGGTTTACTTCCTCTTTAAGTGCTGTGTCAATTGTTTGTGATATATAAATACCGACCAATAATGAATAAGGGGAATCGAGCAATTTTCTTCCTAGTAACGTAAGAAAATCGAATCATCTATGGCTTGCCTTACCCTTGGCTTATTCTCAAATTTCTGTATCTATAGGTGAAAAAAGATACATTTCACAAGTGTCATACCCATCTATTGGAACCGCTTGTTTACTATAGGTATTTATATAGCGCTGACAATTTTGCAAGTGCTTTACATGTGTACATTCACATCAGTCCCTGCCCTCAATGAGCTTACAATCTAAGGTTCCTAACTCACATTCATAAATACATATACTAGGGCCAGTTTAAACAGGAGCCAATTAACCTTCCAGCATGTCTTTGGCGTGAAAAAAAATTAATCTACCAAGAGGTAAGGACATGCAAACCCCATGCAGGTAGCATCCTAGTTGCGATTCCACACAAGGGCCCCGATGCTGCATGAAATGCTGGGTCACTCACTGCTGGTCATAAATATAAATAAATAGAGAGATAGATATAGATAGATATCTGTACAAGCCTTGGGGTGAGTAGTTCAGTATGTGCAGAGTGTGCATACAGTGAAATGGAGTCTTATCTCCTTCAACATGCAGAAAAATTTGGATTCGCAATGCTACTCAAAACAAATTTGCTCTTTTGAGGCTTTTGAGAAATCCAGGTGGCTGTACAGACGTCAGTACATTGGCAGGGTTTCAGACTGGCATACACACCCTTCTTGAGCCCTAGACTCTGTATTTTATTTGATATATTGTATGTGTGTGTGTAAGTATATGTACAGTGGGGAAAATCATTATTTGATCCCCTAAAGATTTTGTAAGTTTGCCAACTTACAAAAAAAATGAAGGGTCTATACTTTTTATCATAGGTGTATTTTAAATGATAGAGACAGAATAACAACCAAAAATCCAGAAAAAAACACATAATACAAATTGTTATAAAGATGTTATAAATTGAGTTTTCAGTTCAGTGAGTAAAATTTGATCCCCTACCAACCGACAATAATACTGGCTACAATATGTGCTCACGTGGTACACAGATTAGTCCTGTCAATTTAAGAAGGTGCTCCTAACGTCAACTCTCCACAGAATCTCTCTCTTCCAGTCAAACGTCACCATCGCGGGCAAGACCAAAAAAGCTGTCACAGAACACCAGGGACAAGATTGTAGACCTGCACAAGGCTGGAATGGGCTACAAGACCATCAGAAAGAAGCTTGGTGAGAAGGAGACAACTGTTTGAGCGATTATTCGCAATTGGAAGAATTACAAAATACCCATTAATTGCCCTTGGTCTCCAGCTCCATGCATGATTTTGCCTCATGGGGTAAGGATGATCATGAGAAAAGAGATCAGCCTAGAACTACACGGAAGGAGCTTGTGAATGATCTCAAGGCAGTTGGGACCACAGTCACTAAACAAACCATTGGTAACACAATACGCCGCCATGGATTGAAATCCTGCAGCACCTGCAAGGTTCTCCTCCTCAAGAAGGCATATGTACAGGCCCATATGAAGTTTGCCCAAGGAACATCTACATGATTCAGAAAAGGTTTAGTCAGATGAGACCATCATTGAGCTCTTTGGCATTAACTCGACTAGCTGTGTTTGGAGGAAGAAAAATGCTGACTGACCATAAGTACACCAATCCCTACAGTCAAGCACGGAGGTGAAAACATTATTATGCTTTGGGGATGTTTCTCTGCTAAAGGTACAGGCCGACTTTGCCGCATTGAGGGGCCAATAAAAAGGGGCCATGTATTGTAAAATCTTGGATCAGAACCTTCTTCCCTCAGCCAAAATGCTGAAGATGGGACATGGATGGATCTTCCAGCATGGCAATGACCCAAAACATACCATCAAGGCAACACAGGAGTGGCTCAAGAAGCACATTGAGGTCATGGAGTGGCCTAGCCAGTCTCCAGACCTTAAAGCCGAGTTCCGCCTTGGTGAAAAAAATGAAAAGTAAGCAGCTACAAATACTGTAGCTGCTGACTTTTTTACTATATGGACACTTACCTGTCCAGGGAGTCTGCGATGTTGGCACCCCAGCCGATCTTCGGATCAACCGTCGGGTGCAGCCAATGCCATTCCAGGTAAGGAAACCTGGCAGTGAAGCCTTTTCAGCTTCACAGCCGGTTCCCTACTGTGCATGCACAAAGTGTGCTGTGCTTTCTGATTGGCCCGGCGGCGGAGGAAGGAAGAGGGGACTAAACTCACACAAGTGGGAAAATCGTCCTGTCAAAAACAGGTTCCCGTCCCCCCCCCCCCCCCTTCCCCCAAAGGGTGCCAAATGTGACTCCGGAGGGGGGGGGGGGAGTAAGCAATTAATAAGCAGAAGATACACTTTTGGGTGGAGCTCTGCTTTAATCCTAGAGAAAATTTATGGGGGGAGCTGAGACTTGGAGTTGCCAAGCGACAGTCAAGAAACCTAAGGATTTGGAGAAGATCTGTGAAGAAGAGTGGACCAAAATCCCTCCTGAGATGCATGCAAACCAGGTCACTAACTACAAGAAACCTCTTACCTCTGTGCTTGCCAACAAACTTATATTACTCACTGAACTGCAACTCGATTTATAACATTTGTATCAAGTGTTTCTTCTGGATTTTTGAATGATATTCTGTGTCTATTTAAAATACACCGATGATAAAAATTATAGGCCCTTTTTTTATATATATATATATATATATATGTGTGTGTGTGTGTGTGTGTGTGTGTGTGTGTGTGTGTGTGTGTGTATAATATATATATATATATATATAAACACCACTTACAGGTAAATTGAATAAAAATAATTATCTTGTTACAATGGCGCCTGAAAGAGGGTAGGATATATTGGGCGGACAGTGAACATGTTGTCTCTGAAGTTGATGTCTTTGAAAGCAGAAGACATGGAGTAAGGATCTGAGCGGCTTTGACAGAGGCCAAATTGTAATGGCTAGATAACTGGGTCAGAACAACTCCAAAACTGCACCTCTTCTGGGATGTTCCTGGCCTGCAGTAGTTGGGAACTGCCAAAAATTGTCCAAAGAGGGAAAATTTGTGACAGGGTCATTGCCAGCCAAGGCTCATTGATGCACGTGGGGATCGAAGACGGGCTCATGCAGTCTGATCAAATAGAAGACCTATTGTAGCTTAAGTTGCTTAAAAAATTAACACACTAAAAATATGTAAACAAAGTATAACCATCATGTATCCTATTTAAAAAAAAAATGCAAATAATACCTTTTAAAACTTTAGGCATTAAAGTGTCAAAGAGAGCAAATCCATCTTACTTCAGTTTTATTTTATTGGCCTCTCTCCTCAAATCAGATTTAGGGGATCTAAGGGCCAATTCACACTATATGCGATAACAGACGTTTTGCTGCATGGTAAAATTACAGCAGCCTAGCACTGCATTTTATCACAGCGCATTGGGCAGAATCGCACTGCGATGTCAGGCAGCCCATCGCGCTGCCTGACATTGCAATGAATGAACTGTACATTTTGTAAAAAACACAAAGTTGTACCAAAAAAAAAAAAAGAGCTGTGTGATGCACTAAATCACACACCACACTGTCCCCTTGCAGAGTGGCCGGAGCGGTGAATTGTTTCGGCTTGCTCTGCGTTTTGCTATGAATTCATCCTAATAGTTGACCTATGTTTCATAACAGATGTCTTCTAATAGATCCCCTAAATCTGATTTACCAGTAGCACGGCATTACAAACAATGCGGACATTCGCGAGCCCAACTCAGGTGTATGGTAATAGATCATGTACTGGTTTTAATGCCTAAAGGTTTGAATAGGGATTATGATTTGCATCTTTTTTTTTTTTTTTTTTTTAGGATACATACTGGTTATAGTTTTTGTTTTTTGATTTTTAGATGCAGAGGTAATGTGCTGGTGATATTGTAGTATCTCTTAGGAATTGTTAGCTGGTGCAATGTCTTATGAATAAATGCATGTCAGCTGCTTCTTATTCCCGGTCAATTGAGGATAAGATTTAAATGCATGTTTGTATTCTGCCGTTTTATGCTTCTTGTACCTGGTGAAGGATCCTTGTGGGGTCCAAAACTTTTGTACTGATGATGCATTATGAAGATAGAAAATTAAGGATAGACTGCTGCAGATTGGACTACTTTTCTTTTATATACAGTGTATTTGGTCATCCTTGCTGCCATTTAATAAATCTGCTTTAAACCCAAGATATAAATGTCATACCCCCCAAATATCTAATCATACCCACCTCTGTACATATTATAAATATTTGCCATAGTATTTCTATGCTGCAAGGCTAAACACAGGACCTTATTCAGCTTGCCAGCCATTTGGGGCTAGTTATGACTTGTAGTCTGAAGTCTCCCTCAACTAAATTGTGGGGAAGAAGTAAGCCACGTTTAGTTTACATTTATACATTATTTAAAAAAAATGTTATTGTTCTTTTTTTATATATCCCATTATAATGTAGGTTTCAATGCCCTTCAGTGTTTTTGTACAGTTTTTCTTTTAGATATTTTCTGATTTCATCTAGTAGTCTTCAGTATAATCTGACTTAACCAGATTCAGTTACAAAAGTGGTTCGGTGACTGTTCCTCGCATTCTGATTGGCTCCTGAAACCTTTCTCCTGAACATTTCACATTATAAGTCCATTAGACCAAGCAAGGCTGAACACATTTAGCCCATCACACATCTTGTATCATTCACTTGCTGCCTGTCTTCTTTAATTGCAAAGCAGTTTTTGCTCTTGTCATTTTTTTCTCATGCCTTTTATCTGAAGTTTTGACTTGCCCGTTGCATTGAGATGTCTAGCATCTACTTTCCAGACAGATATGTTGACTTTTTCATAAGACAAATCACATCGCTGAGCTGCCACTGCTCAAGGTTGTTTGAGAACGTGAAGGCGCAACCAGTGAAGCTGTACGGTGGACTCAGTTTTTTTTGTTTACCTACCTTCTGTAAATTCAAAGGAACTAAATGAGATTTCTAGTTTCATTGCCACCAATAATATTCCACTTTTCAGTGTTCTGGCAAATTATGAGTTAACAGGGACATCTAATTTGTTGCTTGGACGGGAACGTTGTGTCTTCATCCAGCTTAGCTGTTCGAGTCTCAGTAGGCAAGAGCAGCGAAACTGCTAACAAAACATCTTTTTTTTAGGAGTAACGGTCTATTAGACAGTAAGTTTCAGAAAGTAAGATCTTTTTTTTTTTTTTTTACCAGGCATATCCAGGACCCAGCGAGCCAGCTACTAACGTGGAACAAACCACCCAAAAGTGTGCTGGTGATCAAGAAAGTCAGAGATGCAAGTTTATTACAGCCCTTCAAGGATCTCTGCGTGTTCCTTATAGAGGTGAGTGAGATTTCCCCCAGTGGGGTAGGCGCTGTATACATCAGTACTTAGATATACTTATAGTGATGAGCCTGATCTAAATAATCTTATCAATGGTCCAAAATTTTATAGGAAATATCTCAACGCAAACCACCTCCAAGTGAGGATTAGTTGTAACATATCTTCAGCAGATGCAGAATTAAAATTCTACAAAAGATAACAGCATTTAGATGGCAATATATTGTTTTCATATTGTTTTATAGTTACATTATGTTCACTAGAGGGAAGAAAGTGGGTACATGTATGAATGATCGCTGTTTGAGTAGTTGGCTTTTATAGCATCAAGGTGTGTTAGCGGTGGTTTCTGTATATATTGTGTAGATGTACGGCGTTTGTGCTTTACTGCTCATTCTCAATATGTAAGTCTGTATCTCACTAAAAATGTAGCCACTGTGTGTGATATCTCATAGCTAGAAGGCAGAGGGATTGTATAGAGCCTCTGTCTATATCTCAACATTTCCTTGGCAGTGAGAAAGCTTTTTTGAGTGCCTGATCTACTCTCTCTTGTAGCTCAACTGCAAATCTCTACATTTAATATAGAAGCAAAAATATATAATAGTAGCTGGCATGCAAAAGGCACAACAGCAATAACTGTCTATTAGGACTGTGGCTGTAGACGTTCTTAACCTGCAATAAATGAGCTATAAAGCCTAAACTTGGGTAAAAACAAGCCATCCCCGAGCCAACCAAAGAGAAGCAGTTCATCCTGTAAATTCACAAGAGGTGTAGACCTTCAAGTCAGGTCTCAGCACTCTGCTCTCTCCTTCTTTCTGTGCACCTACTCCATATGTGCATTAGAGATTAGAAGGCTGCTGGCAAAGAGGAGTAGCGTGAACTGAGCTGCAGAGTGGAATTGCGAATTCCTTCAAGACATTAGTACTTCTGCTGTCATATTTGAGGATGAATTCCACAGTGCCTGCAACTACAGAGTAGAGCTGCACAATTAATCGTTAAAAAAATCGTGATCTCGATTCAACCCCCCTGACGATCTCTATTGCAGAGTTTGACAATTCTTTCATATAACAAGTGGAGAGACTTATCTGCTCACTCAGCTGTCAAAAGAAAACATCTGCAGTCTGCCAAGTTTTTAAAATGAAACATTGTAACTAACTCTTCCTTTTGAAATCAAAGGGATAAACTTCTGTGTAAAAATAAAAATCCAGGCAGTCTGCTAAGTTTGTAAACAACATGTAAATGCAGGAAGTTTAACCACTTAAAGTCTAAATCTTTTCCTGACACTTGTTTCTTAAAGCGGGATTCCACCCTAAAGTGGAACTTCCGCTTTTCGGAACCCTCCCCCCCTCCGGTGTCATATTTGGCATCTTTCAGGGAGGAGGGGGTGCAGATACCTGTCTAAGACAGGTATCTGCACCCACTTCAGGGCATAAACTCCCACGGGAGTTTACGCCACTTCCCGTCCTGGCGCACTGTCTGCCGGGACACACACGTGTCCCGGCAAACAGCGCTGACTATTCTCATTGCGCTGCGCGACTCGCGCATGCGCAGTAGGGAACCGGGAAGTGAAGCCACTTCCTGATTCCCTCACTGAGAATGGCGCTGGCATCAGCAGAGAGCTGATCGATTGATCGGCCTCTGCTGCCCACATCGCTGGAACCTGTGACAGGTAAGTGTCCATTTATTAAAAGTCAGCAGCTACAAATACTGCAGCTGCTGGCTTTTAATTTTTTTTTTTTTCAGGTACCATCCCGCTTTAAGTTAAAATCAATATTTTTTGCTAGAAAATTACTTGGAACCCCCAAACATTATATCTATTTTAGCAGAGAGCCTAGGGAATAAAATGTCAATTGCTACAATATTTCATGTCCCACTGTATTTACCCAGCAGTCTTTCAAACGCAATTTTTTGGGAAAAAATACACTTCAATGAATTTAAAAAAAAACGTAAAGTTAGCCCAATTTTTTTTGTTTTAATGTGAAAGATGATGTTACGTCGCAAGAATCGTGATCTATCTTCTAAGCAAAAAAAATCACGATTCTCATTTTAGCCAGAGTCGTGCAGCTCTACTACAGAGGTTATTGAAGTGTTACTAAACTTACATTTTTATTTATTTTTTATTAACGTAACAAATGGGGACACTGAAAACGTTTAAGTGGCACAAGGACTTAACATTCGAAAGTCTGCCATTGATAAAGTCTTAAATACTTAGGAGATAGGTGTAGTTATAGTGTGTCCGCTAACATCTAGTCTTGAAATTGGCAAATAAGAATAATCTACTGTAACCATAACTATACATTCAAGAGGTTAGATATTCAAAGAAAGAAGTAGAGGCAAGAATGGAGAATTGAAAGAGAAAAAAGGGGAGGTGAGTAAAGTTGAGAGGTGGGAAAAAGGGAGGAAGGTGCCTTCCACCTTCCTTACCGGACAATCCCAAAAATGTCCCTATGAGTGCTCAGATCCTAAATTGCATACCTTGCATTGGAATTAGGATGAATCCATAATATGCCAGAGGCGCCAAACTTTATTAAAATTTGTAATAGAATTAGTTAACCTAGCCGTTAAATATTCCATATTAAACATCATGTATGCATTTTTTAGAGGTCCTCTCTGAATGGTGGGGATCTAAACCTCTAGCTTCAGATGAGATGCGATTCATCAACTTTGTGGCTATTTTGGTTGAGTTTGGTATAGGCAAGCCTAGTAGATAATGAGCTGCATCTAAGGGAATTGAAGAGACAAGAAGGGATTTCAGAATGCTTTTTGTAAAAAGACAAATACTAGGGCATTCCTAGTAGATATGATTCAGGGTTCCCAGAGACTTACCACATCTCCAACATGTAGACAGCGTGTTGACATTTTAATGAACTGCTTACAATGCTATAATGCAGCCATGCCTTTTTTTATATGTAGTTTTGAATGGCATGGAGAGGGGTTTAAACGCCTGTCAGGTCTTTATTTCTGTCTCTTTCAGTTTTGGGGAGATTTTACCCCAATTCCCCATTTGTTTCTCATGTTTCTGTTACCTGTGTGCCCAGTGGAATGACTTCCCCATTTTCCCGTTCTGTTTGACACTTGTCACCTCTACGGGGACAGTAATACAAAGCTGGATATAAAAGAAAATAATGTTAGACAGATGATTGAAAGTTGGCTAATTGATCAAAAATATCCATGAACACACCAACATGTTTTTGGTAGTTCTGAAGGACTCCTTCATCAGGGCTTAAAAGAGAATAGTGATAAGTTAGTTTGCATGTATGCTGGTGTAGCTGCAACCAGTCTTTGGATTTCTCACTGTAGATAAACTTTATTCGTAATCTTATACTTATAACCCTTATTTACCATAACAAGACCTGACTGAGATTTTTACCTTTCCCTACTCTAATGTACAGAAAAAAAAAAAAAAAAGAGAGTATTTTACATATGAAGCGATCTTTGCAATCTGTATCTGCTATGGAGCTATTTTTAATAGACTGATGATTTTAGCAGAAGTGTACAGGATTGCATTTTTTTTTCTTGCATAAAAAGCAATTGCACCTTTCAGTTTTACCAAAGACTAAAAAAAACTAAATTTATGATATTGTAGCAGATTTCTCTTTTAGCTGACCCTTTCTTGCCATTTTACATTTATTTTTTCCAACTATCTTATTTAGCAAAAGAACATGATAGTCTATGTGGAGAAGAAAGTGTTAGAAGACCCTGACATTATTAACGATGAAAATTTTGGACCAGTGAAAAAAAGGTTTTGCACTTTTCGAGAAGGTGAGAATGGAATGCTGAATAGCAGTTATCAAATCTCAGAATTTTAAGTGTATGTAAACCCTAACCATGTACTTTTTCTATTTGCTCCCTTTTTGTATATTTGAAAGTGTTTTGTTATGTAAGCTTAAAAAGTGCAAAAAAAAAAAAGAAAACCTGTTAAATCAAAAATCTGAATCTTTCCTGTATCTAGTGCTCATTTCTTGTGGTGGCCCAAGGAAAATATTTAGCTCTTCCAGTCATAACCTTTGCGACTACACAATGACTGGCCTTTGTTTCGTGGAGATGGGAGGGGTAGGTGGGTCCAGATAAGTTTGACAAAAGACAACTGGACAGGTCTGACAACCCTTAATTTCAGATAATTTTCTGCATTTGCAGGGTCTTTAAAGCGAAAAAACGTGGGGAAATGTGCATGTATTGCAAAGATGTAAAAGAAAAAAAAAAGCGCTGCGCACACCAAAAAAGAAAAAAAAATGAAAAATTCGGTAAATCACACACAGCCCTCCTAACACATGTATCCAAAGGAAATGGTGCAAAAGAAAATATTGCATATACAGATAAAGTTGAATATCCATAAACGCCATTCGGATGCACAAACACCTGTATAATAATAGAAAAGTAATGGTAAAGTGAATAATAGCCCAAATGATTAAGTGAGATCAAATTAACCACATATAAAAAGTGAATGGACTTCAAAAAAAATCTTCAAGAAACACCCTGCTTCCCCACTAGTACATAAATAAAGCGAATGAGTGAAAATAAGGGCAAATAAGAAAAAAAAATCAACAGTTTATCAGGATACTTTATGAAGTAAGTCCAAAGGTGAATAAATGGTCCCAATTCCACACAGAATAAGGCTTCACATTCACACCTGTGATTCCTATATGTAGTTGTATTGCTGTGCTCCACCACCAGCCAGCATACACACTCACCTTAATCTCTGACCCATACAGGTCAGATAGCACTGTAATCAGCCAGCATCCAAGGTAGTCTTCCCCACTCCAGCTGTCCCAGGTTCAAGACCCTTGTCAATATCACTTTAACTTATAAAGTGGCTCAAAAAACAAAAAATAAACTTTGCCTAGTGTGGTAAGATTTATTAGATGGTTAAAAAAAACACATAAAAAGCCACTCAGTTAATGAGAGAGTCACAGACTCGAAATCACATGTAAGGTGTACCAATATGGACGACTTCCTGTACAGACAGGAAGTGATGGCATCCGGCTTCCACTCCTTTTCTTTCCTTTACTGCGAAGATGTATTGCATTTTTGTTTTTTTGCCTGGCAAACACTTAAAATTCGTCTGATGTTCATTCAAATATCAGTGATGGGGAAGGATGATGTGTTAACATATCGATGCAGTTTATTAGACATTCAGTAATTGTGCCAGATGTCTGTATGGTTCAGAGTGAAGAGCTGACCAATCCCAAGAATTGGCTAACCCACATTACCCTCACATACATAGAAGTTTTGCTGCCTAAAATCTAATTTCACCTTTAGGCCCCTTTCACACTGGGGCGGTGCGGGGCGGCGACGGTAAAGCAGCGCTATATTTAGCGCTGCTTTACCTTCGTTTTACCCGCGGTATGCGGCCGCTAGCGGGGTGGTTTTAACCCCCGCTAGCGGCCGCAAAAGGGTTAAAAACCTCCGCAAACCGCCGCTGCAGCGGCGGTTTGCGGGCGGTATCCCCGCGGTTTCCCATTGATTTCAATGGGAACGAGCGGTATAGGAGCGGTAAATACACCGCTCCTACACCGCTCCAAAGATGCAGCTAGCAGGACTTTTTTTACCGTCCTGCTAGCGCACCGCTCCAGTGTGAAAGCCCGCCGGCTTTCACACTGGAGTGAATGGGGCCGGTTTTTTCAGGCGGTGTACAGGCGCTATTTTTAGCGCTGTACCGCCTGAAAACCGCCCCAGTGTGAAAGGGGCCTTAGTGAAGTTACACTAAAAGGGCCCTTATGCCTATTTTGACAAGTCTCATGCGCACCGGTCTTCACTGTTTGGTCGTCTTCTCCAGTCCAGATCTTTCCACATATGTGTGCTGCAGTCTGCATTCATGTATGTTCTTATTCTGCCAGAACAAGCATGGGGTTACAGCTTAAATATTGGACATAAGTGGAATTACAGTTTTTAAAGGTTCTGTTTTTGTTTGTTTAAGTTCGCTACACTTCACCCAGGCTTTGTGTCATATTTCATTTATACCTGTATGTGTGTGTGTATGTATATATATATATATATATATATATATATATATATATATATATATATATATATATATATATATATATATATATATATATATAAAAATATAAAAATGTGTTACCCGTAAGTTTATATTTGAGATTTAATATCTCTCTGATATGATTTGGGTTAATGAGAGTTCTTTGACCACGAGTGAAAGCTTTAACACAATAAAAAAACTTTATTGGTATATAGTAAGTAGGTCTAGACTAATGCACAGCAATCTATCTAATTGCACAGGAAAAGGGTAAAAATCATAGATTACATGAAGGAATACAGAGTATATTCCTTAACCACTTCCCGCCCGGTCAATAGCATATTGACGTCCAGGAAGTGGTTCTGTTATCCTGACTGGGCGTCGTATGACGTCCTTCAGGATAACATGCCGCCGCACGCCCGTGGGGGCGTGCATCGCGGCGTGTCAGTCTGACACACCGCTACACTGATCTCGGTAAAGAGCCTCCAGCGGAGCTTTACCACGTGATCAGCCGTGTCCAATCACGGCTGATCACGATGTCAACAGGAAAAGCCGGTGATCGGCGGCTCTGACAGACGCGAGTAGAGGAGAGCCGATCGGCGGCTCTCCTTACAGGGGGAGCCTGCGCTGATTGTTTATCAGCGCAGCCCCCCCTCAGATGCCCACACTGGACCACCAGGGACTCCACTAGGACCACCAGGGAAGTGGGCAACATGTGGATGGCCAGGTATGTACCCCCTGGCCATCCACATGTGCAAATGATGCCCAATCTGTGCCAGTCAGTGCCCAAAAATGGGCACTGACTGGCACCTTTATGTACCAATAAAAAACAATGATGCCCAGCAATGCCACCCATCAGTGTCATCAGTGCCGCCCATCAGCGCCCACCTATCAGTGCCTATCCATGCCACCCATAAGTACCCATCAGTGCCGCCTATGAGTGCCTATCAGTGCTGCATACCAGGGCCACCTATCAGTGCCCATCAGTGAACGTCAGTGCCACCTCATTGGTGCCCAGTGCCCGTCGGTGCAGCCATATCAGTGCCCGTCGTTGAAGAAGAAAACTTATTTATTTACAAATAATTTTAACAGAAACAACGTTTTTTTTTTTTTTTTTTTTTCAGAAATTACGGTCTTTTTTTATTTGTTGTGCAATTGTCATTCAAAGTGCGACAGCGCTGAAAGCTGAAAATTGGTCTGGGCAGGAAGGTGTCTAAGTGCCTGGTATTGAAGTGGTTAAAACATTAATCTGTAAACAGTAAGACAGAAAAGACATAGGACAAACATATTTATTTACAATAGTTACCAGGCTATGGCCCACAAGGGTTTCATTCAGATGACCGTTCTACCAGAGAGTGTATGCTTCCCTCCCATCTAGTCTGTGTATATCATTACAGGCTGATGCCTCATAGGTTGGCATGGCGTGGCTCTGATTGTTGGGCCTCCCTATTAAGGTTAAGGTTAAGGTTATTGGTTAAATCTCCACTTCCTAGAGTTAGTGTAACTCCGCCCCTTTTAATGCAAATCCTTGGCACAGACCTTTGAACGTGAGATTTAACCTTGTAAATAGACATTTTATTAAATATTCATGATGGACTGGCCACGGCGCTCATTCCATATTTAAACGAGGGATCCTTTGAAGTGAATATTTGAATAACAAAGAGGTTTGGGTCCCATTGTTTAGATACACAAGCTTAGGCACCGAATCGTCTGTATAACAGAGACTTCTGTGACGTTATCTAAGGCCCCTTTCACACGAGGCGGGCTCCGCTTGCACGGAGCCCGCCTCTGTCCGCCAGCTCAGCGGGAGATCTCTCCGTTGATCTCCGCTGAACCGGCGGATGACAAGCCTCTCTCTGCTCACTGAGCGGGGAGGGGCTTGTGAGCGCCGCTGATCTCTATGGAGAGATCGGATGAAAACGGACAGTGTGTCCGTTTTCATCAGATCTCACCCGATCCGATCCGCCAGCGACGGATCTGGACGTATAGCCATACGTCTGCTTTTGGCGGATCGGACCGGGTCGGATGTCAGCGGAGATGTCTCCGCTGACATCCGACGCTCCATAGACTAACATGGAGCGCCCGTTCAGATCCGCCGTCAAAACTGACAGGCGGATCTGAACGGTCCGACCGTGTGAAAGGGGCCTAACACACCCACATCGATACAAGTCTAAATTAAATATATTCATATTTACAATTATTTTACAACTATTAATGAAGAGTTCATGTACACTGATAAGGCAGCATATGTATATTATTAATAATAATAATAATATAATATATATATATAATATATATATATATATATATATATATATATATATATACACACACATACACACATTTTATTTTATTTTTTACAACATTGAAAGTTGTGTAAAAAGCACTGGTTTCTAATTTAATTTTATAAAGTGCTGGCAATTTCCACATTGCTTTGCAGAGTGCATGGGCTAGATCTAGTCTGCTTTTTCAGCATTTTAGACTCCACTGCAATGCTGTTAACAAATGCTGAACATGGAAAATTCTGTGTAACCATTTCAAAGTAACTGAAGGGGGGGATACTGTTTCCAGCAAGGCAGTAAAGGGGAACATCTGAAAGGCTTTGTAAAGTTAGTCTTCTCTCCAATATTTATCATTTATCTCCTATGCAAGTCTGTTTTAGCAGACAGTGTTGTAGCCTGCACCTGATTAGTTGCAGTTGGTCTCCACTTTTTTTTTTTTTTTTTAAGAGTCACTAAACTCCAGATAGATATAAAAACACATATTACAATTACACACATGTCTATAGTTGGCACAATTCTGATTTTGTTAATTTGGTATTTATCTTAATGATTTTTTGTAATATAAATCAGTGAGGCATATTTTTATACACAACAGTTTCTTTTCATTCCAGTGGAATGCCGTCTACAAATATTGATGGTTACACTTGCCACTTCCTTCTACATTTGAGAATTAGTTGTCTTTTAATCCATGACATTGTCCCTGCCAGACCAATGTAAAACTCTTAGTATCTGCATTCTCTGCATTCTTGAAATTCATTGAGCTGAATGTATTAGATTTTGGGAGCCAACTCATCTTGTGAATTCTCCCCAGCCAAAATAAACTACAGTGAGTATGGGAAATAATCACCCCCCCCCTCCCTTTTTCAAATAATCACATCTTGTTGCGTTGCAGCCTGAAATGAAGACATACACAGTTTTGTTTTATCCAGCTGTATTTACTCAACCTTTCAGGCAACAAAATGTGATCATTTAAAGGGGGGGGGGGGGTGATTATTTTCTATACCCACTGTATACCCACTTCAACCCCCCAAAAAAATATTTACTGTTTCTTTAACCAGTTCCCATCCAGGCCAATTCTGACATTTCTCTCTTACATGTAAAATTTATCATTATTTTGCTAGAAAATTACATAGAACCCCCAAACATATATATATATATATATATATGCACATATATATATATAACAGTTTCATGCTTTAAAAAAAAAAAAACATTAAAGTTTGCCCAATTTTTTTGCATAATGTGAAAGATGTAGTTACGCCGAGTAAATAGATACCTAACATGTCTTCAAAATTGCACACGCTCATGGAATGGCGCCAAACTTCGGTACTTAAAAATCCCCATAGTCGGCGATTTAACATTTTTTTTTTACTGGTTACATGTTTTGCGTTAGAGGAGGTCTAGGGCTAGAATTATTGCTCTCGCTCTAACGTTCGCAGCAATATCTCACATGTGTGATTGAACACCGTTTTTATATGTGGACGGGACTTATGCGTATGCGTTTGCTTCTGCGTGCGAGCACACGGGGACAGGGGCGCTTTAAAAAAATTTTATTGTTAATTTTACTTAATTTTTTTTAGTTTGACACTTTAAAAAAATAAATAAAAATTGATCACTTTTATTCCTATTACAAGGAATGTAAACATCCCTTGTAATAGGAATATGACATGATCGGTCCTCTTTACAGTGAGATATGGGGTCAATAAGACCCCACATCTCACCTCTAGGCTAGAACCCTGAAGAAAAAAATAAAGATTAAATGATCTCTGCTTTGTTTGAATGCAGACGCTGGGCGTGACTTCATAACATTGTGCCCGGCCTCCGAACGATCATAGTGAAATCTCTATCGTCACCGGCGGATCCTGTGTCCGACTCACTGATAGAAACGGTGAGTCGGTAGAAGCACTGGGGGGGGGGCAGGTCTACGATCAAGCGGCGGAGTAGCCGCTATGATCATTCTTATGGTGCAGGGAATCACTGGCTGAAAAAGCCAATATCTGAATGATGCCTGTAGCCGCAGGCATAATTCAGATATGCCCCCGCAAAGTCAAGTACGTCATATGACGTACCTTAGGTGGGAAGAGGTTAAACATGGAATGGAGGATTTAATGACCATATAGGTACCTGACCGTTTTTCATGGATGTTGACATCCGAGATACAGTCTCCAGATGCCAGCACTCACCATCTTTGTTCAGATCAGAAATGTGTAAGAAAAGGGGGAACTCGTAAGTACCCATACCCAAGGAGGCCCTAACATGTTTCACTCTAAAAAGAGCTTTGTCAGAGGTACTTTAAATTACTTTGTTTTTTGATAAGTTTTCATGGTCAAGGTAAGTGGGCTTTGAATCTGGTGTACCTTATGTAAGCAAATAGTGCATGAATGGGCAGAGAGAGGCTGACACTGTTGGTAAGCCTGGCTTCAGTGAGCTAGATTAAGCCTTTTAGTGTCTGCAGTACCTTTTGAGTATAGAGCCAAAGCCCTTATACAGCCTGAAGGGGACAGGTTTGTTCTCTATTGTCCACAGTCTCACTGCTCCTTTAGATGTGGGCACTATGAGACCAGTTCTATGAGCCAAACTTATGGCACCTCCCGTTTTTATCCTTGGGTTATGCAGTTTCTCACTCAATTTGGCATTTACAGTATACTATATGGCACTTTGTTTGCAATTTTAATTGGGTTGAATAAAATTGATGTTTTAGGCCAGTGGTTCCTGGTGTGCAGGTATGTTGCTGCATAATTTGACAAGGGACCATATAGTTCCAGATGGAAGGTTGGTATCCCCTTCTTAAAGTGAGATATGCATACTGGGGTATGGAGTGCAGAGATCTCACCACAATAGACTCCAAGTGATGTAAGGTAATGTTGGGTGGTTTCGTTACCAATTGTTGCTGGAGGTAGCCTTTTAAATATGTCCAAGCTAAGATATTAAAAGCCTTATGAATATTCGAACTAAGAAAAAGTAATTTTCAGATACTAAATACATTTATAATAGCTTCCTGATATTTTTCAGTGCCAGTAGTAAATTGTCCAGCGTGCATTCACCTGCATTTTATTTTATACCTATGGACATGGAAGGATTAGCATATATACACAGTCTCTTGTTCTTCCTGAGTGACAGTTTATTCAGACATTAACTGCACCACTGCCAGAGCACGTCTCTAACACAAATCTTCACCATGGCACACTTGATTGTCATTGTTAAAGTGCTTGTTACACAAAAAAAAAAATTAGATTATGTTCCCTTAAAGCATGAATAACAGCACAGGGCTTGTGCTGTGTCATTTGGCCCCCTGTATAACCTTAAATACCTGGCTGATCCTGCCTGGTTCTGCCCTACCCCTGTAAACTGACCACGGTTTATCATGGCTGCTGAGCCCTGACACTGTAGTTTAGTTTACATGCCTTCGTTATCTGCAGCCCTGCCCTGCACTGTCCTTCTCTGTTCTCCTTTCCCTCCCTTCCTGTCGGCACGAGACACTGCCCGCCCCCACCCCTCCTAGACTAGATTAAATTCATCCCATCTGTTAAATAACAATATGTGTCTCAGTGTCTGAGCTATATAAAAACAATGCCGATTTCTACCTTTATATCAGAGCGTCTCCTAGTGCTCACGTGGCTCCTAGTCTCTCTCCTCCATCGGTGGCAGATTCTCGGCCCCTCCCACTGTAGCAGTCGGCCTGGGAGAGGAGAGAGACGAGGAGTCCCGTGAGTGCTGGGTGACGCTCAGATATAAGGTAGAAATCGGCATTGTTTTTATATAGCACAGACACTGGGACACATCGTTATTTAACAGGGATGAATATAATATAGTGGCTTTACAACCACTTTAATTTATGCTCAGCCAGACGAATCCTGCATGACTAGTGGCACTTTTGCAGCCCAGAAGTATTTATACGTTCCAGACTTGAAATGCAAAATAGATTTCAAGTTTTGAGATGTAGAAAACGGACAGTGATCAATGTGCTCTGTAATCTTGGCTCAGTCTCAACATTTTTGATTTGTTGGACAAGCACTCTTATTCCTGTTTCATTTTTGCTCATTACTTCTTTTTTGTAGGTTATAATTAAGAATCTGAAAATGTTGCTTTTTTGCCCATTTCATTCAATGTTTTTTTTATAGATTTTGATGACATCTCTAATCAGATTGACTTTATTATTTGCCTTGGGGGAGATGGGACCTTGTTGTATGCATCATCGCTTTTCCAGGTAAGTTCAAATACTTGGAAGGACATTAAGGCTGCACGTGTACCTTCGTGTTCCAGGAACATGCACAGAAACGCACTGTTCTGCGTGTGTTCCTGGAAACTCATGAAAAAAGTGTCAAAATGCACATTACATTTGGGGTGACATTATTGCGTGGTAAAATATGTAGAATTGCAAAAAAACATGAGACTTGCAGGAGCTACTTTGGTGCATTTGTCATGCATAAGCCAAGCCCATTCAAGGGATTGGTGTGACCTGTGCTATCACGGGAGACACAAAAAAAAAAAAGGCTTTAGAGAAAGAGGATATTGCGGGGACTCTAATAATGGCAATAGTGACCCTCAGCAGGATGATGCCTCTGCTGCTGCCTGTTTGTGATTGTTTATAGCGGAGTTCCACCCAAAAATGGAACTTCCACTTTAAGTGATGGTGACACCCTGACATGCCATATTTGGCATGTCATTTTTTTGGGGGGGGGAGCAGATACCCTCTTTTCAAGCTCCCACTTCCTCCCGGGGGTCCGCGGCGCCGGAAGGAAGTTCCCCCCCTCCCTCCCTGCAATCTTCTGGGACGTGTCACAGGTCCCAGAAGATTGCCTGGGCATTCACAGCGCGCAGCGAGGCTCGCACATACGCAATGCATGCCCGGCTGTGGAGCCACAGCCGGACGCCCACAGTAAGAATGCCGGCACCGTGGAGAGGATTGGGGCTTCATACGCCCTCATCGCTGGACCGTGGGACAGGTGAGTGTCTGATTATTAAAAGTCAGCAGCTACACTTTTTGTAGCTGCTGACTTAAAATTTTACATTTTACTGTATATGTCAGTCTCCGTTTGGCGTTGATCAAATATGCATGAATATACATTTGTGAAAAGACTTCTAGTTTGTTCTTGAAAAGCTGGATCCCCTATTGCAGAACCAATGCTTGGTGATCTTAGCGATGTAAAGCTAAATGGTGAGAAAACATTTGTGTAGATCAGGGGTATAATTCCAAGCGCATAATTATAGAGGTATCTCGGTCCAACCCTTCATTGCCTTTTTTTGACCTAAGCTGTCATCACATCTGCAGTAAAGCTTTACAATAAGAACAGGTCTGAGCAGTTGTTTTACTCTGAAACCTATATTGTTAAATTTTTCATCCTGAGGCAGACACCTGGCCCATGGTGCTGTCAGTAATGTTTCACCCTCACCACCGCCTGTTTCTCAGTACTATGTTAGTACATATTAGGAATTGGGAATGTCAGTTCCTTTGCTTATCGCTTGTCCAGACAAGCCGTTGTTCATACACTTAAACTAATTAATGGAATGTATTAATTGTTTTCTTTTTTCTTCATATTATAATCAAAGCTAAAGAAAATAAAAACAAATAAAATTGTTTTTCTGAGATGAAACATTGCATGTGGATGTTATGTATTTTAATGTTCAACCAGCAGGTGAAGCTTAAAGTGACACTCAATCATATCCTTATTCTCCAAAAATTGGGATTGGTGATTGGTCACAGCTGATCACGTGGTAAAGAGCTTACGTCATAAGCTCTGTACTGAGTTAGGAGATGCGGTGTGCCAGAGCGACACACCACACCACCGATCGCCACTCTGTGTGCCCACGGGGGGCACGCACGAGCAGCTTATCCTGCTGGACGTCATATGACGCTGAGTGGGGATAACTGATCCCCCCACTCGGCCGACATTCTGCTATAGGCCAGGCAGGATGTGGTTAATAAACTAAAAGTACGGTCTGCCACCACAGCAGAGCCCCGGTTTCAATGGGCTGTGGGGGCGCTGATGAGCACTCTCGTAGTCCACTGATATGTCCTTCAGCTTTCAAACACAAAGCCTGTACAGAATATACGGGATGAAAGCTGGAGGACATGTCTGCAGGAGCCTGACATTGCACCCATGATCAGTAGGATCGTGAATGCAATGCTTTCCAGGCTTCTGCAGGGAAAAAAAAAACTAAATGCACTTTTTTTTCTGCAAAATATGTACATTTATTATTTTTTCTATAACAGTTAATGTATCCTTTAACTGCTTCCTGACCAGCGCACGCCGCTATATGTCGGCAGAATGGCACTGGTGGGCAAAAGGTTGTACAGGTACGTCCCCTTTAAGAAGTGATGCTGCACACCCGCCGCGTTCTCCGTGTCCACGGATCCCGCGGACTCAATGTCCACCAGGTGCCTGCAATCGTGTCACGGAGAGGTAGAACGGGGAGATGCTTTTGTAAACAAAGCATTTCCCCATTCTGCCTAGTGACAGGACAGAGATCACGGCTCTGTCATCAAAAGCAGTGATTGCTGTTGTGTGTTGTAGCCCCCCCCCCCCCACAGTTAGAATCACTCCCTAGGACACACTTAACCCTTTCATCCTTCCCCTAGATGTTAACCCCTTCCCTGCCAGTGTCATTTACACAGTAATCAATGCCTTTTTATAGCACTAATTGCTGTATAATTGACAACGGTCCCAAAATAGTGTAAAAAATTTCAGATGTGTCCGCCATAATGTCACAGTCCCGATAAAAAAAATTGCAGATTGCCGCCATTACTAATATAAAAAAATATATAATAATAAAAAATGCCATAAAAATATCCCCTATTTTGTAGACGCTATAACTTTTGCGCAAACCAATCAATATACGCTTGTTGCGATATATTTTTTTTTTTTTTTTTTTTAACCAAAAATATGTAGAAGAATGCATACATCGGCCTAAACTGAGGGAAAAAATATATTTTTTTTATATATTTTTGGGGGATATTTATTATAGCAAAAAGTAAAAAATAATGCATTTTTTTTTTCAAAATTGTCGCTCTTTCTTTGTTTATATCTTTAATTTTGTTTGGGTACAATGTCGCATGATTGCGCAATTGTCAGTTAAAGCGCCGCAGTGCCGAATCGCAAAAAGGGTTCTGGTCAGGAAGGGGGTAAATCCTTCCGGGGCTGAAGTGGTTAAATATTATTGGTAAAACAAAGGCTGGATACATACAGTATTAAATGGAGATATTACACCAATCAGCCATAACATTATGACCACTGACCAGTAAAGTGAATAACATTTTATTCTTTTTTTTTTTTTTTTCAATACCACCTGAAAGAGGGTGTGATATATTAGGCAGCAAGTGAACATGTTGTCCCTGAAGTTGGTGTGCTTAAAAGCAGGAAAAAAATGGGGAAGTTTAGGATTTGAGCAACTTTTGTCAAGGGCCAAATTGTAACGACTAGACGACTGGGTCTTGGCATCTCCAAAACTGCATCTCAGATGGGATGTTTCCTGTATGCAGTGGCCAGGAACTCGCCTTGTGGTGAGAGAAGCCTGACCCATGTAGTTTAATCCAATAGAAGGGCTACTGTAGCTCAAATTGGTGAAAAAGTTTATGCTGGTTCCAATAGGAAGGTGTCACAACATACAATACATTACAGTTTGCTGTGTAGTTGCAAGACCGGTCAGGGTGCCCATGCTGACCTGTGTCCAAAGCCACAGCATCTGCAATGGGCACAAGAGCATCAGAACTGGACCACGGAGCAGTGGACGGAAGTGGCCTGGTCTGAGAATCCATGTTTTCTTTTATATCATGTGGATGATAGGTTTTGTGTGTGTCACTTACCTGGGGAATGGCACCAGGATACAATATGGGAAGAAGGCAACCCGGCAGAGGCAGTGTGATGCTTTGGGCGATGTTCTGCTGGCAATCCTTGGATCCTGCCATTCATGTGAATATTACTTTGGAGTCCATGCCTCAACAGGCCAGGGCTGTATTGGTGGCAAAAACGGGACCTACCCAATATTAGGTGGGTGGTCATAATGATATGACTGGCTGGTGTGTACATCATTTTAAAAACCCTTGAGTTACAAAAAATAAAACCTTTTAAAGTTCCTCTTAAAATCTTTCAGTTGATTATCCTGTTCACCAACTTCTCACCGAAGGAACATTCCTTTTGGCCACGTTTCTGACGTATTTGTATCACTTTCCTGCACATTGCCTCAAGATGGGAGTAACTCTCTTTCTCTCTGCAGGACAGTGTCCCTCCCGTGATGGCGTTTCACTTGGGATCACTGGGGTTTCTCACCCCTTTCAGCTTTGACAACTTTCAGACGCAAGTCACTCAGGTTATAGAAGGTAAGAAAAGCCACTGAGGTCAGCACACGGGCAGCCAAACTCCTGTGCAGTGGGCAAAGCCCTGGCGTTCCTCTATTGTCTCAGCAGAGTTAATGATCACTCAGTGAATAGTGTGTGCTGCAATTGGCATGTTTCTTTGTGTGAGAGCAATTTGCTAAGCAGGCTGAAAAGAAGGCTGGTTACCTCTGCTGATCTGTGTACTGGGGACAAGTTGGCAGTCAGTAAACGGCTTCGTTTTTTTGTTTACATGGGAAAAATGTAAAAAGCTCAAACATAAAGGAGTAAAGCAAACACCATGTGAGCAAATCTCTATACTAATGTACGTACAGTTCCTTTTGTGAAGAACATTCACAGTGTCCTAAACGGCTATGTACAAACTATCTTGTTTGCGCTGCTTTCCTTTCCCCACAAGTCAATGTGGATTCAAAAGAAGCTCAAATCCGCTTGATGCAGCTCAGAAGCATTTTGCAGCATCTTCCTGAGCTACTGAAGGACAGTTAAAGTGTTTGTTACCCCAACACTTCATATTCCTGATGTGTCTGCTGTACCATGTACTTGTATGAGAAAGTATCCTGTTCTCTTTGTATTGTTTCAATTGTGTGAAATCCCTGGTGTTCCTAAGAAGTACCCTTGCTATTAAAAACTGACCACACTAAGCAGGAGAGCACACTGTGGTCAGTTCTCCAGCTATGCTGGGAACTCAGTGTACTCTCTTCCAATGATCAGACTTCCCCTGTCACGTCCCCACTGCACAGCCATTCACTGGCAAGCTCAGTGTGCTCCTGCTTCTCCTCCCCCAGCTCTTATGCAGCTTAGAACAGATAGAATATGATCATTTATGAAAAAGGGAAAAAAGGTATTTATAATTTTTTTTTTTATTTTTTTTTATTTTATTTTTTTTAATCTATTCAAAAATGTTTTGCTTTTCATTTTAAACTGAGTGGGTTGTTTTATAGGTTGATTGTTTACAATCGCTTTAAAGAGAGACTGGCATTTTGCCTGCTTAATGCAAATTGAGAGGGTCTACACATAGCCCACAATCCCTAAGCATGTATACTTTCCAAGCCACGCTCACCATCTCCCAACACTGCTGGAGACCTTGCTGACAGAGCAGGGATTTTGAATATAGTGGAGCACATGAATCCCTATGTGTGAAATCAGCTGATTACCAGGCCCAAGCACTGTCACTTGGAGGTTCCATGATATCACCCCCCCCCCCCCTAATCTCTGACACTGGAGCTTATACAGTAACTTCACAGTGGGGAGGTGGCAAAGGAACATGGGTGGTAAAGTATATATGCCTGTGGATGGTAGGCTATATGCAGACACCGTAAAGACTCTTTCAGACCTTCTTTCTGAAAAGCTTTCCGGTGTGGCAGCAGGCGGTCGGCATTCAGAAAGCAAAGCTGCTCCCCAGTAGATACAGTAAAGTGAGTGAGCATTGTCAGCCTAGATCAGGAATTGAACTGTTACTGGCACGAATACCACATGGAAAAAAAAAAGTCTGAAAGATGGAAACAAATGCAGCCATCACATCTGAAGACTAGTAAGCTGCCACATATTACAGCTTGTGAGTGTAGAAATGCTTTAATCTCTTCACTATACTTAAAGTTTTACTATATTCTTGCAGGTAATGCAGCCCTGGTCCTCCGCAGCAGGCTAAAAGTGAAGGTGGTGAAGGATCACAGGGAGAAGAAAGCCTTGGTACAGAATGGACTAGAGGAAAATGGCCTAATTGTCAACAAACCTGAGAAGGAGCTGATCAAACAAACAAAGTATCAGGTGTGAACCTTATATCAGGCCTGCCTTTTGCTGTTATTTTTGTAGTTGATTAAAGTATTTGTGAACATTCTACTATCATAGCCAATTGTTCCACATTACAAAGCATTTTCTAACTAACTGCATTAATTAAAAAATAGCTATTGCTTTTTAGGGTGATCACGTGACCGCACCATGGCCTACAATCTTCCCTGTTTCCCATTGCAGGGCGGCATATCCTTGTATGTCGGAGCACATACATCAGCTCCCGCTTTCTGCTTGGACTTGCTGGACACACTGCCTACACCTACCCCACTCAGCCCTGCTTTGTTTATTGATGGCGGCTTCCAGTAGAGGCCGCAGTCAGTCCATGCAGCAGAACTGGGGCGAGGGAGTGGCTGCCAAAACTGATTATGGGAGTTACAGGCATGCAGTGCATCAGCACAGCATCCTATAACTCAAAGCAGGGTGTACAGCTACGTAAACTGACCACGCCATCGCTGATCTACTTCTGATTGAATTTTGGTAGAAGTGGGACTGGCGCGATCATCGGGTATTTTTTACCCATCAAAGGAAAAAAAGATTTACCAACACTTGCATAAAAACACACACACCTATTTTCAATGTTACTTTGGGGTAATATACACATTAGGTTGAAAGAGTTATTGAAGAATAGGTTCAACAAATAATGAATAACCTTGAAGTGGACCTCAGTGAGCTTGGAAAGTAGTAGAGGGGCTGAAACTCTTGGAGGTGACGGCATGCTTGCAATAACACATACTCACATTATTAAGCATTTACAATTGCACTTTCTCACACTTTTACTCGTAGCAAGCAATACAATTGTTGGAAGGAGAGCAGAGTTGGTAAGGTCCGTACAAATCAGTGAGGTCACTGTAATCTGAACTAAAAACTCACAAAAGAATACTTTTTGTATTGCTCTGCAAGTAGCACTGTTCTAAGGCATGCAAGCTTGTTCTAATGCCACTAAGGAGTGAGCAGGAAAGGCAAATCACACTGCAGATAATGCTGAGTAAGCGTGGTAACCCTGTAAAAAGTGTGTATGTCGTTACACTTTACTGATAGGATTTTTTTAAAAGCTGGACATTAAAGCGGTAGTAAACCGCAGCAGAGTTAATAAAAAATAAAAACACCTGTAAGACGATGGAATAATATGTTAGTATGCGTAAGGATTAAAGTGGAAGTAAAGTCGATTTTTTGACTTTCACCTACAGGTAAGCCTATAATGAGGCTTACCTACAGGTAAAAAAAATATCTCCTAAACATGTACGGTTTAGGAGATATTCCCCGTGCAATGCGCCGCTGACTGCGGCGCATGCGCACGGGGGATTCTCGGCCGAAAGGCCGGCAGAATCCGAACCCTGCCGGGATGAAATCTCCCGTGCGCATGCGCGGGAGTGACGACATCGCGGCTCCAGCCACTCACAGCGCTGGAGTCACGATACCCGGAAGACACGCCGAGGCAACATGTCAGCGACCTCGGCGTGGACCAGGTGAGTTACCGACGCCTCGTTCTAAGGTAAGTATTTCATAATGAGCTAGTATGCGGTGCATACTAGCTCATTATGCCTTTTCCCTTACAGGTGTATAAAAAATAAAAAATATGTCAGCGGGTTTACTACCGCTTTAAGGGCACCTGAAGTGTGTGAAACGCATCTACCAGGCATTCTGTTCCTGTAGTATCTTTTGGGATGTCCTAATAAAGGATCTTGGCTCGTCATAGTGGTGTGCGGCCATTTTTTCTATTTCTGTTGTACACAGAGGCGAGCCGGGGTGGGCACCCACTGGATCCATCGGGCTTCTCTTTCTCGCCTGGAGCAGCGAGTTCTCCTTGTTCAGTTTATGAAATACTTACCTTGGAACGAAGCCCTCGCTGAGAGGGCTGAAATCTTCCCCCGGTCTTTCTTCCAGGTTCGAGGGCTCCGGCGCTGTGAGTGGACCGAGCTGCAATGAGGTCACTCCCGCGCTTGCGTGCGGGAGCCCTCGGTATGCCGGGCCTTTAGAGCGTATGTGCCGGTGGCATCACCGGCTGCATCCAGGGTGAATATCTCCTAAACGGAGACACACATTTAGGAGATATTCATTTTACTTACAGGTAAGCCCTATTATAGGCTTACCTGTAGGTAAAAATAACAAAGCGTGCTTTACTACCCCTTTAAAAGAATCAGTAAATTTTATGACATTACAGAAACGTGAAATAACACATTTGGTTTGGGCTCGGTTCACACTACTACAATGCAGCTTTGATTCGTTATACAGTGTGATTATGTGATGCAACTTTGCACCCTTTGCATGTTCTATGGGGCTAATTACACTGTAAATTGCACCAAAGTATTGCAGCAACATTTTTCAAAATTGCACCATTCTGAGTCGCATTGATTAGAAAGGGCACAACAAGATTTTCCTTGTCATGTGATTCTGTGCAACTCAAGTGCCATTAGAAGTCTCACTATCCTGAGCCAGGCCTTAATTGTTTGGGTTTAGATACACTTTAATATTCAAATTGTATTATATCATTTGTAAAATTATAAAGAAATAAGCCTAGCATGGTCACATGATGTGTAATGTGTAAATTTCAGGTCCTGAATGAAGTAGTAGTGGACAGAGGTCCTTCTTCTTATCTCTCCAATGTCGACGTCTTCCTGGATGGGCACCTCATCACCACAGTTCAGGGAGATGGTATGTTACTATGCTTGTGCTCCTCTAGACTTCTCATGTAGATGAACAGAATTGACACAGTTTGTGTAGATGGCTAAATGTAACAATTGAACTGTTCATTGATCTGTTAATGCTAAATAAGTATACAAAGTGGGGAACAATGAACTGATGTGTAATAATTGTTGTTTGTGGTCTGTCTTCTGCAGGAGTCATTGTGTCTACGCCAACAGGCAGCACCGCTTATGCAGCTGCAGCTGGAGCCTCCATGATTCACCCTAATGTACCTGCCATTATGATCACCCCCATCTGTCCCCACTCTCTTTCCTTCCGGCCAATTGTGGTCCCCGCAGGAGTGGAACTTAAAGTAAGTTTGTCTTTTTATTTTTTTATCTCTTTTTTGTTTTTCTTTAAGCATTGATGATGGTATGGCAGGACAAAAAGAGGATAGCACCACCAAAAAGCCTTTTCAAGTGACTTTGGATCTACACAGCTGAGATTTTGGGCAATACAACTTGTATGATATGATCCCAAAACGTTTTTATAAACAATCTTCTGTGTCCAGTTTAGCTTTCAGTTTAAATTGGCTAAATACATTCCAAGTGCATAAAAAAAAAAGTGGTGCAAACTGAAGGGGGCGGGGCTGTTCATGACGTACATGCACAAAGACCAACAAGCCTGATGGCACAGTGATCCTAATATGAGGAAGCAACAAAATCACAGCTTCTCCCAAAATAACACACATTTTCTCTCCAGTTGCCTCGGGATGGCGATGTTTGAGGTCTTGCCCCCCCCCCCCTCTCTCTCTCTCTCAACCCCTCTTTAACACCCCTACACTGCTTCCAGAAAGAGAGAGGTCCAGAGAAGGGAACCTCAGAAAACAGGACTTTAAACAGAGCCTGAAGAACCTTCACAAATATCTCAGATTCTACCCAAACAATAATATCTAAAGCCTTACAATCTCTTACAACTCAGAATGCAACACAGTATAGATTAAAATGTTTTAACTAATAAAATAAGTGAAAATAATAAAAAAAGAAAATTCAGAAAAAAAACCCTGTCGCACTGTGCACACTCACTAATGCAAACATTTATGTAATCAGTGATTTGCGCCACACGCTTCGAACATCAGAGTGAGAACAGTAATTCTAGGGCCATCATTTACCGTTCACTCTAAACTGATAACCTGTAATGGCTTTTCACGCAGTGCTAATGGGCAATTTTTGGTAATGTCGTTTTTTGCCTTTTCACAGACATGCACAATTTTAGGGCTTGAAATCTTTGGCATCTTATTAATAGAAGCAACCCTTTCTTTTATATTTTACAACAAAAAATGGGTATTAGGTTTGTGTGCACTCAAAGTCTTTTTAGTTTATTTTTTACTGAAAATATGGGTTTGACAAACAGTTGTGCAGATATCATTTGACTTGCAGCTGGCAATGTTTTTTTCTGCATAGCCTTTGTTTTCAGAAAATATTATATATTATATTGTTTGCTGGTTTCATGTTTTCTTTCTAGCAAAAATGCAGATTATCCACTTAAAGTGGCATTCCACCAAAAAATGGAACTTCCACTTTAAGTACTTGTGAACCCCTGACATGCCATATTTGGCATGTAATTTTTTTTTGGGGGGGGTTGGCGGGTACCTACTTTTCACAGGTACCCAGCTCCCAATTCCTCCCCTGGGCTGCGGCACAGAGCAGATGTTCACCTCTCCCCCCTCCCTCCCTGCAATCTTCTGGGACACATCACAAGTCCCAGAAGATTGACCGGGCATTCACAACGTGCAGCGTGGCTCGCGCATTCGCAGTGCACGCCCGGCTGTGAAACCACAGCCGCGCGCCGACACTTGCAATGCCAGCGTCGCAGAGAAGAGAGTTAGAGAAGCAAGGCTTTGGGCGGCGGTATCGCTGGACCGGTGAGTGTCTGTTTGTTTATTAAAAGTCAGCAGCTACACTTTTTGTAGCTGCTGACGTTTAAATGGGTGGAACTCCACTTTAACCACTTCAATACAGGGCACTTTCACTCTCTTCCTGCCCAGGCCAATTTTCATCTTTCAGTGCTGTGGCATTTTGACTGACAATTGCGTGGTCATGCAACACTGTACCCATATGACATTTATATCATTTTCTTTCCCACAAATAGAGCTTTCTTTTGGTGCTATTTGATCAGCACTGGTATTTTTTGCAGAACAAATAAAAAAAAATACCAAAGATTTAAAATAAAAAATATTTTTTCTTTGTTTTCTGTAAGGCCCCTGCATGGACTCCGCTTTGCTAAGCAGGGATCATGCATTACTAATTGGCATCCCTGATGGGCACAGATTGGCATCTCTGGTGGGCATCTTTGTGGGCACTGCTGATGGGGCTGCACTTATAATCAATGCGCTGATAATCAGCGCAGACCCCCCTCGGGAGAGCCGCTGTCCGGCTCTCCTCTACTCGCGCCTGTCACTCGCACTACTGATCACCACGCTGCGTGCCTTCTTTTGCTGGACGTCATATGACGCCCAGTCAGGGTGATGAAACCATCACCCGGCCCTCATTCTACTATAGGTGTGTTAGGATGTGGTTAAGAACCAGGCTTATTCTGACTACTTGAAACCCCCAAAAATTATATACTTTTTTTGCAGAGGCCCTAGAGAATAAAATAATGGTCATTGCATTTTTTTATGTCACACGGTATTTGTGCAGCATGCGCAACATGCTTTAAAATTGTGCACGCTTGTAAAATGGTGCCAAACTACAGTACTTAAAAATCTCCATAGGCTTTTTCTACTGGAGACATTCTGCTGCTATTTACACCCGAGTCCTGATTTGACCACTTTGTTTTTTTTAGTATTGAATTCTACACGGCAGCCTTTAGTTTGTGTGTTTGTTCCCCAAATGGGTATATATATATATATATATATATGTGTGTGTGTGTATAATATGTGTGTGTGTGTGTGTGTGTGTGTGTGTATATGTATATATATATATATATATATATATATATATATATATATATATATATAATATATAATATATTGTACCATAGGCGATGATTTTAAAAATATGTATCCATAGGCGATGATTTTAAAAATATTTACATATTACCAGTCTAGAGTTAGAGGAGGTCTGGTGCTAGAATTATTGCTCTCACTCTAACTTTCGTGGCGATACCTCAATTGTGGTGCAAAAACAATTTACATATTTGGGCATGACCTACTTATGTATTATTATTTATTTTATTACATTTTTTTATTTTTACACTGTCCCTTTAAAAAAAAAATTTTTTTTTTGATTACTTATTTTGCTGTCACAAGAAATGTTTACATTTCTTGTGACAACAATAAAGCATGACAAGTTCTCTTTATGAAGGGTTCTGGGGTCAGTTAGACCCCACATCTCTCCCACAATGTGAAGCATTAGATAAAAAAAAAAAAAAATAGATTTAATGCTTAAAAAAAATAAAAAACAGGCCTTAGCATCGGCTGTGAATCGGAAGTAGCGTCATGATGTCACTCCAGACCTCCTAGGCCATAGAGATGAGCAGAGTCCATCTTTCCTCTGCTTATCTCTGTGGCCAGCTGCCGCAACAGCTATATCGGTTTTCGGGCCTCCCGATGAGCCTGGTGAACCCGAGAACCACCGCAGAGCTGTGGGGGGGAAACCCTTCCCACCGCTTCTAGAGGTGATCCAGCGGCTAATTTGCCACTTTTTGCAGAAAACAGTGCCTGAGGAAAATTTTAATACCCGAGTCATGGCATTATCCTACAGCCATAGCCCAGGTATTACACATCAAACTAATGACGTATTTTCCCAGTTATGCGGTCAGCAAGTTGTTATAGCGTGTGTATATATAAAAAAAAGAGGGTCCTGTGGAAAACTCGCTAAAGTTAAGGTTCAATTGGGCTTAAATTAGTAACATGTAGAGAACTCTGTCATGCTGTCGCTTCTTTATAGTATTGTCCTTATGTGCTTTTTATTAAAGTATGTCAAGACAAATTCATCATTATATAATACAAATGCTGAGCACATGCAACACATGTCGGGTGTTGCCACACAAAAAAAAAAAAAGAATGTTTGCCACTGTTGAGAACTACCTTACCCTGAGTTTCCAGAATGGTATATACATTAAATATGTGCATACTAATAGTCTCCAGGTTGCCAATTTAAGTTTAACTAGTAAATTGTAAACCTTGCCAGCTCTTTCTATTTTTTGTTCCTTTTGGCACTGGCCTCTGGTGTGAGCATTTGCAACCATCAACATAGTCCTGTGTACACAAGAGCAGTGCTTAATCACATCTTTCATCAACTACACTGTCATACATGAACTGTATTCTTTATATAGAATAGAAGATTACAGAATTCAACCCTTAGGCCCCTTTCACACGATCGGCTCGCAAAGATCCGCCTGTCTGTTTTTCAGGCAGATCTGAGCGGGCCACCCATTGACTTGTATTGGCAGGCGGATGTCAGCGGAAACATGTCCACTGACACACACCTGCCATCCGTTCCGACAAGATCCGCTCAAAACGGATGGCGATATGTTCACCTTCCGTCCATCAGATCGGAAGAAAACAGACAAGCTGTCTGTTTTCATCCAATCTTCCCATAGAGAACAGCGGGGCTCTGACAGGTCTGTCTCTGCACACTGAGCGGAGACGCACCTGTCATCCGCCTGCTCAGCGGGGATCAACTGAGCGTTCCCAGCTGAGCGGATCCGCCCTAAGTTAAAGGGGCCTTAATGAGTCAATCTAACCAAAGCGAATATTTCAGTTTTTGCTAGAGGATAGAGATTCAAAGAGGTTGTAAAGTCAGTATTTTTTGACGAAAATAAAAAACATGTTATACTTACCTACTCTGTGCAACAAAATTGCACAGAGCTCCCCGAACCACCCCGACCTCCAAATCTCCCGATTCCTATGGGGCACCTGTGCAGGCGAGCTATTGAACCGGGCCATATGCATCCATAGACACACACCATGGCTAGGCTCCAGCCTCACTTTTGACTTGCAGTGGCCAATGGCTCCCACTGCTCTCAGTCAAGTTTGTGAGAGCAACATGCAGACGGGCACAGTGCTGGATTGATGTAGGACTCTGTAAGTATTTAGGGAAGGGGGGGGGGGGGATAGCAACTAGAAGGTTTTTTATTTATTTTTTTTTTTACTTTAATGCATAAATGCATTAAGGTAAAAAAAACTTTTGACTTTAGAACCACTTTACATCTCCTAACGGACTGCTGGGGACATCTTTGCCCTTGAGTTCCTAGTTCTTCTCGCCTGCCATAGTTATTTTGGGGCTATCTTGTTCCTTTTTAAGCAATTTATATTACGGAGAATGGAATAGGAGGAGTGTGAACCACCCCTCTTGTAGCATGAAAAGACAGTCAAGGATGGACAGAATCCGAACGAGAAATAGTTGCAGAGCAAACTCACTATTCACACATAATCCAAGAAATGCAAGTAGTAAGTTGGCCCACCATACTGCTTCTGTAACTAAAATAATCTTTATTCTCAATGATCTGTATGTCTATACCATTTACAAATGTGGTATATGTGTATGTTAAACAGAATTGTTATGTATCGGCGAATAGCAATATTTTTTTTTTTGAGTATTTATTTTTAATTTTTTCATAAATCAGGAAGTCATTTCAAATTTCTTTTTTTTTTCGTTTCAGATCATGCTATCCCCCAATGCACGAAACACTGCTTGGGTCTCGTTTGATGGGAGAAAAAGGCAGGAGGTTTGCCATGGAGACAGGTGAGACCCAGCATAGCCAGTGAGAATGGGCAGCTATATAAAAGTAACTTACTGAGAGAGGTGTGTGCGCTGCCATCATTGACCTCCAGCTAAGAATACAAGCTGTTGATTTTAGCATTTTGTGTAGCCTGACCACTGAGATTTAATTTATACTGTAGCTATTTCTGTTAACGGTGCAATCTAGCTTTTATATACCTTTTGGAGACTGTCTGCCATAGTTCCAGCAATGACCCCCTACTGCCTTAGGGTCTTACAATCTATGTTGTTCAATTGTTAGGCGCTAAAGCTCATATATCTTACCATCAATGTCTTACAGAGATGCATGGAATAACCATATCTCAAATGCAGAACAGAGCACCTCGTCGACATAGTTATAATGCATTTCATGGTCTTACTTGTCACCACTTCCTCAGGTGTTTGTGAATGTACAAAGTGGCAGGGTAATGTTCTAGGGAAATCTGTGCCCTCTCAGAGGACTGTGTTCCACTGACTTCCTTTACTGGGTGCCCCAGAACACAATTCTACTTGGTGTATGTATAGTCAATACCTTTTATTTATTTTATTTTTTTTAAATGTTGGATAGAATGGCAAGGGTTAGACTTTCACATTTTTACTGCTGTCTGTGTCCTCTTTGGAGTGATTCATCCTTTATCTATAATGGTGACCGTCATTGAGAAAGTGAGGTCAAATACCACATTTTATAATTGTCCCCAGAACAAGAGATAAGGGACTTGGGGAGATTTTCTTAAACACCTTGTTGCATCTCTGGACAAGAAGTGAAGGAAAGTTCATCCAGAATGCACAGACTGGCAGTGGTTTTAACCCATCACTACTCTCACTATCCAAACCAAAACAAAAAGAGTTTTGGCTATACACACATTTTTAGTAAAATTTTGTTTCAGGGAAACAAAAGGGTGGTAGTTGGGCAAGCACTGTGTTCTATTATATATTCAAATTTATAGAAGGTAATGCAGAATTAAACAGGGCTTGAATATGGTAGGATTTTAATGTCCCCCTCCAGAACACCACATACTCACCTTTCTTAACACTCACCTGCTCTTTTAACTACTGGAAGTGGGGAAAGATGCTTGTATAAGGAAACTTAGTCAGAACTTACACCGTACTGAGGAAATAATCTTTTCCCTATCTAAGAATACTGGGCCAAGCACCAGAACTGTCACATGGGAGAAGGGGCAAAACAGTCAAATGGTTCTCTATCTGGAAGTACTGGGCTCAAATGAAACTTGCAGTGCCGCTCTAAGCTAAGACAAAGATCTGCCCGCCAGTTGCAGTGAGGGAAACTAGCATCAGTGCATCATTTCAAGTTGGAAGAGCATTCTAAAAGAGATGGAAAAGTGCCCCTCACCAACCCAGTGCATTAATGTGCAGATGACTGTGGCCTCAACCAACGCCACTCCAGCCACACCCCCCTGACATGTTTCGCCCTGCTCACCGGGGCTTGGTCACAGCAGGTCAAAACATGTCAGGGGGCGTGGCTGGAGCTGCGCTGGCTGAGGTCACATTCTAATGCACTGGGTTGGTGAGTGGTGCCTATTCTTCTCTTGGAAGTACTGGGTGTTTTCTTTGCTCCCATTGGCTGGACAGAGTGGCAAGCGAGTGAAGGAGTGAAATATACTGCTGGGGAGTCTTTAATAAGCAAAGAATGTTCGCGTTAGGGCCTTGTTTATTATAGCACCTTATTCAGGATTGCTGGCTAACGTTTATTCTTGTGTCATTACAGTATTAGCATCACTACCTCTTGTTACCCTGTCCCTTCCATCTGCTTCCGGGATCCGGTTAATGACTGGTTCGACAGTTTGGCTGAGTGTTTGCACTGGAACGTTCGCAAGAAACAGAACCATTTCACAGTCGAGGAGGAAGAGGAGTTCTAGCCTTGGCCATGACTCAGAGACTTAAATCAACAGGGCCCTCAGCAGTTTCCATTTACAGTGATCTTTTCTCCTGGCCCTTCTTATGGACAAAAGACCAAATCAGTCAGACGTGTTTTTATGAGCTACCAGCTGCAAGTTTTTGGTCGACTGACAACCAGCTTCTGATATTTATCAAACCTAGCATTCTCTCTTAAAATCTTAAGACAGAAGTTAATATTTGTGTTTCTTTATAATGAAACTTTAAAATGAAAATAACTTTTTGCTGCCTGCAATCTATAGGGCCTGATTTATGAAAACTGGAGGAAAAAAAATCTGATTCATGCAGCAACCAATCAGATGCTACCTTTTTCTCTAGAGTAGATGTGGAAAATAAACTGAAAGCTACGCTCCAGACAGACAAATGGCTACATACACAGTTGAAATACATAAATGTAAACTGTCCTACCTGCCAAAAGTTTTGTAGTTCTGTTCTGCTAATCTTGAGATCCAGTTAACTCTTTCTTGCCAGACAGAACAGTCAGGTTGGTGACCTCACTTTACTCGACTGCAGTAAACCTAGCTTTGTCACCACCCCACCCCCAACCTGTTGATTGCATTATAAAGAAGCAGCGGAATGGTGACAAGGTCATCTCTCTGCTCCTGTCTGCAAGTTCATGGTACTGGAGTGAGAGCTCTTTGCAAAACCTTTTTTCTCTTCCTGAGTTGTGCAGGAAAATACTGTAAGATATAAGTTAGATTTTAGTACATTTACAATGCTGTATTTAAAAACAAGTTTAATATTTTGTATGAATACCTTGGCGTTTAGCTTTTAAGGCGAACGTAAAACTTATATTTCATACTTGGGTGGTTTCTGGCAGGCTGAATGATCCAGCAGACTTTCTACACTTGTGGGGTCCTACAGAAAGAAGCCAGTGGGTTAGTTAAAGGCGTAGCTTGCATTTTATACCATGTTTCACGGTTACACCAATGTTTAGGATGTAACATAAAACAGCATCGCCAAAACTCAAATCTCCCCCCTTTCCTGTACCTGAACTTGTGGGGGTGCATCTCCCTAGGAGAAACCTATTTCTCTTTTTAATTTATTGTGGCTCTGCATGCATAGCTGCATCCCCCATGCCTTGGACTGTTTTCTGAACATTACTAGGAAGCCCATGTGCCACCACTGAGCGTGGGACTGTAAGAGGGTGCAAGCGATCCCACCTCCCTCACTGCTCTGTACTTCAGCAGTACTTCTGTCTTGGCTCCATACCTCCGAACGAACCTGAGGCTGGGGGAAAAGTTTAAAAGAGCCTGTGCATTGCACCAACAACACAGATCGCAGGTGCAAATCTCTGCAGGCTCCATTGCAAACAAGTAGTAAATACACATTGATTAATATTGCTGTGTTTACAGTTGAGTTGAAACATCAGCTTTATCTTTGAGGTCTGGCTGGTTGCTGTGGGGAACCCCTCCAGTTTTACCCCTATTTCTAGTAAATTGGCCCCCACTGTTCTTTACTGTGCAGTTTGATGCTAACAGCAACATGGTTATAGAGTTGTTTACATTTTATAATTGTCTCATAGATGAATTCTATAAAATATATTTGTTCTTCTATCTTCCGAGGTTATTTTGAGAAATGTGTGATTTTCATACTCTACATTCATTGAAAAATAACATTTCCTTGTTCCCGATATCATGTTCCAATTACCCTTTTTATCAGCTCTGTTAATTATCGGACGGTGCTTTTCTTAAAGGCAAACTTCACAATACTGATAAATATGACAGATGTCATGTGTCAGACTGTGTCAGACTATGAAGCAAAAAAAAAAAAAATGCCCCCTTACAACTGTACAAGCTTTTGAAGTGTCTATTTGGCCTAAAGAAATATTCAGATTTAGCTTTTTGCTGCAGGGAAGTTGTGGGCATATTTTTGTATATATACTATTTTATAAACTCATGCTATAAACTTTTATTAGTGCATTCCATAGACACCACATCCTGTAATTCCTCTGTAAAGATATGCAAAATGTAATTGTTCTCTGCTGGGCTACTACTTTAAAGCCAATCTAGGTTGTAAATGTGGTTTATAAAGATGGTGATTTGATTTTACAGTCCTACAGTATCAAACACCTCAGAAGAAGACAAGGGTAGAGTCATGCCCTAGAATCTTTTCAGTTTGTGTTTTGCAGGATATGTCCTAAAGGGTCAGTCCACCCCGAATAGTTTTTTCAGTTGTGGGTTGTTGTCAGATTCGGTCATCCATTTACTTCCAAAATGGAGGACTTGGAATTCATAGCTATGCCTGGGTATAGCAAACATAAGGATAATCCATTCCCCATGTTGGAGATTTAATTCAGTATAGGGAACAGGAGAAGCACGACTCTGCGGCAAGGTAATGAGAGCGTGTAACTTGGGAAAGTTTGACAAAGTCGCAGTCTGAAAGTGCACCCATAACTGAGCTTTATTTTGGGTGGACTTCTGCTGGTCACATACATATCAATTTTTCATGTATTGAATAGAATTTCAATCATATTCACAAATATTTTCTTTCGATGGTGTTGCGTATACAGCTAATGTTTTTGTAGATTCTAACCAAGTTGTGGGAAAACGTACTGTCACTTTATTGAAAGGACTTTTTTTTAAATATATATATCTCCTAAAGAAAAGAACAAATCACGCCTATAAATACTTTACCAATAGTAGAGTCAAATCAGAAGAAAAAAAAAATGAAACCTGGCAAAAGAAGACTATTTATGCTTGCCTATGCCACCACCCAATCCAGCAGTCTTTTCTCTTCTGTAGAGCAACACGGATTGCAGAATCTTCAGCATCTCACCCTTCTGGGTGTGCCGGATGGCTGTTTCCCTCACCACGTGCTGTGGTTGCATCCCCTGGTAACTGTCTTTACTGTGTCCTGTACTGGCATAGTCTGGTGTGTAAAATTGCAGCACGTGGCAGTGGACACAGGCATTGGTAATGATAATAATGTATGTAAAACATAAACGATGTAAATATTGGGGTGTATTTTCCAGCCCCAGAGCCACAGGTGCTTCATACAGCTGCCCAGCCTTTAGACAACTTACAGGCTAGACTGTCATTTGTTGAACGTTAGTACCCATGTGCACATTTTCGCAAGTACCAGCGTATGTTTACCCATTGCTTTCTGTGGGTGGCGGTACAGAGCAATATCAAAACAGTGCCACGCTATTGCAATGGTGCAAGTTATACAAGTGTAAAACAATATTAACCTCATATGTGATACGATACGATTGTGATATTCTCATAAAGCTAGAAAAGTGCAAAGTCCCATCCAAGTGTAGGTCCACATCACATTGTAGGTACATAGAATAGTCACTCAAAAAAACACCTCTGTGATTCCTGAGTGCAATAATGGAAAGCTCCACCACCAGCTTGACAGAAGATGGCCACTCACCTTTTTTAGTGGGACCTTTTAATTGACACGAGCCGGGATGAGCTTAAAGTGGAGCTTCAGTCAGAAAATTAAGTCCTGATCACTTTGTGCTGGTTCCTTTTGCAGATATTGCTATGTAAGACATTAAAAATAAGTGCCTGTACTGTAAAAAAAAAAAAACTGTAATACACTGTCTCACCCTGCTCTGCACATGCTCAGTTACTCTCTATTTCTAGGCACTGTACTGAATTTGTAGAGGCCGATCTGCTGACAGCCCTAAAGGTTTACTGCTGCTCAGGGGCTCTGGGCTTCAGCAAAATGGCAGCCTCCAGCAAGAAGAAACAGTAAATTTGCTGGAGGCAGTTTACAGCGCACGCTGATTTTGGTAGTATACCGTATATACTCGAGTATAGGCCGACCCGAATATAAGCCGAGGCACCTAATTTTACCACAAACAACTGGGAAAACTTATTGACTTGAGTATAAGCCTAGGGTAAGAAATGCGCAGCTACTGTAAGTGGAGAAGAGGGTCAACGATGCCCATTTGCAGCCTCACTGTGCCCATGCAGATGGACACAGTTGACCGATTTGGGGCCCTGTATCTCAGGGTCACTTAGTGCTAGGAACCCCATCTTTAGATATGTTGTAGTGCTAATTCCACTGGGTTGGAATACAACATTTGGGGTTCCTAGCACCAAGTGTCCCCGAGATATGGGGCCCCAAATTCGGGTCAGAAAATCTCAAGCACTTTTCTGCAGCAGAGAATGACATTTTCTGAACCGATTTTGGGGCCCTGTATCTCGGGGCCACTTAGTGCTAGGAACCCCATCTTTGGATATGTTGTAGTGCTAGGTCAACTGGATTTGAATGACAAATTTGGGGTTCCTAGCTCCAAGTGTCCCCGAGATATGGGGCCCCAAATTCGGGTCAGAAAATGTCAAGCACTTTTCTGCAGCAGAGAATGACATTTTCCGAACCGACTTTGGGGCCCCGTATCTCGGGGCCACTTAGTTCTAGGAACCCCATATTTGGATATGTTATAGTGCTAGGTCCACTGGGTTGGCACACCAAATTTGGGACTCCTAGACCCAAGTGGCCCTGAGATACGGGGCCCAAAGTCGGGTCGGAAATTTTTTTTTTTTTTTGCTGCAGAAAAGTGCTTGACTCCAGTATAAGCCGAGGGGGGCACTTTCAGCACAAAAAAATGTGCTGAAAAACTCGGCTTATACTCGAGTATATTGTATGTTCCTTGCTAAAGAACATTATTATTTTTTATCAAGTTGTTATGGATAAAGTTCCACTTTAAGGCGACTGGCATTCTGCTGTTCTTAACCATTCAAAATAAGGCAGCTCCAACGTCCAAAATTCTAATTATGCCCATAAAAAGATACAAAAAGGAAAAACGGATAGTGCTCTCTGTATTGGATTCAAAAATGGTGAGCCGCCATCTTCTGTCAAACTGATAGTGGAGCTTTCCTTTATTGCTGTTAGGAGTTTTTTGAGTGACGAGTTTATGCACCAACAGTTTTAATGTGGACTTGCACTTGAATGGGCTTTTCACTTTTCTAGCTTTAATGAGAAAATCACAATTGCATTTTGTCACATATGAGGTTAATATTGTTATTGATACACTTGTATAACTTGCACCATTGCAATAGCACAGTGCTGTTTTAATATTGCCAGTTTGTAGAAAGTTGGTAGCTTTAGCGCTGCTGGTTTTTTCAAACATATCTACGTGTATTTATTTGTGTTTTTTCATATGATCACATACATTTCACACATTTTCAGCATGTTTCACACTTTTACATATATAGGTGAGCACGAGAAGTTTTTTGTGCAGGTAAAATTGTTTCCGTACACTTTTTGCTGTACGCAACCCCTGCGGCTTCTGGGTGGGGAAATGCACCTGAATTTTACACCATACTGCCCAAGGCTGCTGTGTGCGATTTTTTTATTTTTTTTATATTTTTTTCAATATTTAAATCAACGATTTAGTCTTTTTTTTAGTCCTCATTCACATTGGAGCGACTTGTCCCACAGATGTCTTCAAAGACTCACCTGAAGTCACGCTGACATGCGGCTTTGAAATTGTGTGATTTCAGATGAATTTGCACGATTTCAAAGCCGCATTTAATGTGAATGAGGGCTTAGTTGCACTTTAATATACTGTGATTTTAATATAATGTGATTTGAAAGTCTGCCCAGAAATGCTTTCATTTCTTGTGGATATAATTAGAATATTGAGCATCTGAATTGTAAAACTGTGGCTTCCTTTGAAAGAAACATCATGAGAGAAAAATGGAGGGTACATTGTTAGGCTGTCCTGAAAAGCCTCCATTCTGGCTGTTATGCTGGCCCTCTTTCTTAAGTACCTCAAGTCATTCATTTGGCACAGGTTTGCATATTAGGATTTTAGACTTTAATCTGATTTTCCTGATCTGTACCTTGTTCTGAGGCAGTGTCTCAACTACTGAAACCCAAGTGTCCACATAACAACAAGTGACTATCATTTCTAGCTCAACCTATTTCTCTTGTGATGAGTTTATTATATGGAGATGCCAAAATGTCAGCCCTGATCCTACAGACATTCAGTAGTGCTGATGTCTAATACAATGGAGCACACCAAAGGCAATAGAACTCCACCCAAAGCTCTTTTTTTTTTTTTTGCATAGAATGTGGAGGCATTAGAGCTTCTGCCAAGATTGTCTTGCTGTCTATGTACCCACTGGGGAGGGCTTTCCCATGCTTCCTGTGCTAGAGTCGTGATAGCGGGAAGTTCCATCAAAGTGAGAGCTTCGAAAGTTGCCACCAGTCACAGGTGTTCTGATTGGATGATATCCTCACAAGGGAACTCCAAAATTGTAGATTTCCCATTACCGTCTGTCCAAGAGGCCAGTGGTCAAGGTGACAAATAGTGAGTAGAGATCGGATAGCAATAAAAAAAAATCTGACAATGAAATCCTCTTTCCTCTTATTCAAATTAGGGAAAGCTTTACAGAACAATACGCATTTGAAACATTGTAACAAAGAATACTTCTGCATAGTTTAATTGTGAAGCCCATTGTGTGGTTGTGTGGTCTGTTTCACCCATCCCAGCCTAAAACAATGAAGTTTACATAGAGGTGCACAGAGAAACAACATTATTTTACAAATATATTTTAAATATATTTTAGATTTTTTTTTTTTTTTTTTTAAAGGGAGGATGTTTTCTCACACACAACTGACTGATCTGATTGGAGGACAGTACAGAAAGTCTAAATTGTCAGTAAATTCCAAGATTTATATAGACATGCATTTGCATCACCATGGACACGCTTTCCCTCATCCTGCCTTGCAGCAGAGCGGTCTGTGATGAAATTCCTGCGTTTGCACAGAATTTTGTAATACTGTGCCAAAATTTCATAGCATCACAAGGGATGACTTTTTATAGGCTGTCAAAGTGGACTGAAATTTATATAATTCTCGATCTATCACCGAAAAAAAAAAAATAGCGCTTAAACCAGATGTTAGTGTGGATCCAGGACTGTGAGTTTCCCTTGTCATTGTACTCCTTTCATTGTTCTCACTGTCCTTCCACAGCAGCTGCCACTCTGCAGCCCTGAGGCTGTATTCTGCAGAGCTCCAGGCCCAGGTTTTTTTTTTTTTTTTGTCAGGTGTGTATACAAAAGTTACCCTTTCTGAGGTATATTCCATTTTCCGGGTCGGGTAGCAGAGAATAGACTCCTCGATCATTGTGATTGGTCACAGTGATTACATGATCAAGATCTTGTCTCTGGCTTATGATCGTAAATGGTGACTGTGATCCGGTGGCATCGTGGTTAGCCTACTGCGCCCATAAGTAAGTGCGCTAACAGCACAAGACGGCAGCACCATCTGCATGCATATATATGTATGGCCGACATTGACGGATTAAAATCTTAAAGAACACAACACCAATACACCTCAGAAAATTTTATTTTTTGTATGCACACCTGGAGTTAAAGAACAAAACGAGTTCCGTTTTCTAGATTCACACCTGTGCCCTGTGGTAATGCATTAAAGTGACTGGTAAATTACCATACTGATCAATTTTGAATGGCAAAGCAATGCACCTCACCAGTGAACTATAATGCATGCAATTCAGCACACGTGGCACAGATTATGGGGTTGATTAACTAAAGGCAAATAGACTATGCACTTTGCAAAGTGCAGTTGCCCACGTGCAAAGAAGATAAAAAAAAAAAACAGCATTTTTGCTTGCACATGATTGGATGATGGAAGTCGGCAGAGCTTCTGCTCATTTACTGCTCTGGAGAAAATGCACTTGCAGAGTGCAGTCATTTGGCCTTTAGTAAATGAACCCCTTTGTCTCTGCATTTTGGTACACACGTAAAGGTGCAGAAGTTCTTTTGAAGTGCGTTGCCAGCCTATTCAACATAAATAGGTTGTCTTAACCTAATGTGCATGCAGCAACACAATACAGTGTGAGTATACAAGTCGGAGAGCCACTTCTACTGTAGTAAGGTTGAAGCGTCTTCTCCCACACACTCTATGAAAGGATCTCTTTAGATTTAGCAGCATTGGGTTCAATATTAGTTGGGGATACACCCACAACAGAAGTGAGAGGAGGAGATTGAAGGAGGTTCTCTTAATATTTTGGCCCCAAAATGTCAAATGTAATTTTATATTTATATTGTCTTTATTAGTCTGCAGCCAAATAAAATGTGTAGGCTAAAGATCTGATCCAAAGAAGCTAAACCAATACTTGTAAATGTTGTTTGTTTCATCTTGTGATTGTGTCTTTCTAAACTTGATAGAACTCTGTTTGCAAGTGGTGGCATAAGGATAGGAAAATTAATAATTTATGTTTGTAAAGATTTATTGTCCTGTTTTCAATTGGCTATATTTGCATTTTTATCAGAACTGCATTGACATTGCCCAGCTTTCCTAAAGGGCACCATTACATGGTTGTTTTACTGTTTACATTAAGGGGTATGTCAACCCAAAACGTATATTGGCTGGATTGGGGAAAGTTGACCCAAACCCCTGACTTGATAGAGGACACCAGTGGCAAGATCCCCACACCTGAGTTCCCAGTGCCACTCACCTGCTGGGTTCTGTTTATTTTACATTGCTTTGAATGCAGTGGATGGAGTTAGATCCCCTTTGGGCTTCATGAAGGACACATCAAAGATGGAACTGGGAAATTATATTACAGGACTTAATATCAGGATTCAGTGGGAAAGTCATTGTGCTTCCCCTAACTGAATTCAGTTTTTTTGTGTACCTATCTTTTAAACTCAAATTAAAATATAGCTGGTACTGTGCAGAAAGATTCTTTGTTACATTGTTAATTATAGTGATCTTTCTAACCTCTTTTTAATACCGATGATGTAAGCAAACTCTTTTCATTGTACACAAAAACCTGCCATAATGTGCAATTTCTTATTATGCTTTCTTGCATAACATGTATTGACCTTATTTTGTTCAGACATTTTTCTATTCTAGAGCTTCACTTTGGTGCAGTGAATTCGCTATAAAAAATTTTAAAACCCAAATGGAGTCAGCATTAATTTACATAATTCAGGTTTGGATACATGTGTAGGTGTCGGAAGAACAGTGTGTTGACTCCTCCCTAAAGTGCACATATGCCCATTGTTACCATGGTCATTAAAATACTTACATATTCTTAACAAGTGTTAAAAAAAAAAAAAAGCTTAAAAACAAGCCATCTATTACCTTCTTAGCTGTTTGTACTGTGAAGTTATTCATTCCCAAAGTTCACAATATAGACTATAAAGTCTGCCTAAGTTGGTGTCTAAGGCCTCATTATCATGGCGGTAGAGGGCTGTACACCATCATGAATGTATGAATGTGTCCTTTCATCCCTGTATGTATGGAACATGAGTCCAGCAATGGTGTCTATCTGTCAGTCTATCATTGGTTTATACTGGCTGCCGCCTGTGAAACCTGGGCACAGAAATACACTGCTTTTGAATGTTGTACGGCTGTCTGTGGTCATGTGAATGAGGCCTAACTGTTGCTGTGTTTTTACATAGGAGCAGTTGTTGTGAACCTTAGTGAGACCAGGACCTGGTAAATTCTTCTAAACCTTCCATGGCCAAGTCGTAGAAAAAAAAAAGAAAGAAATAGTTTATACTACTACAGTAAAAGTACGGGGATGCAAAATGATGTATTGGAAAGGGGGAGGGGGGATCATTTGAAATCATGAGTTAATTATTTAAATATATATATTTATTTTTGGCAACCATTATTTGTTGAGCTGATGTTATACCCCCCAATCCAAGAAAGACTGCAGAATGTCCGCACACACACACACAACACAAATATCTCAGAACATTTTCATGTGGAACCTACTTTGCCACTTTCCCAACTAAGCAGGCAAGGACAGGTCTGCTATTATAGATGTCGACTGGAAGATTGGCAGTGATCAAATTCCACTGGATGTCAATAGAAGATGAGCATCCACAATGTGGGAAACTGAACTCTGTGCTGTAATTGGGAGTGGTTATACGTCATGCAATCTTAATGTGGCGCAACTGCGTGGGGAAAATTGCTTTCAATCTCCAGACCAAGGAATCTTCTGCAGAAGGTAAGGGCACTTGAGTTATGCACAAGAATAATAGGAGTTCTGGTGTTCCTCTTTATATATTTGTACTAACTGCTGGGGAAATGTTGGTTATGTTGTAAAGGATACTCAACTTTGCACCATCTCCAACACACGTTCTTTTTACAATGTGGTGTCCTAAGTTGTACACTTTATTCAAGATGTAGCTGTACAAGTCATTTTAGTAGGGGCAATATTGTTTTTTTTATGATTTGTTTGATTTTGCAGCTGCCGCAGGAGGTTTATTTGTGCTACTACGTTTACTGCTAATCAGTGTTTCAAAGGGCAGTCTATATTCCATTTAATGTGTAGGATTCAATGCTGATACCATGGCCTAGGTGTTTAACCCTAATATTTTCAATAATACATTTGTCATTTAACTGTCCATGTTGCCATTATAGTAAGAGCCTTGTTTTTATTGAACATGGCTAGCAGTAGTGACATTCAACTGGACTAAAGACGTTTTGACACTCATCCAAATCGCTTTCTCGGCTCTGAGTTTCAGCAGTGCACCACAGCATATATAGTCTTATGGTTAACTCATTAACCTTAGTCCAGTCACCATAGGGGCATGTACTGTGTCAAGTCAGATGTTTGTGCAAGAACATGAATGTCTCAGTGAAAATGTGTGATACCATCCTGTACTCTTTCCATGATCCAATGACGATGAAATCTCAGGTGTAAATTCTTCGAGTTATATGGCTGAAGGTTTAAATTGTCAAATCGTGGGGTTAAAGAGTATATGTGGGTGGCAGATGGTGTTGACCCCCAACTCGGTTACTGATGATTGTTTCAGTTTGACTTGGATGGCCTCTATCACAGCTCTTGCAAGGCAGTTGTCCCTTGTCCAAAATTGCTACCTAATGTTTCTTCTCTTTAAGGTGAAGGAGGCCTATAATGTGGCTACACTAGTACTATGTGGCTATAAATGCTGGGGCATGTTTCTAAAATGAATTATAACTGATTAAAATACCTGATTGAGTTTTGAAACATTGTCATCATTACAGAACAAGTCCAGTTGAATGTAACTACTACTAGTTATACCATGATCTGGATAAGAAGAACCTTCACATATATCACTGAATATGGTTTGGTATTCTTGGGGTGGGTTAGAGTGACGAGCTCTATAGTGGTTACAAATTTATTTCTGGCCATTAATGGAAAAGTATTAGATGTTTTCTAAGGTCATAGGAGACCTAGAACATCCTCTATCTCTGAGATTAATTTAGGAGCCATTATCTGTCTCTTCTTGACCATTCCGAATCGCTTTCATCTAAGTTTTCATTGTGGTTGTGCCTTTTTCCATCAGCAATCCTCACCAGATTCATAACATACAATTTACCCGTTATTGCTGGCTCTTAGAACCTGACCACCTCTATAAATATCTTTCTTATAGAATCAACCAATTGTCACTGGAACAGAAACTTTTTCAGATACAAGGAACTTTGGTATATAACAAAATACCTTTTAGTATTTGTAATTTAGTTTGAAGTTGAAATTTACTGTGACCAGTGCCTTGGTGTTTTAAATAGCAAGAATTTAGGCGGATGAAAAGCTCATAATCTCTAATGTGTTGAGGCATAGTTCCATTTCTGCTGTACAGATAAAAGTAAATTTTCAGACAGATGCAAAGAAAAAGGTTATGTATTGATTGCAAGTAATTAAATATTTTAAATGCAAGTACAGTGAGGGGAAAAAAGGTATTTGATCCCCTACTGATTTTGTATGTTTGCCCACTGACAAAGAAATGATCCGTCTATCATTTTAATGGTAGGTTTATTTTAACAATGATAGAAAGAATAACAAAAAAGTCCAGAAAAACACTTTTCAAAAAAGTTATTGATTTGCATGTTAATGAGTGAAATAAGTATTTGACCCCTTCGCAGAACATGACTTAGTACTTGGTGGCAAAACCCTTGTTGGCAATCACAGAGGTCAGATGTTTCTTGTAGTTGGCCACCAGGTTGGCACACATCTCAGGAGGGATTTTGTCCCACTCCTCTTTGTAGATCCTCTCCAAGTCATTAGGGTTTCGAGGCTGACGTTTGGTAACTCGAACCTTCAGCTCCCTCCACATATTTTCTATGGGATTAAGTCTGGAGACTGGCTAGGCCACTCCAGGACCTTAATGTGCTTCTTCTTGAGCCACTCCTTTGTTGCCTTGGCCGTGTGTTTTGGGTCATTGTCATGCTGGAATACCCATCCATGACCCATTTTCAATGCCCTGGTTGAGAGAAGGAGGTTCTCACCCTACATTTGATGGTGCATGGCCCCGTCCATTGTCCATTTTGTAGTGGTGAAGTTGTCCTGTCCCCTTAGCAGAAAAACACCCCCCGAAGCATAATTTTTCCATCTCCATGTTTGATGGTGGGGATGGGGTTCTTGGGGTCATAGGCAGCATTCCTCCTCCTCCTCCAAACACAGCGACTAGAGTTTGATGCTAAAGAGCTCGATTTTGGTCTCCTCTGACCACAACACTTTCACCCAGTTCTCCTCTGAACCATTCAGATGTTCATTAGCAAACTCCCCTCCCCCTGGGTAGACTCCTTCTCCCAAGATGGCACCGGGGGAAAGCCAGACACATGAGGCAGTCAGAGCAACAAACAGCCTTGCTCACCGCAAATAGCAGATCCCTCTCCCAGGGCAGATATACAAGACCCCTTCTCAGTCATTGGGGGATCATGATGGGGACCCTGAGGATGAATCCCTTTCCTCATCCCCCAGGGTGACCCTGGAGCTACCAGAGCAGGCGGGTTCCCCAGGCTCCTCAATGGACAGAAATGGCTGAACTAGCAGAGTTCATCTTCAGTCAATCTAGCCCTGCTCCTGCAGAACCCTCACCTCAACCTATTCCCTATGCAGGGGACACAGTACTGCTGGCTCATTTTTAACCATGTTGCGGCAGGAACTGTCTAAAGCCTGCTCTCATATTAAGCAAGATATACAGAGCTTTGGACTTAGATTGGACACGATTGAAACTAAGGTAGAAAAAGCGGTAACCAGAGTGAATCAGAACTCCAGGGTAGCTGCAGAACTTCAGGGGTGATTGGAAGAGGCCTATGCAAAAATAGAAGACCTGGAAAACAGGTCTCGCCGTTATAATGTGAGGGTTTGGGGCCTACCAGAAACCCACACGGACCTGAAGGGCGCTATACATGTTCTCATGAAAGAACTGATTCTAGACATCTCACCCCATCAGTTAGGTGGTTAGGGTCCATAGGGCCCTGACGGCCCCAAGGTTGGATGGACTTCCACGGGATGTAATAGTGAAGCTGCACTACTACAGGATCAAGGAAAAATTCATGAAGGCCTCTAGAAATCATCAGGATCTGATGCAATTTGGAACACCCGTCCAGTTGTTTGCAGAGCTCGCCCCTTCCACAGTACAAAAGCGCTGAAATCTGAAACCTCTTCTACAGCAGCTGCTGAACCGTCAGATAAAATACCGCTGGTCATTCCCATTCAGTTTTTTTCTTTAAAGTGGAGTTCCACCCCCCAAAAAAACAAAAACCATTAATATACATAAAAAAAATAATAAACAAAATTTTTTTTTTTTTTTACTCACCTCTAAATACCTGTTGCTAGGGGATCCCTCGCAGTCTGCCTCCTTCAGCGCCTGGGCTCTTGACGTCACTTCCCTCGGCGCAGGAAGGGAGATCAACTCTGCCCCCTCCCTCTAGGCGGTCATCTGGGACACGTCGCAGGTCCCAGATGACTGCCCAGCCAATCACGGCTCGCGCATGCGCAGTGGGTGCCCGGCTTTGAAGCCACATCTGGGTGCCCACAGTTACAATGCCGGCGCTGCCGAGCGGAGGGGGAGATTGCTGGACCCTGGGACAGTTAAGTGTCTGATTATTAAAAGTCAGCAGCTGCAGTATTTGTAGCTGCTGACTTTTAATTATTATTTTTTTTAAGCGGAAATCCACTTTAACTACCAAGGCAAATCCCACTCCTTTTCAAGATTTACTACTGGAGCTGGGCATCATCTCAAGGGATCAGCCTTGAGATGATGATCTTCCATTTCTTACTAATTTCTTTTGCTTTTCTATTCCTTTCTTGAGCTCTGACCTCGTGCTTCAATGTCAGATCCTTACGGATTCCTGAGCTTCTCATGTCCTCCAGTTCTTGAAGCCTGGAGGCTCTACTTCTGTGTCAAGGTGAGTGTGCTCTGCCAAACCATGGTGTCGGCTAATTACCTGACTAAGTACTCTATTATCACACACAATGTGCATGGTTTTAATTCTCCCAAGAGAGCGGAGGCTTTCCTCTATTATTACAAACAAAAAGCCAATATACTGATGTTACAAGAGACCCACTTCTCCAAAACATCAACCCAAAGGTATCTCAGCGCCTGCTATCCGCAGTTTTACGTATCCTAAAACTCTGAGAAACAAAACGGGGTGTCGCCATGTTTTTTCATGAAAGGTGCCCTTTACCCCCATCACTGTAGTGAGGGATAAAGTGTCTAGGTACATAATGGCAGTGGGCCGTATTAACGACAAATTTACCTCCTTTTATTTCATACTATACTCCCAATTCAGGTCAGCTGGAGTTTTTTCATGACATGCTAGCAGTACTACTTCCAAAGGTGCAGGGATAGTTGATCCTGGGCAGGGACGGCAATTTACCTTTAGACCAAATATTAGATAAGTTGTCTCCTAATAAATCCATATTCAAACACGTACCCAGAAGCAGCAGTAACTTGGCACGGTACATAGTAATAATAACCCCTCCACCAGAGATTATACCTACTACTCGCACATCCATGGCACATATTCCTGAATAGATCATATATTTATAGGGTCCTCGTTGGTGCCATATGTGACCTCTGTCAAAATCCTTGCTACCCCGTGGTTTACCCCGTGGTCGGATCACTCGCCGGTCCGGTTATCCCTTTCTGACCTGTGGAAAAACCCATACCCCTCCCCGTGGCGTCTTAATGCAACTTTGTTCAACAACCCGAGGCAGAGATGCGCTAATTTTTTCAGGAGAACTTGCCCTCGGCCACATCCCCAATTATTAATTGGGCAGCCCATAAGGCCACTATTCGTGTTAAGTTGATACAAATAGCGGCCAGAATCAAACAATCCCAGGACAGCATAATTACACAACAAGAGACGGACTTGAATGATCTACTATCCGAACAACGGGAGTCGCCACAGATAGACATTAGACAAAAAATTGATATGGCCAGGTTGGCGTTAAATTTGAGTCTCACCACTCAGGCAAAAAAGTGTATACGGTGGTCACGACACAGGTACTAGATACGATGGGTGATAAATCCACCACGCTATTAGCACTGAAATTAGTTCCCCGCCTTTATTCGTCGGCCTCGCCTAAACTTAGACTAAGCAACGGACATTCGACCCAAAGCCCAGAACTCATTTTAAAGGAATTTACTAAATTCTACTCCAAATTATATAGCGAAAGTTGGACAGGATAAAATGGATGGATTTTTTAGTAATATTTTCAGGCCCAAATTAACACGACATCACTCGGAATCAGCTTAGGAAAACACAGCATATATACACGTCATTCCTAAATTGGGGAAGGACCACGGGCTTTGTGTGAACTATCCTCCAATTTCTTTAATAAATACTGATTTAGAGGTTATGACAAAAGTCTTGGCGGTTAGACTAAATTTCTTGCGCAATACATCCACCCGGACCAGGCGGGATTTGTTCCTGGTCGCCAAGCGACAGACCAGACCAGAAGAATCATAGACATAATCTCAGCAATACATTCTGACTGGGATGAGAGAGGACCAAGACGGGGAATGTTGACATACAAAAGGCGTTCCATTCCTTGTCTTGGGACTACATCTTTTATGTCTTAGCCTAGCTGGGTTTCGGGTTTCGGACTTTATGTCCATACTCTGGGTCCTATACGGCTTCCCAACAGCAGCTTTAATGGTAAAGGGATACTTCTCGAATCCTATTTCTATCCGAAGAGGGGAACTCGGCAGGGATGTCCACTGTCCCTGCTACTTTTCTTCATGGCCCGCGATAAAAATTCATACCTCTATTGATATCCGAGGAATAGAATGCGGCACTAGTGAACATAAATGTGTCCTCTTTGTGGATGGCATCTTGATGTTGGTCTCTTCCCCTGTCACCACCCTCCCCAACTTATACACCATACTTAAACCATTTTCCATAATCTCGGGTCAAAATAAATCATAAATCACAGGCCATGAACATCTCTCTAGAGGAAAGCACGAGCTCAACTCTCAAAACTTAATTTGGCAAGCAGAGGCCCTCCCATACTGGGGCATTAATCTCACTTCGTCCTGGTGCACTTTATACTCCCAAAACTATCCTGCACTATTCAAATGTCTAACGGCCGATTTGGCAAGGTGGCTACTCCACCCACCAACATGGTTTGGTAGATTACATTCTGTGAAGATGAATATACTTCCAAAAGTCTTATATCTATTCCGCACATTACCAGTGGCACTGGTCTGCTCAGAATTGACAGTATTCCTGACAAAACTTATATCCTTTATCTGGGGGCATAAGAGGCCTAGGGTGAAGAAGCATATGTTATACACTCCCAAACAGAAAGGTGGATTGGGACTTGCAAAAATATTATTATGCAGCACAGTTGGACCAATTATTTGACTCTACTCAGCCCTGCCCAATCTGGATGCAGGTGGAGGCCTATGCCTGTCGGGAACTGTCGATTTCTCATATCCTTTGGCTACCACCCAAGGAAAGACCCCGATTTTATGCCCGGCTCTCTCCTTATCCTTGTATATTTGAGATAGGTTAACAAAATCTTATAAATTTAAATCCCAGCATACCCCACTGGCTCCTATTCTTGGAAATGGAAACTTCACCCCAGACCTCAAACCAAGAACATTTAAATGGTGGACCAATAAAGGTTTGCTACGTATAGCAGATTTATGCGATCATAAGGAAATACTGACAAGAAGGATTTTAGTAGAGAAATACCAAATTTCGGTTTCAGAGTACTTCCGCTATACACTGATAACACACTTTTTGAGTACTATGGAATATTTGTGTCAGAAGTTTGATAAAAATCAAAGGAAATATCTCTGAAATTTATACTGTCTTGACTAATTCCTCCGTTATAGTATATAAAGCAATCAGCGCAAACCAAAATAACAAAAGACAAACAAAATTGCAAGCTGAACACAAAAAGGTAAATCACAAATCCTTAAGAATAATATGTAAAAAAAAAAGTGCAGCGCAAAACATATAAAAAATGGAATATAAAAGTTCATATCCAATTAGCAATGTGGATGAGAACACCCAGTGATGAGATGAGTAAGTTTCACAGTGACAATCCTCCACCAAACGGAAAAGGTACTCTTACCAAATGTGATAATCAAAAACGCATGGACCCATTCGTGGGATGATGGTGCGATAACGATCCAACCAGGAGAAAATCCAAAGGTGTGTGATGACCAGGAAACCAGAACTATCCTGAGGATGCGGCTCCAACCAAGATGATCCACCATGAGATGATTATGCAGGTTTAATGCCCAAGAAAAAATAAAAGATGCAATCTCAGTGCAGACTGTATAAAAATCTCCCCAATGGATATAAAGGACTGCACAGACAGTTGAAGCATGCAAGCCTCTGCATAAAAAACACACAGCAGTGGAGCCCAGTAACTCAATTAGAGCTCTGATGAGTATAGGCTGTACAAGCAATTAGGGCAAGCAGGCACCTGCACTGAATACAGCACATACATAGAGCACAATGAAAACAAATAACTAAAAAACATCAGCGGTGTAAAGCCACTGTGTATAGCGTGATGGAGCGCGGGTGACTGGCATAAGCGATAGCTCCTCCCCCGTACGCACGTTACGTCCTGTGGACTTCGTCAGCGGTGGGTGGGTACCCACCGCTGACGAAGTCCACAGGACGTAACGTGCGTACGGGGGAGGAGCTATCGCTTATGCCAGTCACCCGCGCTCCATCACGCTATACACAGTGGCTTTACACCGCTGATGTTTTTTAGTTATTTGTTTTTCATTGTGCTCTATGTATGTGCTGTATTCAGTGCAGGTGCCTGCTTGCCCTAATTGCTTGTACAGCCTATACTCATCAGAGCTCTAATTGAGTTACTGGGCTCCACTGCTGTGCTGTTTTTTATGCAGAGGCTTGCATGCTTCAACTGTCTGTGCAGTCCTTTATATCCATTGGATCTTCAGTGTTATCCCCCCTTTTTAAATAGATTTTTATACAGTCTGCACTGAGATTGCATCTTTTATTTTTTCTTGGGCATTAAACCTGCATAATCATCTCATGGTGGATCATCTTGGTTGGAGCCGCATCCTCAGGATAGTTCTGGTTTCCTGGTCATCACACACCTTTGGATTTTCTCCTGGTTGGATCGTTATCGCACCATCATCCCACGAATGGGTCCATGCGTTTTTGATTATCACATTTGGTAAGAGTACCTTTTCCGTTTGGTGGAGGATTGTCACTGTGAAACTTACTGAAAGTCTACAGTCACTGGGTGTTCTCATCCACATCACTCTACACATTGCTAATTGGATATGAACTTTTATATTCCATTTTTTTATGTTTTGCGCTGCACTTTCTTTTTTTACATAATTCCTCCGTTAAGCAAGGTTACATGGAAAAATGGGAAGCGGATTTCCAGGAAAATATTGAGCTGGATGAATGGTATACTATACCCAGGGGGCCTCCAAAGTCAATTATAAACATTTCTATAATAGAAGAGAATTATAAAGTACTCCTAAGATGGTCCCAGCCAGGCTGGCAACCTTTATTCTGGGGATACGGACAGGAGGGAACGATGTACCATGTATGGTGGTAAGGCGGTATTGGATTAGGGTGTATAATTTTATTTACACTCTCACCCAAGTAAACCTTATCAAATCCCTGAGACGGGCACTGCAGGGTGAAGTCAGTGTCGAAACCCCAGAGATGTCTTGTAGCAAAATCTTGGAAATCGGCTGTAGTGCCGTTTAAACAGCTAAAGCACAAACTTTCCTGGATTATGATTAATGTGTATGACAGCAACCTAAAATTATAGAATGCAGATGTTCAAGACAGATTGGAAGTCATGTGACAGCACTGGATTCTGCAAAATAAAGGTTTTCAAAATACTTGAGAAATACTTCATGAGAGCTTTCACCATATCATAAAGTGGTGTTTTGACATCAGCCTCATGCTCTGGTCATCTGTTGGATTAACCACCTGGAATTCGTGGTCCCTGTTTTGTGGTCGTGTTCCATCTTCCATTTGGGTTGTCCAAGGTTTGGTCGTCTGCACCTCTCAGTGAAAGTTTCACGGATTCCACCAGTCCATTCCAGAGACGTCCAACCTGCCGGTTTTCGGATTCTACATGCTTGTTTGACTCCCTGTCGCTGACAGGGGGTCCACTTGCTCTGGTAAGCACACATCCTTTTCTATATTCATTGCAGAAAGTGTTTGGAAAGAGGCTCAAGTTCAAGTCATTTCCGTGTCTTTTTGATATCATCATCACCATATTCCACTGGGACACTGATATTGATTGATTTTGCATTTTGTTTACATCGGACATTTGTTGTTCACCTTTATATAGGGAGTAATCCCGATATATACTTTTTGTGATTTGAGTCACTTTTTGGGCACTATATATTAGTTTTATGCTCACTCACGTTTAGCGCTACATTCTTACCCACAGATGTTCAAGACAGTCTGGGACCCATGGGTCTGGTATCTGACTGGAGATCCTCAATCTATACCAGATTAGAGCGGTCTTGGGGCAGCGGTATACAGAGCATGGGGTCATTCCTCCTTTCTTTTTTAACCTTCTCAGCTGTAGTATAACGAGGGTCTTCTGGCCTATTCTCTAACACACCCGGAATGGAGATTATCTCCTTAGCGTGAGGTCCGTTTTCGGGGTGAAGAGGGATGTTGTCTTCTCTCTATAAAGGTGTTAGACCCCTTTCAGTAATGTACAAGGTAGATCTTAAGCGCATCTGAAATCTACTGAAAGTATAAGCTGACTTTTAATTGAAATTTGCGAGAGATAGAGGTTCAATAGTTAACTGTATATGGAGATTGAGATGCATTTTGATAATGTCACATGTAGAATAATAAATTAATACAGGGGCTACCCCATGGAGACATGGGTAATACAAAATATATATCCCAGGTAGAGATCTCTATTTGAAAGAACGCACATTGTAGGGATAGTATCCTGCCTTGAAAATGTTTGGATATTCATCTATTAAGTATATATTTTATGCTGTACGTGTTCATTGTAAACGCTTTTGTATATTCTTTTCTGAAAACTTGAATAAAAAACATTGAAAAAAAAAAAGGAATAGATAAAAAGGTATGAACTCAAAAGTGTCATTATAAATCAATATTTTTTATATACAAGGAGACATTATGAACAGGTCTATGGAATATATATATATGTGTGTGTGTGTATGTATGTATGTGTATATGTGTGTGTATGTATATGTATATATATATATATATATATATGTGTGTACGTGTGTACGTGTATACATACAGTTGTGCTCATAAGTTTACATACCCTGGCAGAATTTTATGATTTCTTCGCCATTTTTCAGAGAATATGAATGATAACACAAAAACTTTTCTTTCTCTCATGGTTAGTGTTTGGCTGAAACCATTTATTATCAGTCAACTGTGTTTTACTCTCTTACTCTCTTTAAATCATAATCACAACAGAAACTGCTCAAATTACCCTGATCAAAAGTTTACATACCCCAGTTCTTAATACCGTGTATTGCCCCTTTTAACATCAATGGCAGCTTGAAGTCTTTTGTGGTATTTGTGGATGAGGCTCTTTATCTTCTCAGATGGTAAAGCTGCCCATTCCGCTTGACAAAAAGCCTCCAGGTCCTGCAAGTGTTGGAATGTCCAAGTACGTCCCATGTGCAGCTTCCTGGCTGATGAATGCAGTGTGTGTGTGTGTGTGTGTGTGTGTGTATATTATATATTATGTATATATATATATACTATACTATATATAATCTGTGTTACCATATACATTGTGAAAAATTGTATTAAGTTGTACATTTACACATACTCCAAAGCAGGCACATGCACTATGCGCAACAAACTGGTGTATGAATATGCACATTTTGTTGTTTATTTGAAGGTTGGCTATAATTTCTGAGAAAAGTGCAGGAAATTTTTAATTTTAGGGTTAACTGGAATATTTGGGTAGAACATGGTTATAGAAGGGAATTGATCTCTATGCCTTTGTTTAAGCCTCCTGGTGCAAGGGCATCTAAGGTGTATATCCAGAATGTCTCCTTTTCGCAGAGACGCTTGAATCGCTCTGCCACAGGAAGACAACCCAAACCTGGAGTCCAGCAGTGGAGATCTGGTGAAAAGTATTAAAATGTTTGGGAATGATCAAATCAGTCACCCTCAATGAACCTTCTGTGTTCTACAAACCTTTTGTGCAAGGGTCGGATTGTGCGGCCTAGGTAAAGTAAGCCACATGGACAGGTTACACAGTATACTACAAAATCAGAAGAACAGTTGTAAAAATAATTTAGGAAGTAAGTTTTCTCTTTTGTAGTGAAAGATTTTTGGCGCTGTGTCACAAAGCTACAGGTCAGACATTGTATTTTTTTACATTGATACATGCCTTTGATGGACAGAAATGTGAGGGATGGTGTGGGTTTTGTTTTAGCAGATTTTAGTTTGCTGGGTGCCATACGGCTTTGTTTTTAAATGTAATATTTTTTTTGATATATGTTAAGAGCTAGTTTTCACAGATGTGTGTCTTTTTTGAAAAATGTGTATGTTCATAAAATGTTTCCCTTGGCCAGCCACTATCCAGAGACATCCTCTTTTATCTATCCTGTCCCTCAACCTTGTTGATTGTTGTGGCTGAAGGTAGGGCCTAGTGATATCACTGGCCCACCCTATTTTGTCAGCCCTATTTAACCACACTAAAGATGGCCGACTGCATTCCCTAAGGAGCACGCATGCTCCAAATGCATGCATCATCCTGTAGCCTCCCACCAGTAACCATCTGACACCAGTGACGTCCTGCTGACGATTTCCTCCTGCGCCCTTCACATCCAGCCTGGGACACCGGAAGCCACCGGTGCCGCAGTTCGATGTGACTGCGCTGTACTGAAGCCGCCCTGGACTCCCTGAGATACTTTTGGTTGCAGTTAACGATGTTCCCACAAACCACTACTGTCTAGTGAGTGCAAACTGTTTGTGATTAAACTTTGCTTTCCTAACTATTACACTTAGATTTGCGCTGCTCTTTTGTTTTTATGTTTTTACTACTAAAGATGCTTCTGCTCTTCAGCATGCTGCCTTTCCAGTGTTGATCTCCAGATCATTACTATTCCTGAGGTTATCACCCAGGATATATGGACTCTTACCTTGGACTATTTACATTACCTAATCTTTGTCATTTTTTTTTTTTTTTTTCAATTAACTTTTTATTGTTTTACAAAAAATGAAAGGAAATAACAATACAGCGTTATGGTATCTTCCATATAGCAACGTTTGTGCCCAATCTGGTTCGGTAATACAGATAAGTTACATTTTTCTTTTTTAATCAACAAACTTAGTGTCGTTATTCAGTAGTATGTGTAAACTTTCAAAAAGGCATACTTTTATAACTCGGTTCTCTTCCCAGTCTAAGTGGGGGCAGAGAGGGTGTGAGAAGACACAGTTGGTGGGGGAGAAGAAGAAGAAAAAGGTAGGGGAGGAGGGGGGGAAGGGGGTAGTGGTGTGGCTCGACCATCGGCTCCGGGCGGACCCTCAAATTTACGCCAGTCCTCCCAGACCTTGTCGTGTATTTCAAGTCTATCGTGCATCCTGGCTGTCATCTTTTCCATCAGTTCTACATCCTTTATTGTAGCGTATAGTTCTGATTGGGAGGGTGGGTTTTGCCGTTTCCAGCAGAGAGCGACCAGGCATCGCGCAGCTGTTAGGACATGGCTGAGCAGTTTTTTGGTGTGTTTGGGAATGTGTGGAGGCATTAGTCCCAGTAGGAAAGACTTCGGGGAATTAGGAATCTGTGTTCCCGCTAGGTCTGAGAGTAGCTGTTGTGTTTCCCCCCAGAAAGCTGTTATCTTGGGGCATGTCCAGTAGATGTGATACAATGTGCCTTTTTCCGACAGGCAGCGCCAACATCTGTCCGAGCTGGAGGGATATATAGCGTGCAGTTTATCTGGTGTTAGGTACCAGAAGTATAGTATTTTATAGGCGTTCTCTTTGTAGAGTGTGCAGAAGGAGCTTTTTGCCGCCTGCGACCAAATCGTTTGCCAGGTGGTCTCTGGTAGTTCCTCGCCTATGGCCTTCCCCCAGCGAAGCATGTATGCATGTTTCCCTCGGTCAGAGAAGGAGAATTCATTTAGCACCTTATATATATCTGATATGAGACCTCGTCTCGCAGCTCCCTCCAGTATTATGGTCTCGAACGTCGTTGGCGCTGAAAACTGAAGGGTCGGGGCGATGGACTGGGCATAGTGCCTGATCTGTAGGTATCCATAGAATACCTGGCGGGGTAGATCAAATTTCTTTTGGAGGTCGGAAAACGAGTGGAGCCTCCGCGTGCAGGGATGTACTAGGTGGCCGAAGTGGAACAAATTACGCGATGCCCATGGTGAGGACATCTGGTGCGTAAGACCTGCAGGCATTTGGGGGTTAAACAGGAAGGAGGTCAATAGTGACCTCTCGGAGCTTAAGTTATGTGTTTTGGCTAACTTGCGCCAAAGTTTTTTCAGGTGTAGCATGGGGCCTAAGAGCCTATATGGTTCTACCTCCACGTTTGCATTCCAGAGCAGACTATTCGGGTGTGTGGGGGCAAGCCACAGTTTTTCAATTTCGGCCCATCTGTTATAGGTTTTTTGGGGGAACCAGGAGGTCAGCGCGCGCAGTTGGGCAGCTTGGTAGTATTTGGTTAGGTCTGGGAATGCCAGTCCTCCAGCTGTTCGGGCTGCCGTCAGGACCGACCGTGGGACTCTGTGTCTCTTATAGTTCCATACGAACCTGAGAAGGTCGGCTTGTAACCTCCTCAGGTCTGCATGGGGGACCGGTATAGGTATAGTTTGGAAGAGATATAGTAGTTTGGGGAGGATGGTCATCTTAATGGACGCCATCCTCCCCAAAAGGGAGATATGGTGGACCCTCCATTTGTGTAGGAGGTCTCTTATAGATCGGTATAGAGGCAGGAAGTTAGCTCGGTATAGGGTGGTATAGGACTGGGTTATCTGGACCCCCAGGTATTTAATTGCGGCTGTTCTCCAGTGGTATGGGAAGCAGCTCTGCAGGTGTTGTACTTCTGCGCTCGGGATGTTAATGGGGAGGGCTTCTGATTTGGTTGCGTTAATCTTATATCCGGACAGGGACTTATACAGGTCTAATTCAGCATGTAGGTTGGGGAGTGAGATTCGGGGTTGTGTTAGTGTGAGTATGATGTCGTCCGCGAAAAGTGCGATTTTGAATTCCCGGTCGCGCACTGGTATGACATGGATGTCAGGGTTTCTGCGGATGGATGCCGCCAGGGGCTCGACACACAATGCGAAGAGAAGCGGTGAGAGCGGGCACCCCTGTCGGGTCCCATTCGTTATAGGGAAGGAGGGGGACAGCGCAAACGGGGTCTTAACCTGGGATGTTGGGTTAGTGTATAAGTGTTGGATGGCCCGTAGAAAGGGTCCCCTGAATCCCATGTGTTTTAGTGTGGCGAACAGGAAGGGCCAACTGAGGCGGTCGAATGCTTTTTCAGCGTCTAGTCCCAAAATCAGGGATTGAAGGCCCTCCCTGTTCGCCACATCAATGAGGTCGATGATCCGTCTTGTATTGTCCCCTGCTTGGCGCATGGGGACAAACCCCACTTGGTCTTTGTGGACTAGTGAGGGTAGTATCTGGTTCAGTCGCATTGAGAGTAGTTTGGTGAAGATTTTTAAGTCTGCGTTCAGCAGCGCTATTGGTCTGTAGCTAGCGCATAGGGAGGGATCTTTTTCGGGTTTGGGGATCAGGGTAAGGAATGACCTCTGCATGTCTGTTGGGATAGCCGTCTGTTGGAGAAAGGTGTTATACAGTTTGCACATGTGTGGGAGAAGGGTGGGTAGGAATGATTTATAGTATTCGTAGGGGAGACCGTCGGGGCCAGGAGATAATCTTTGTCATTTTTAATGTTCTAAACCAGCAACATCATCCCCTCACCATTCCCCCCACTCCCTACCCATACATCGGTTAAATGCTGTTAACATTTACAACAATTTAATTATTGTGTATGGTCAAATGTTGACTTTCCTATATCAGTATCCCTGCTTATACCTAGGAGTGCCTTAGCACGACAAACGTTGTTTCACTTGATTGCTTCTATGGACAGGTGTCTTTTTTATACAGGTAACAAGCTGAGATTAAGAGCACTCCCTTTAAGAGCGTGTGCCTAATCTCAGCTTGTTACCTGTATAGAAGATACCTGGGAGCCAGAAATCTTGCTGATTGATAGGGGATCAAATACTTATTTCACTCATTAAAATGCAAATCAATTTATAACTTCTTTTAAATACGTTTTTCTGGATATTTTTGTTATTCTGTCTCTGGTAAAATAACAACAAAGCCTGGGGAAAGCCTACTTACCACCCAGCTTGCAGACAACCAAATTAACCTGTCTAACAGTATGCGTTAAAAACAGGGGTTTATTCCGCATGCATTTGCAAAGCATGCATGCGTAAGCCACAGAGCCTCGTCACGGCATCCTGGAATCTGTGGTCCTAACACTAAAATATGAGTGTTGCCACAGTGGAGGCACATGCATTCTGATGGATAAATGAGGGCAGGTGGACTGAAGGAGAGCCCACCCCTTCTTAAGGCCCCTTTCACACTGGGGCGGTTTTCAGGCGGTACAGCGCTAAAAATAGCGCCTGTATACCGCCTGAAAAAAACGGCTCCATTCACTCCAGTGTGAAAGCCAGAGGGCTTTCACACTGGAGTGGTGCGCTAGCAGGACAGCAAAAAAAGTCCTGCTAGCAGCATCTTTGGAGCGGGGTATTCACCACTCCTATACCGCTCTTTCCCATTGAATTGAATGAGACACCGCGGTAATACCGCCGATACGGCGGCGCTCTGCGGGGGATTTTTAACCCCTTTTTTGTCTGCTCGCGGGGGGCAAAACCGCACCGCGAGCGCCGAATCCCGCGGACAAAACAACGGTAAAGCAGCCATAATATAGCGCTGCTTTACCGTCACCGCGGCTCCCGCCCCAGTGTGAAAGGGGCCTCAACGTACATGAGCACACCAAACACCCAGCAAGTAGCACAATGGCTGCAAAGGTGTTGGTGCGTTGCTGGACCAATACAAACACCAACGTGATAACAAAAAACTTGCCACCGCCCTCATCTATAGCTGGCTATCGCAGTAAGCGGCATTGGAAGGCTAAAACCGGTAACAACAACGTTTTTTGTTATCTCGTTGGTGTTTGTATTTGTCCAGCAACGCAACAACACCTTTGCAGCCATTTTTGTGGAAGACATTTGTGGAAGAAGTTTTTCAGGATGCATTTTATTCCTTTGAACCATGTGAATGTAATCCTATAGTGTGTGTTTGTTTACTCAATTAAAGGTTATTGCGCTTCCCTTTCTTTTGCGTTTTGGATACAGATTGTTTGAAAGCCCTTGTTGAACAGTTCAAGGGAAAGTGGCATACAATCTGGCACATCCTTATTGTTTCTAGTTTGGAGTCTATGCTGGCTACTGCCTATACGGCGCGCATGAGGGATATTTTGGATTTTGTTTTTTCTATGAACATAGAGCAGGCTGTTTTTAATTAATTTTTTCAGTAATTGAGTGTATGTGTATGAGATGAACTTGACTAATCCTTCCTGATCTAAATTCTCTTTCATCTAGAGCAGGTAAGAAGAAGAATCCAGTAGAGCGGGTACTTCATCTGCTCATGTGTAGTTTTGGAACTGCTACTGTTGTCCAAGTTTGACTTTCTGGCACGTACTTTGGGAGGTGCATTCCTGTGGGGTAACTCTTGAAGGCAATTGAAATCCATTGATTCTCAAAATAATTGTACTGTACTTCGCCACTACACCTAATTTTATTTCAGTTTTTCTTTCAGCATATGGGCTGGGAAGGCCTGATAACTAACACTCCTTTTTACACAGCCTGATTATGTCTGTATATGACTGAGGTGGTTCAGTAGAAAGTCTTGAGGTTCCCATAGACGTTAGAAGAACTTTACTTTTCTTGGCAATTTTGCCAGGCTTGGACAGGGGCTTTGACGTCAATGAGTACATAGGCTTCAGCAGCCAATCCATGCTACTAGATCTCTCTAGAGCCCATCACCCATATTGGATTTTTTGGACTGATTGCTATACTATATTAACAAAAGTATTGGGACACCACATGAACTTTAATGGCATCCCAGTCTTAGTCTGTAGGGTTCAATATTGAGTTGGCCGACCCTTTCCAGCTATAACAGCTTCAACTCTTCTGGGAAGGCTGTCCACAAGGTTTAGGAGTGTGTCTGTGGGAATGTTTGACCATTCTTCCAGAAGCGCATTTGTAAAGGTCAGGCACTGATGTTGGACGAGAAGGCTTGGCTTGCAGTCTCCGCTCTAATTCATCCCAAAGGTCTATCGGGTTGAGGTCAGGACTCTGTGTAGGCCAGTCAAGTTCCTCCACCCCAAACTCACTCATCCATGTCTTTACGGACCTTGCTTTGTGCACTGGTGCGCAGTCATATTGGAACAGGCAGGGGCCATCCCCAAACTGTTCCCACAAAGTTGGGAGCATGAAATTGTCCAAAATGTCTTGGTATGCTGACGCCTTAGGAGTTACCTTTACTGGAACTAAGAGGCCAAGTCCAACTCGTGAAAAATAACCCAACACCATGGGGGCACTCTTTACGTCTTGAGGAAAAGAGATTTCATCTCCAAATATGGAAAGGTTTCTTCACACTTTGAGCTGTGAAAATGTGGAATAGACTCCCTGCAGAGGTGGTTCTGGCCAGCCAGCTCAGTAGATTGCTTTAAGAAAGGCCTGAATACTTTCCTAAATGTACATAATATAACTGGGTACTAACATTTATAGGTAAAGTTGATCCGGGGAAAATCCGATTGCCTCTCGGGGGGATCAGGAAGGAATTTTTTCCCCTGCTTTAGCAAATTGGATCATGCTCTGCTGGGGTTTTTCGCCTGCCTCTGGATCAACTGTGGGTATAGAATTGGGTATATGGGATTGTATGATATTTTTTTTTTTTTTTTTTGTGGTTCAACTGTATGGACTTGTGTCTTTTTTTCAACCTGACTAACTATGTAACCATAAATCGCCCCTCCACCAAATGATTTGGACCAGTGCACAAAGCAAGGTCCATAAAGACATAGATGAGCGAGTTTGGGGTGGAGGAACTTGACTGGCCTGCACAGAGTCCTGATCTAAACCCGATAGAGCACCTTTTGGATGAATTAGTGCGGAGACTGCAAGCCAGGCCTTCTCGTCCACATCAGTGCCAAACCTTACAAATGCGCTTCTGGAAGAATGGTCAAACATTCCCATAGACACACTCCTTAACCTTGTGAACAGCCTTCCCAGAAGAGTTGAAGCTGTTATAGCTGCAGAGAGTGGGCCAACTTTCTTTTGAACCCTACGGACTAAGACTGGGATGCCCTTAAATTTCACGTATGTGTAAAGGCAGGTGTCCCAATACTTTTGGTAATATAGTGTATTTATCAGGCCAACAAGATGATAAAAGCATGCCTATCAAGGTTAAGATATCAGTTGGTGATCAGATAAAGCATGCCCATTTAATGCCATCTACTGTACATTCTGTGGTGCAGGGACGGTGTAGAGGGCCATACAAGAAATGTACCGGGTTCCTTAGACTGTGTTTGGCATATGTTTTTCTTGGATCTGTGCTGCTAATTTACACAGTAGACAGTTGCTTCAATAATATGTATACAAAATATCAGTGCCACTCTGCTTGATGATGACTAACCCCTGTGGCATCCTTTATTTCAGTATACAATACAAGCATCAAAGCTGCCTATGGATTGATAGGGTCCTATCCAGCCTACATTAAGGCAAACTCTCTAACGCACTTTATTAACTTGCAAACTTAGCTCAGTCTAGCTTCAGTTGAAATGGGGGGGGGGGGGGGGGTAGAGTGGAAAGCAGGGACCACCCTTATCACAGGGGGTGTGGAGGGAACAATAATGCTTGGAATATGTTTATTAATTTGCCTGATCAACTGTTCTCCCATACAGGTGTGGGGACTGCCCAAAGACAGGCTTCCAGTATGGTGTGTGTCATCTCGTGTCTTTTGGTACCCTAGTTAGGTTGAAAAAAGACACAAGTACATCCAGTTTAACCACAAATAAAATAATATCATACAATCCCATATACCCAATTCTATACCCACAGTTGATCCAGAGGAAGGTGAAAAACCCCAGCAGAGCATGCTCCAATTTGCTAAAGCAGGGGAAAAAAATTCCTTCCTGATCCCCCCGAGAGGCAATCGGATTTTCCCCGGATCAACTTTACCTATAAATGTTAGTACCCAGTTATATTATGTACATTTAGGAAACTCTGGAGGGAGTCTATTCCACATTTTCACAGCTCTTACTGTGAAGAAACCTTTCCGTATTTGTAGATGAAATCTCTTTTCCTCCAGACATAAAGAGTGCCCCCTTGTCCTCTTTGTTGACTGTAAAGTGAATAACTCAACACCAAGTTCACTATATGGACCCCATATATATATATATATATTTATATATTTGTACATGTTGATCATATCCCCCCCTTAATCTCTTATCAAGGGTGAATAAATTCAGTTCCTCTAATCTTTCCTCATAGCTGAGCTCCTCCATGCCTCTTATCAGTTTGGTTGCCCTTCTCTGCACTTTCTCCAGTTCCCCGATATCCTTTTTGAGAACTGGTGCCCAAAACTGAACTGCATATTCCAGATGAGGTTTTACTAATGATTTAAACAGAGGCAAAATGATCTCTCTCTCTGGAGTTCTTTTTTTCTGATTGGTCTCCTACAAATGTTACCATTCTATAGCTGTTAAAGTAGCACAAAGACATCCAATGAATGTAACAGCATTGGCATTTTATTAAAAATAACTGTATAAAAAGTTCTACACATACATCCCAGTACAACATATCCATCTGTCACGGCTCAGGCATTTCGATAATGTTAGTGTAAGCTTAGTGCAATGGCATTAAAACCAACTCATACTTTGTAGGTTAAACAACATACATGTAAAAACACAGTGTATTAGAAAAGAACAATAAGTAGGGAGTGGAATCAAATCAACAATTACAAAATTACAACTGATTTAAAAAAAAAAAAAAAAAATTCTAATTTTATTTTTGATCGATTATTACAGATTTCCGCTATAGGTCCACCTCCACCAGTGAAATTCAGTATTGTTGTGTGACCATACATATCAAGAACCATTCTGAATGGTTGGCCTTCAGTCCACCGAACATCGAAGACAATAGCAAAATGAAGATTCCATTAATCAATTATGAGATGTTGTTACTGCAAGGTGAGGAAAATAGTTGAAGGCCCATAGAAATAATCCTACAGAAAGATCTAAGGCTGGCACAGTTCTGTGTTGCCGAGCAAAAATGAGCACAATACCTTCACATATGTTGCTAGTGCTTTGCGGGCATTACATTTGTATGCCACCTCAATGTAATAAGGCAACACAGCTCTGACACGTCTATGGCACCATGCGCTGTGTCTGAAGAAATGTTGTATGGCGTTTTTTTGGTGCAATCATATGCGTTCATGCAGTGCACAAGAACGGCAGATCTGAATGGACTCTAAGCCATTCTGTTTACTGACCCAATGATTACTTACTGTGTCTAATTAAAATCTAACTTGTTTGTGTCCTTGCTGGGGAGAATTTTAATTTCCTGTGTGGTCACTGTAACAGGAAGTGGATTCTCTCACAACCAGAAGCAAGAACCACCTGTATTGATTGTTAAATCAAGGCATACAGATGTTTCTCTCAGACCAGTTTAAATATTAAGGCCCCTTTCACACTGAGGCGCTTTGCAGGCGCTAAAGTGCTAAAAATAGCGCCTGCAAAGCGTCCTCAAACAGCCGCCGCTGTCTTTCCAGTGTGAAAGCCCGAGGACTTCCACACTGGAGCAGTGCGCTTGCAGGACGCTGAAAAAAGTCCTGCAAGCCGCATCTTTGGAGCACTGTAGGAGCGGTGTATTTACCGTTCCTAAAGCGCCCCTTCCCATTGAAAACAATGGGGCAGCGCTCCAAACCCTTTTTGGGCCGCTAGCGGGGGTTAAAACTGCCCTGCTAGCGGCCGAAAAGCGCAGCTAAAACTACAGTAAAGCGCCGCTAAAGATATCCCGCTTTACCGCCCAGCGCCTCAGTGTGAAAGTAGCCTAACAGTTACAAGCATACAGTGGATAGTGTGATTCCTATTATAATTGAGGATTCCAGAGAAATCACTTGCAATTGGCACTTTATATTCATATGATCTGCACTACAACAGTCTCTGAATTACATTCCTTTTTAAGCACTTGTTTTACTCCTGGAACTCACCAACATTTCCCTGCTGAAAAGCATTTGTTGACCCCAAAAAAAAATAAAAAATTGTATCCTGCTCCTTTAAAGCATGTTCTACAGCACAGTGCTTGTGCTGTGTCATTTGGCCCCCTGTATCACCTAAAATAGCTGGCTGATCCTGCCAGTTTCTGTCCTCCCCTCTGTAAACTGACTACGGTTCATCATGGCTGCTGAGACCTGACACTGTGGTCAGTTTACATGCCTCCGTCAGCCACAGATTTCCTGTCCTCCTATGTCCTCCCCCCGTCTGCCCCTCTCTCAGTGCCTGCCCCTGCAACTCCTCATTCTCTCATAACTGTTTAAAGTTGAGATAATCCTGCTGGTCCCCTGTCTCTGTGTTTTATTAAAAAATGCCTCGTTTACCGGGTTTTAGAGCGGCTCCCCACGATTGTGAACGACCGGCTCTCTCTCCTCTCCTCCTCATGTCAATGCTGACATCAGAGGGGGAATCTTGGCCCCGCCCGCTGCATCTGTCAGCAGAGGAGACAGACGATCAGTGACGTGATTGCAAGGAGCCGCTCTGAAACCCAATAAACGAGGAATATTTTTAATAAAACACACAGACAGGAGCAGCTGTCATTAGGGAACCAGCAGGATTATGAAAAGTGGTATAAGTGGGTTAACAACCACTTTAAATTAATTGAGAGAAAAAAAAAACAGGTCAGAGGCTCAAGAGCTCATAACCAGCATATGCAGGTTCATCACGCAAAAACACACGCTCTACACAAAAAGTACACAAAGTACTAAACAAACTAAATTAAAATACCTGCTTCAAAACCATTATTGAAAGCAGAGGTCTTTGTTGCATACATTTGCCAACATTCAGTGCCTTGAAAAAGTATTCATACCCCTTGAAATTTTGTCATGTTACAACCAAAATCAAAAATTATTTTATTGGGTTTTTTTTTGTGATAGATTAGCACAAAGTGGCACATAATTGTGAAGTGGGAGGAAAATAACTATTATTTCTTTGTAAAGTATTTTTTTTTTAAATGTGGCATGCATTTGTCTTCAGCCCCCCCGAGTTCGTACTTTGTAGAACCACCTTTCACTGCAATTACAGCTGAAAATCTCTACCAGCTTTGCACATCGAGAGGGGGACATTTTTGCCAATTCTTCTTTGAAAAATAGCTCAAGCTCTGTCAGATTGATGGAGAGCGTCTGAACAGCAATTTTCAAAGTCTTTCCACAGATTCTCAGTTGGATTTAGGTCTGGACTTTGGCTGGGTAATTCTAACACATGAATATGCTTTGAGCTAAACTATTCCATTGTAGCTCTGGCTGTATGTTTAAGGCCATTGTCCTGCTGGAAGGTTAACCTCTACCCCAGTCTCAAGTAATTTGCAGACTCAAACAGGTTTTCTTCTACGATTGCCCTGTATTTGGCTCCATCCATCTTCCCATCCGAACAGCTTCCCTGTCCCTGCTGAAGAAAAGCATCCACACAACATGATGCTGCCACCACCATGTTTCACAGTAGGGACTGTGTGCAGCGTTAGTTTTCTGCCACACATAGCATTTTGCTTTTAGGCAAAAAAAAGTTCAATTTTGGTCTCATCTGACCAGAGCACCTTCTTCCACATGTTTTCTGTGTCCCCCACATGGCTTCTCTTAAACTGCAAATGCGACTTCTTATGGCTTTCTTCCAGCCACACTTCCAGATTTGTGGCGTGCTGTGGACAGATTCTCCCACCTGAGCTGTGGATTACTGCACCTCCTCCAGCGTTAAACATGGGCCTCTTGGCTGCCTCTCTGATTAAGGCCTTATGTACACTGCTGCTGGTAAACGGACGTTTAGGAGCAGTTGGGACTTTTCAGCTGCCCCTGAACTCTTCTCTATGTTATTTTATCAGTACATGTACACAGGGTTGCTTATAGTAGTTTCTAGGCAGTTAAGTTTAGAAGCATTTTTTAGAACGCAAAGAAAATGCATTCAGACAGATGTTCAGAGGCATTTGAAAAAATACGCTTTTAAACACAAACGCGGTTCAACTGACGTTTTTAGACGCTGGTTTCTAGCGGTCAAGTTAAATTGTTCAGGAGAGGTTAAACAACATCCTGTTTACACAAAGCACTCTATTTACTAATTAGGTAACATCTGAAGGCAATTGGTTCCAGTAAACTTAGTTAGGGGTATCAGAGTAAGCCCCCTTTCACACATGCGGACCGTTCGTCCATTTTTTCATACGTCTGTTTACGGATGAAAACGGACATTAATGCTTGTCTATGGGATAGCGGACGATCATCCGCTAACATCCGTCTCCGTTAAGGTCCCTTTTTCTGAACGGAAGAAGACCCTATTTTGTCTTCCGTAAAAAAACGGAACGGACGAAAAACGGATGTTAGCAGACGATCCGTTCACATCCGATCCGCTGACATCCGTTTTTCATCAAAAAATTCCCATCATTCATGAAAAACTGTTTTAAAAAAAAAAAAAACGAACATAAACGGATAAAAAACTGATGAAAAACGGACGTAATCGGATGAAAAACGGACGTAAACGGACGAAAAACGGAAATGAAAATGGATGAAAACTGATGTTTACTGACAACAACTGATGATAAAAAAACGTGACTGAACTGATCTAATGTACGGTCCGCATGTGTGAAAGGGGCCTGAATACAAATGCACGCCACACTTTTCACATAAAAATTGAAAACCCATTTTCCTTCCACTTCAGTTATGTGCCACTTTGGGTTGGTCTATCACATAAAATTCCAATAAAGTACATTTACATTTTTGGTTGTAACATGACAAAATGTGGAAAATTTTCAAGGGGTATGAATACTTTTTTAAGGCAGTGTATGTAATGAGGTTCCAACTCAATTCAGGTGGGTACCAGCTATGTGCAGAAACATCTAGCTATCAGGTTCCACTCACACTTGTGGCAATGTACACTCAGCTTCATTCATGTACCTCAGGATGTATTTATGTGCCCGAATGACAGTTGTTGACTGTGCATCCATCCCTGTATGGGTATAAACACTGGCATGTGCAATAAGATCCATATAGTCACTGTGTATCTCAGCATGTCATTGATTTTGATAGGCTGCCTCAACACCTGTCATTCTATGGCCACATAAGCAAAATCCTTGGCATGGAGGTTCAGGTCTATGCACTCTATGAATAAAGCCTGAAATGCATTTCTTCTTTGGCATTTACCACAGTGCATGGCAGCACATCTGCTCTATGTACTTTGCCATGGAGTACGATGCCCCCAACTAATTGTACAGTGCAACACACCACAGGAGACTACAACACATACCATGAGCTGAGTGGTACACTGCCTTTTTAAAAAAAAAAATGATATACCTTTTTTTTTTTTTTTTTTTAATCCATTGTGGTGTGTAGGCAACCAATTAATAAATTAATGGGCTCCCTTAAAGCCCTGTACACACGATAAAAAAATCAGAAGTAAAATTTTGTCCGAACGATCTGCCAATTTTCGGATCGTAAGTACGGTGCTTTCGACAGCCGATACCGATTTTCGTACGACAAAAGCTGGATGTATAGACTATAAAATTTCAATCGTATGTGAATACAATGTCTGAGTTTCAGATAATTAGTACGGTTTTTGTCCAGAAAAAAAAACGTAAGAGCAAGACTACGCATGCTCAGCAACTAAAGAAAACATACAAAACAGTTCAACACATCACTTCCGAAGTTGAAATCTGTCGTATGAGAATTTTCGTATGGTGAGTAACCTCTTCACTTTTGACATGAGACTAGCATGCAACAAAAAAATGGACGAACAGTTGTCCGAAAATCTGATTGTGTGTGAGGCTTAATGCAATGCACGTTTCTGAGTGCCATAACACTCAACACACTTAAAATAGTATTAAACCCTAATTGTTTTTTTTTTCTCCCTTAACACATTGTGCAGAATAAAAGAAACATTTCTCAGTAAACTATTACAATTCTTTGTGCAGTCTTCAGAGGAAAGAGTTAACAGTGGACAGTGCCGTCTCCAGTCATTCTGTTAAAGAGGAACTGAAGTCTGTTCACATAAATTTGTAATAAAAACATCTTTGCCATTCTAAAGCTTCCCGCGAACCACTTTGCATATTATTTCATATATACTGGGATTCTGTACTTGCCAAATATGCTGCAGAAATCTCCCTGAGTCTGGCTGCAATCATTTTAACTGTGGGCAGCTGAAGCTTCCGTCTGTTCACTTCCTGGATTTACACAAAGACACACCTCCAGCTCTCATTGGCCCTCTTATGACTCATCCCCCCTCCCTTCTTAACAAACGCTCACAAGAGTAAGAGGGAGAGCTGTGCATGATGTCATAAGGCTAGGCTTTTTACCAGAAAAGAAACAGGAAGTGGGCTGTATAAGGTATTTACTGGCAGAATTTATTTTTTCACTATCCAAAGTTAAAACAAGGGCAGAAGATTTAATAGCTGGAAAGATGAAAAAAATTACTGAAGTTCCGCTTTAAGTTGGAGGAGTAGGGAGAAGCAAGGGCACCTTGCCATCCTAGGCTACAAAAGGCTCTGTGTTTCTATTGGTGTACATGGTGAAGGGAGACACAACTGTGGTCCCTGAATGCAAAAGTGACTCCATAGAACAGTGCAAGAGAACGGAGACACCCTGAAATAGGAAACCTGGAGTAGCGATCATAGCAACATCATAGACAGGAACTCAAAGATTAAAAGATAAAGCTTGATTCCCCCTTCTACACAGCCAGCTTTGAAGAGGGAATCCATCCCATGGAGCCATTGTGTTCTCCTGGCTGGGGGAAGAACCAACCCCACTGGGATAACACAGTAATAACTGCTAGTGGCAATTGCATGTAAAATCTGACAGGCTGGCTGTACCCAAGTTGACCAATCAACTTGGGTATAGTCAGCCTGCCCATACATGGTCTGAATCTTGACCAGTCCCTGACCGAGATTCAAACCAACTATGGCTGGCTTAAATCTGCTGCAAAAAGTGCTTAAAAATTAAGACTTAATATGACTTTAAAGTGAAAGTTCAGCTTTCCCAAAAAGCATATGTTGTCCAATACGTGTATCGCAGCATAATCTGCTAAATCTACCTTTCAGCCAGGGCTCCCTTTCCTTTTTAGAAAATGTAGTCCACGCCACATTTGTAAAATCCTCTGGAGCCTGTGAGGTGTCTGGCCTGTAGGGACAGAGCAGCTGTGGGGACCAGCTTCCCCTAGTGGTGTGGGAGGGAACACCGTCCTATTCTTCTAGGTTGTACATGCAAAGAGTGTATGCTCTCCTGTCACCTATGATGCGCTCAGCATCTGTGGCAAGAAAAGAAAAAGCACTGCGCATCTGCACCCTGAAAAAACAGGATGGCACGAAGGGGAGCTGGTCCTAACAGCTGCTCAATGCCTACTTTATGTGTACATCACATAGATGAGAACCACTGTGGACAGCAAGGAAGTGTTACAGGCCCACAAGATGGCTGTGATGGTGTCATAACGTGTTTCGGGGATGTGGCCCCCTTTGACTTGTAAATGTGAGTGCATATTTATTGTTTTTCATTTCATAAATGGTACACTTAGGCAGTACTTTTCGCTCCTTTTTGTGTATACATGGAGTCATCACAGGCTGCAGCAGATTTTAAGGCAGCTTTTTTTTAATACCAGATTTGGACTACATTCTTTAACCACATTACGACCGGCGCACACAGATGTACGTCGGCAGAATGGCACGGACAGGCAAATGGGCGTACAGCTACGTCCCTTTGAATTTGCCGCCGTGTCATTCTCGTGCACGCCCGTGGCGAGCTCCGTGAGTCGGATTACGGGTCCCGCGGACTGGATCACCGCGGGGATACCCGCGGTCTTCTCACGGAGAGTCAGAACGGGGAGTAAACAAGCATCTCCCCGTTCTGCCTAGTGACACTGTCATTGTCTCTGCCCCTCCCCCCTACAGTTAAAACACACACTTGACCTCTCCCCGCCCCCTAGTCGTTAACCCCTTCACTGCCAGTGTATTTTTACAGTAATCAGTGCAATTTAATCGCACCGATCGCTGTAAAAATGACAATGGTCCCAAAAATGTGTCAAATCTGTCCGATGTGTCCGCCATAATGTTGCAGTCACAATAAAAATCGCTGATCGCCGCAATTACTAGTAAAAAAAAAAAATATTATAATAAAAATGCCATAAAACTATCCCATATTTTGTAAACGCTATAACTTTTGCGCAAACCAATCAATAATCACTAATTGCGATTTTTTTTTTTTAACCAAAAATATGTAGAAGAATACGTATCCGCCTAAACTGAGGAAAAAAAGTATTTTTTTTATATATTTTTGGGGGATATTTATTATAGCAAAAAAAAATGTTTTTTCCAAAATTGTCGCTCATTTTTTTGTTTATAGCGCAAAAAATAAAAACCGCAGGGGTGATCAAATACCACCAAAAGAAAGCTCTAGTTGTGGGGAAGAAAAAGGATGCAAATTTTGTTTGGGTACAGTGTCGTACGACCACGCAATTGTCAGTTAAAGCAACTCAGTGCCGAATCGCAAAAAGTGGTCTGGTCTTAAGCCAGCAAAATGGTCCGGGGCTTAAAGTGGTTAAAAGGAAAGGTAGCCCTGGCTTCAAAGGTGGTTTAGCAGGCTATGCGCATCTGGGACACAATATTGTGCTTTTTGGTAAAAGTGAAGGGGCCATCTGTGTTTTTGCACGCAGTTCAGCACTTGAACTAAAACATAATATATTAGAACAGGACAGTCATGAAGGATGATGTCGAAATTATCAAGAAATCATAAACTAAACTGGATATCTCAACTACTCCTACTCCTTTTTTAATGAGACTTGCCAGTCATCAGGGTCCATAACTAAAACCTGGAAGTGACGCATTGCTATCAAGATAAATCTGCACATGTGTATTACTCTAGAACAGGGTTTCTCAACCAGGGTTCCTCCAATGATTTCTAGGGGTTCCTTGAGCAATGACCAATTTTTGCCTCTAAGATAAGTTCCAACTGACACCAATGATCTTTTTAGCTATCTGTAGGGGGGAAATTCTTCACTAAGACCACAGATGTACACAAGAAAATGCTCCTCAATACCTTTGTGAGAAAATAGAAAAATACATACCAAATCGCAGCCTTCGATCGACAAAACCAGAACCGCCTTCTCATCCCCAAAGCCCGCTACAAATCAAAGGGAGAGCGAAGATTCGCAGTACAGGGACCTCGGCTATGGAATGCTCTACCAAACAACATCCACTTGGAAGAAACCCATCAGGCATTCAGGAAAAAACTCAAGACCCACCTCTTCTAAATATGGCATCACAACAAGAGCAGACAAGCGCCTTGAGGTGATTCAGTTTGCATTTGCAGCGCTATACAAATCATTCATTCATTCATGTAAGGAACACACTTCCACAGACCATCACACCAATGTATCATGAGTTGTAGATATAGCCATTTTTAACACCTGAGACTGAAATGTTATTTTAAGGGTTCCTCCGTGTTGAGAAAGTCTGCTCTAGAAGGAAACAACACTGGGACATACTGTACATATAAATGACTTATTACAAATACAGCCTTCCTGGCAGGTATCCCAGCATTAATGCGACCTGCTAGTTACAATCAATTCGCTTTTTCCATTTGCAAAATTTGGTATTTGCCCATTAGAGAGGCCTACAACCTCCACGTGTGACTGGTTTCCTCATTGTTATATATCATTATAATGATCTGCACAAATCCACAAACTACTAACATTCTCGATACAAAACTGCTGATAACCAAACTAAGTGGCAGATATCTTATAAAACAGTTTCCTATATCTGGAAAATAATTCTCTGCTTGCAGCTTTTTTGGACACTGAATAGAAAGAGTCATTTTAAACAATATCTGCTACCATTCCAAGTACAGCCCAATCACCCAAATAAAAATGAAGTGTCATTCATTTACTTGCAGGTATTCCTTCAATATGAATCTTCATCTTTTTGAAATACCCGCTCTTTGCAGTGTTTGCTATGGAAAGGGGTCTACAGCTCTCATGGGTTGTTACCTCCAGGTGAGTTTACTGTCCGTTAAAGCAGAACTCCATCAAAAAACATGTAACCAAGCACTTCACCATCTCCATGCAATGAGTCGTACACATCACCACGTTCCCAATACTCTCAGACTGAGTGTCAATCACACATCATGACATGATCAGTATGATTGCCAAGGTTGGTGGAGCTGTCATGGCACAGGACCAGCCTAAGGACTGCAAGAAAAAAAAAAAAAAAGTGATTGTGTTTTTTGTTGTTTAATTACTACGCAAGGGACTTCAAGGGGAAGAATGGCTGGAGTTCCACTTTAGCAAGATGTGTAGCTGTACCACTGCTGCCACTCCAACAGAAGCTGCTCTTGGAGGGGCACCCTGATTGCGATGCCCATTTTTAACATGTTTGCTCAAAATTACCAAATTGAGACTTTTGCTTTCTTCAGAAACAGGATTTTAAATTCGGTTTCCTTTGCCATTTGTGAAAACTAGCTAGGATTTTTTTCAGTTGTTACATATTTGCAGGCAGGAATAAAAGGATTTGAAAGCCTTATCAAGTGGCAGAATAAAGAATATGTACACCAATTTTCTTTTAGTCTTGGATAAAGTAGGGGAGGATTAGAACCCTTGTCAAGTTTTAATTTTCTCTCTCTCTCACTGCCAATGTGGCATCGCTAATATAATGGGATGTCCAACATTCTAGAGTTGTCAATGCAACAGAAGGGGAGGGTAAATCTTCCAATGAGGACTCCTGTTGCTAATTATTTCCTCTCACTTTCTGTTGCATCTTCAGTACAGGAGTTGAAGGGAATATCCCCAAATCCACCCATAAATAACAGGGGTTTAACCCTTTATCCAAATTGTAACTAAAATGTCTGGCTATATATACTGTACACTTTAAAAGGAGAGTAAAGCCTGATACATACAGACTGTTTATCGGCCGGTTCAACAAAAAACGGCTGACATTTGGCCAGGGTGTACGTCAGCCTGGCTGGCTTCTGTCAAGCAGGCTTGCTGGAAAACCAGCATCTGATCAGCGTTGAACAGTGTGTTTTGGCAGGGGGGGGGGGGGGGGTCACCCCTGTCAGAACACAATAAATCAACGAGGAGATCACTGTACTAGCATCACATAGTACAGCAAGCTCCTCAGTTTATTTTCATTCAGCCCGAAGGGTTGAACATACAAAAACTCAGTGTGTACCAGGCTGCTGATCAGGCCCAGCAGAGCTCCTTAAAGTAAATTTTGCTATTAGAAAGCAAGCAAGACAGGACAATAAAGAAGTACACATAAGAAAAACAATACAAATTGAGGCACGTGAATTGCAATGCATTTGAGGGATCCTGTAGCGTTAAACCCTCCTGACAACTCCCTATATTTCTTGGGTACTCTATTTCACACCTGCTGTGCCCAATATGAGAAGTTTCCATTCTCCTGTTTTTTTACTTATTATATTTATATCATGGAAATGGTAACAGGAGAAGCTGTAACACACAAAGGTGGGATGGGATTGGAACTCCCAAATCTGTCAAGTTAAATAGAGTCAGGAAGATCTCATAGTCAGAGTATCCAAGACACCGGGGGCTAAACTAAACCCCTCCTATAACTAAAATACCACTTTTGGGTGGTGTAATTGTCTTCTGCAAAAACAACATTTGGAATATTATATGACATGGAGATTACTACTGTTTGCAGATTGTTGTACAAGAGATCCAAAAGGGTGCCATCAGGACAGCGCAGCCTATTCTGCCAACTAAAACACCTCCAGAGCGATGGGTTGTCAAAGACTAATCTGACAGAAGCCATGAAAACCTGTCTTTGGTCTTAAATTAAAGTCTACAAAACACTCAGATCCTCTCTCAAGTTTTTTTTTTCGCACACTGGCTACATTGATCAGGGTGTATGTGAAATCTGTGACACCACCTAGTGGAGCTTATATGTTACTGCAGTGCTTTGCAAAGTGCAGACATTGGCAGGCCAAGGCCGAAGGAGCATAAAGGTAAAATACTGTACAACTTGGCGATGAAATATAGAAACATTCCCTTCTGTTTCCAGAGACATCTCTAGAGTGCAGTTACTGTCCACCTCTCAGAAGTACAGGAGTCCCTTGCAGGTCATTGGAAAAATGGCTCTGAGAAAAGCGCCTGTCGCTTCTTATGAATCAATCCTTCCATAGGAAGAAAACACTGCAAGAAAAAAGAATGAATAAAATTACGGTAGATACAAATAAACATCCTAATTTGGAAATCGTGCTTTTTATTTTGGCAAAATATACATCTTCCCTGAATAAGAGCAAATTTAAAGGTTAAAGTGGCGTTTCCACCAAAAAAAATAAAAAAATTGCTTAAAATTCCTAAAAAAAAAATAATAATTGGATATTTTTTTTTTTAACTCACCTCTAAATGCCTGTTGCTAGGGGGTCCCTCGTAGTCTGCCTCCTTCAGTGCCCAGGCTGGTGACATCACTTCCCCTCGGCGCAGTCAGTCATCTGGGACACGTGACAGGTCCCAGATGACTGCGCGGCGTATCACGTGCTCACAGTTGCAATGCCAGTGCTGCCGAGCGGATCGGGGGGTGAGTGGAGCTTCGACCCCCCGCATCGCTGGACCCTAGAACAGGTAAGTGTCCGATTATTAAAAGTCAGCAGCTGTAGTATTTGTAGCTGCAGACTTTTAATTTTTTTTTTTTTTTTAGGGGAACACCTCTTTAAGTTCACCTTTAGTAACATTTTACATCCATAATCAAATATATAAATGTAACAGCGCTGCTAATGATTTATTAGGTAAAAAAAATATGACAATCACATTTAAACAGTGCATAAAATTGAATAAAAGTTCAAAGGTGACATAAAAGTAATAAATCTTATCAAAGTGAAATTTTGCCATATCTCCACTTTAAACAACTAAAAAGAGTGAGGAATTTAAATGTTAGCTTTTTTCCTCTATATTTACTGTATCTACATTCTTCATTTAAAACGCTTTGATTGGACTGCAATATTATCAGAAATTACCGTTCCATTTCAAGCTGCAGCCATCTATGATTTTCTGTTGCTTTCAAAAAGTTATGCTGGCCGAAACACTATATGAAAAATCGGCCGAAATTTGGTCATTTAGACAGTTTGTTCATTTTTCGGCCAGTTAATGGGCACAAAATCGATAATCGTTGGGACGTTTTTGAGCCAAAAAAACAAAAGGACAAGTTTGGGAATTTTCTGCCGAACGAATGATAAATTGTCCAAACTGTCTGCACCAGGTATATGTAAAAAAAAAAAGGGAACAAAAAATGCATTCATTAACATACACTGAACGATTTATCGGTCATTACATGATGGCACTATCGTTTGCGATCACGGCCAAATTTTTTTCGAAAATGGGTTCGGCCGATTTTTCGTATAGTGTATGGCGAGCATTAAAATGCTTCTTTTAATCATGGTAGCTGAGGCATTCTGTACAATAAAGAAGTGATTGCACGTGTGATCGGTTCTCTGCATTATTTCAGCAGTTCTTCACTTACTACAGCACTGGGGCTGATCATGTGATTCAGTAAGCAGTCCCACCCATAAAGTACCAATATAAAAACTATTTATATAGGTTTAGTAGTGAGCAGGTGGAAAGTAAAGTAGCTGCAGTTTCAGACATTAGGAGTCGGCGTGCTTCTTCACATATGCAGCAACTGGGCCATTTCCACCTGTGTCAGCATCTTATCACATGCACAACCATTAGGGTAGACCAGCCATTTCTACTTCACACCAGTTAAGTGCCATAGTAATTAATGACAGTTCATGCTTACTTCTCTCCCTCAGTCCCTGGCCGAAGCTGCGATACACATGGAACAGACTCCAAAACAGCACAGACTTAATGACCACCGAGATGATAGAGCCCATCACAGCAGCAGCTTCCAAGGTGTAGGAGTCTCCCTTCCCCCACTCTATCGCCACCTGGTGGAAAAAAAGTGAAATACAATATGATGACCCTATGGATACAATTGAGCTGTAGTCTAATGACCTATTTTGTGGAAGGCTTAACCAATAAAATATAGAATGCTTCTGTAGAGCTCAACTCTAGGAGACCCAACATCTCAAATGGCCAAAATATATGGGTACCCCTTCTAATTATTGAGTTCAGGTGTTTCCAGTGCAAAGTACTGTTAATACACAGCATACAAAACATTTTAGACAACGTGCGCTTCCAACTTTTTTGGCAACAGTCTGTTGAAGGCCCTTTTCTGTTCCACCATGACTATGCCCCTGCGCACAAAGTCAGCTCCACAAAGACATGGCATAGTATGGAAGAACTCAAATGGCCTGCACAGACCCCTGACCTCAACACTGACCACCTTTGGAATCAGTTAGATCAGTGGTCGCCAAACTTTCGGACCTAATGGACCACTAAATTCACAATTTTGAATCCCGCAGACCACTAACATGAATTTTACATGCCTTATACACACAATGCCCCCTTCCTCCTGCATCACACTGCTGCCTTAAACACACAATGCACAAGCTCCCTGCCCCCTCCCCTTGGATCACACTGCTGCCTTATACACACGCACACAATGCTCCAGGTCTCTGTCCCCCACCTCTTGCATCACATTTCTCCCTTATACACACACAATGCACCAACTCTCTGCCCTCCTCCCCCTTAATCACACTGCACCAACTCTCTGCCCCCCCCCCTTGATCACACTGCTCCCTTATATACACACACAATGCACCAGCTCTCTGCCTCCCTCTCCCTCCTGCCTTATACACACACACTACACACCAGCTCTCTGCCTCCCTCTCCCTGGATCACACTGCTGCCTTATACACACTATGCACCAGCTCCAGCTCTCTGCCTCCCTCTCCCTGGATCCCACTGCTGTCTTATACACACTCACAATACACTAGCTCTCTGCTCCCTCCCCCTGGATCACACTGCTGCCTTATACACACAATGCACCAAGATCTCTGCTCCCCTCCCCCTAGATTACACTGCTGCCTTATACACACAATGCTCCGGCTCTCTGTCGACCCCCCCGCATCACACTGCTGCCTTGCACAGACTCATCATTGAATATCACCTCCTTATCCAGCCATGTGCTCAAGCTCCGTGCTACCCTCCCACAGTCTGATTAGTGCTGCCATTCGAAGTTCCCTGCACTACTCCCGGTGCCTCCCTCTGAGTTCACAGGAGCCAGAACTACAGAAGAGTCATCAGTTATCAATGCAAGCTACCAGGATTGAGAACACTGGGCGGTATACATCTGCCAAAATGTTGTTTTGCGGCAGAATCCCTGGGGACCACCAAAATTTTCTCGTGGACCATCAGTGGTCCACAGACCAATTGTTGACGACCGCTACATTAGAATGCCTGGTCTACTCATTCTATATATCAGTGAAGAGCCAGGTCTACTCATTCTACATCAGTGCCTGACCCTATAAAATGCTCTTTGGCTGAGCACGCACAATTCAAAACTATGTGAAATACAACCCCAGACGAGTAGAAGCTATTATATCCACAAAAAGTGTAGGGAGCAGCACAAAAAACACAGCTTCATTAAAATGAATGTGGTTTTGAAACAGGATGTCCAACAAATCTATATAAATGTGTTGGTCAGGTGTCCACAAACTTTTGGCCAAATAGTGTACCTCATGGATGCTTTATCGGCTAAATGTGAGATGCAAAGATGAAGAAATGTGTACACATTGCACCCTTCCTACTAAACTAGGCACTTTTGTCTGTAAAGGCCACCTCACCTTACAACTGTAAAGGATTCTGGTAACTAGGTGTCTAAATAATTATTTATATGAAACATACAGGTAAATGACATACAGTACCTTGTACAGGAGATAAACTAGATAGGCCACTTCAGGAAGGTTCTGCAGCAAAAAGATCCACACCAGTGGCTTTAGTTCTTTTAGGATCTGTATGAACAAAACTGTAGTTATTAATGTGGCTTTTTTAAATGTGTGGTTATACTAAGCAAAGCATCCACAGAATGTCCATCCACCTCCAGCCTGAGCTGCAAATAGGAATTTTCCACTGACTTTTTATACCTACTAGGAAACCAGTGGAGAGAGCCTTACACTGCAGTTCCCATGTCTCTCCTCTGTTAATTTTCTTATTTGTTGGCTCCCAACATGAGAACAATCAGACAGAACAATCCGTGGCGGTGCGTCCATAAGGCTGCACGGGCGCTGCCCCCTCTGTGTATAATAAATAGATTCATGCATTGCATTAATCTATCCATGGTCGCTGTAAATTCGACCATGGTCGCTGTAAATTCAGGCCCCTTTTCAGTCACCGGACACCTGAATTATAGCGACGGCGGGGGGGGGGGGGTGTTTTTGATGCAACTGATTAGAGCCATAGGCTAATAGGCTTCAAAAAGGGTGAACTGCGAGCACAAAGCATTGCGCTCGCAGTTCACCCAGGTGGGTTAGCAAAGCAAACGAATATTTGCTTTGCCAACACTGAACCACCTCTCAGCCAATCAGGAGGCGAAGATCTAATACCCGTCACCTGATTCATTGAAGGCACAGGCGTCCTGATTGGACGCCTAACGGAACAGAAGAGAGCAGAGGAACGGTAGAGGACAGAGAGCCATGGAGGACACAGTAGGGTGGCGTGTCACAGAGGCTGCATATGATGGGTCACACAGGCTGCATATGATGGGTCACAGAGGCTACATATGATGGGTCACAGAGGCGCTGCATATGATGGGCACACACGCTACATATGATGCACAGTGGCTGCGTTTGATGGGCAAGGTGGCTGCGTTTGATGGGCAAGGTGCCTGCGTTTGATGGGCACAGTGAGGCTGCAATTGATGGGCACAGTGAGGCTGCAATTGATGGGCACAGTGAGTCTGCAATTGATGGGGCACAGTGAGTCTGCAATTGATGTTTTTTTTTCAGAAATTTTCAGCTTGTTTGCCCCCCCCCCCCCCCCCCCCCCCCCCAAAAAAAAAATTGAGCACCAGCCGCCACTGCAGAACATTTGGAATATTAAATAAACTACTGCTTTGGGTCAATTCTCTTTACATCTTTGAGTCGTTAAACTGATGTTTTATAGCTAAACATTTAATACATGGCACACTGGTGTCACAGGGAATTATTGGTTTACCAAGAAAAAACACAGCAGAAGCTGCTTGCCTTGAGACTCTCTCTGCTTGGAATTGTATATGACCCCCATCTAAACACAGCATCAAGGAGGGAGAGAAAATTAGTAATTTTTGCTTATCTAAGTTTTGTGTGTAAATTTTAGCTATGAAGAGGTGTTAGACTATTTAAAAAAAAACAGCTAACAATAGATAGGTAATCATGAATAAGTCTTAAAATTGCACCTACTGGTTAGGTGGAACGTGAATTATTGAGATGCAATTTTTATGACGAGCATATCTTGTAAGTGTTTTTAATCTTGTGCAATAAATGATACTGTTTTAATACTACACTTAGAGAGCCCCCCCCCCCTGTTTCTTTTATATGTTTTGCAGAGTTGCTGGACACTCTGAGGATGGATGCCTCTTTTTAAATCACTCCCTTATCGTGGTTAAACTTTGTTTTTAACTAAAGACTGACTAATCAAATATACATTATTACAAACTAAGGGCATTGCCTCCTGGAGCGCCAGATACCCAATTTACCTTCACCAGTCATCAGCAGCCAGCTCTGACATTAAAAACAGGATCAAAGGTCAGGTACCGCCGCTTATTAGCTGCCTCTGCCAGGATGTAAATCACATGAGATTCCTCAGAAAAGTGACTGGTGTCTCGGCATGCATCGTGTAGAGATGGAATTGGATTTTCCTGGTAAATCACATACTCAGGTTTATATAAACCCTAAATCTAGTTTTCAGTATGTTTAGCAGGACGAGCAGGACGCCTCATTGTATACAGTTTTCTTAAAGTGGAACTTAAGGGGGGGGGGAGTTGGCGGGGAGAGTGCATAGTTACATAGTTAGTTAGGTTGAAAAAAGGCCCAATCCATCTAGTTCAACCAAAAAAAAAAAAAACAGAAGACGCAAAGAAATCCTCCACAATTAATCCAGAGGAAGGCTAAAAAAATCCCAATAGTGCGGGATCCAATTCGGTCCAGTGGGGGGAGTTCCTTCCTGATCCACAATGAGGCAGTCGAATATTCCCTGGGTCAACTACCTCGGTTGATATTAACTCTAAATATTAATATCCAATTATATTTTGGGCATTTAGGAATGCATCCAGCTCTTTTATAAAACAATTGATTGAGCTGGCCAGAAAGAACCAGTTTTTGAGGGAGTCTATTCCACATTTTCACAATCTTCCTCCAGATGTAGCGTGCCCCCATGTTCCCTGTAATGACTGTAAGTGAGTAACTCTACACCACATTTACTATATGGACCACTTATGTATTTATAAATGTTGATCATACCCTCCCTTAATCTCCTTTTCTCAAGAGAGAATAAATTCAGTTCCTCTAATCTGTCCTCATAGCTGAGCTCCTCTTTGCTTCTTATCAGTTTGGTTGCCCTTCTCTGCACTTTCTCCAGTTCCCTAATATCCTTTTTATGAACTGGTGCCCAAAACTGAACTGCATATTCCAGATGAGGTCTTACAAATAATTTTTTCAGGGGCAAAATTATGTCAGTCTTTCTCTCTGGAGCCTTTACCTCTTTTACCACTTCCCCGACCGCCTCCTGTACATATACGTCCTCAGAATGGCGCGGCTAGGCAAAAGCACGTATATATACGTGCCCTTTAATTGCCTAGCCGTGGGGTCGCGCGCACGCCGCTGGCGGTGGGGTCACGCGCACGCCGCTGGCGGCGCGCTCGCGACCCGGTCGGGAGCTCCGTGACCACGGCCGTGGGACCAGCGGACCCGATCGCCGCTGGTGTCCCGCGATCGGGTCACAGAGATGAAGAATGGGGAGAGGTCTGTGTAAACAAACCTCTCCCCGCGCTTCCTACACTGCCTGTCACTGATCTGCTGTGTTGTTCCCTGTCATCTGGAACAGCCGATCAGTGACGTCAGACGTCAGCCACGCCCCCTACTGTAAAAAAACCACACAACACGTCACACGAACTCCTCCCCGCCCCCCTAGTGGTTAACTCCTTCACAGCCACTGTCATTTACATAGGAATCAGTGCATTTAAATAGCACTGATTTCTGTATAAATGACAATGGTCCCAAAAATGTGTCAAAAATGTCCGATGTGTCCGCCATAATGTCGCAGCCACAATAAAAATCGCTGATCGCCGCCATTACTAGTAAAAAAAAAAATATTAATAAAAATGCTATAAAACTATCCCCTATTTTGTAAACGCTAAAACTTTTGCGCAAACCAATCAATACCCGCTAATTGCATTTTTTTTACCAAAAATATGTATAAGCCTAAACTGAGTAAAAAAGTTTTTTATATATTTTTTGGGGATATTTATTATACCAAAAAGTAAAAAATATTGATTTTTTTTCAAAATTGTCGCTATATTTTTGTTTATAGCACAAAAAATAAAAACCGCAGGGGCGATCAAATACCACCAAAAGAAAGCTCTATTTGCGGGAAAAAAAAAGGACGCCAATTTTGTTTTGGAGCCATGTCGCACGACCGCGCAATTGTCAGTTAAAGCGAGGCAGTGCCGAATCGCAAAAAGGGGCCTGGTCCTTTGGCTGCAAATTGGTCCGGGGCTGAAGTGGTTAAGTCCCGGACCATTTTGCTGGCCAAAGACCAGATCACTTTTTGCAACAATTGCGCGGTCGTGCGATGTGGCTCCCAAACATAATTGACAATTTTTTTTCCCACAAATAGAGCTTACTTTTGGTGGTATTTGATCACCTCTGCGGTTTTTATTTTTTGTGCTATAAACAAAAAAATAGCGGAAATTTGGAAAAAAAAAAACACATTATTTTTTACATTTTGCTATAATAAATATCCCCAAAAAATATATAAAAACATTTTTTTCCCCTCAGTTTAGGCGATACGTATTCTTCTACATATTTTTGGTAAAAAAAATAAATCGCAATAAGCGTTTATTGATTGGTTTGCACAAAAAAGTTATAGCGTCTACAAAATAGGGGATAGTTTTATGGCATTTTTATTAAAAAAAATGTATTTTTTTTACTAGTAATGGCGGCGATCATCGATTTTATGGCGGACACATTGGACAATTTTGACACATTTTTTTGGGACCATTGGCATCAATACAGCGATCAATGCTAAAAACATTGCATTGATTACTGTAAACATGTCACTGCCAGTTAAGTTAACCACTAGGTGGCACTGTAGGGGTTAAGTGTGTCCGAGGGAGTGATTCTAACTGGGGGGGCTGTGTGTGACACATCACTGATTACTGCTCCCGATTACAGGGAGCTGTCATAAGTGAGTGTGTCATTAGGCAGAATGGGGAGATGCTTGTTTACATTAGCACCTTCTGTTCTTCCTCACCGTGAGACGATCGCGGGTATCCCCGCAGACGTCGAGTCCGCGGGACCCGCGATCCCGCTCATGGAGCTCCCGGCGTGTGCCCGCCCGCAAGCCACCTCTTAAAGGGCAATGTACAGGTACGTTAATCTGCCTGTAGGTGCCCTTCTGCCGCAGTATATCTGCGTGAGGCAGTCGGGAAGCGTTTAATACAAAGTATTTTACTAGATTTAAAAACTACAGCTTGGCATTGCATGATCTGCTTAAGTCTACGATCTTCCAAAACACCCAGATCCTGTTCTGGGTTAGGAGCGCACAGTGTACCGATCCTGTGACTGGACAAAGCAGATTACAATTACCGTTAACCAGGTATCATGTGATCACTATGATTGTCATAGCGATCACATGATAACAATGTAAAACAAACTGTCATGAATGGATTTCCATTCATAAACAGCTTGCTTACAGTTGTGAACTGTGATTGACCCCCAGCAATCACTTGGTATCGGGCTAACTGTACCATGTGATTGGCTTTAGCCAATCACAGATCACAACCATAAGCAAGCTGTTCATGAATATTAACCCATTCATGACAGCTAAAACTATTGCTTATACAGTGATCATCAGTGTACAGTATAAGCAATAACTAGTGTAAAAAAATAAAAAATAAAACAATCCCTGATAACCCCCAGAGTAGTAGTGTACTATGGTGACACTGAACTACTCTGATGAAAGGATGTACAAACAAACCAGTAAAAGCAGAAACAAAAAGAAAAAAAGAAATAAAAGGTTCACAGAATGTTTTTTTACATTGTCACCAGTCAGTATGCCTGGTCACAACCACACCAGTCATATGATGATGCTGTACTGCACTGGTGACAGTTTGTAAAAAAAAACAATGATGGGGCACTAGTCTCCTCCCACTGACACAGATAATCTTACTGAGGTTGGGGCATTTTCTACTGTCCAAAGTCAGGCCCCCCTAAAGCCATAAAGACAATAAAGTGCCCCTTTGTTTGGAAAGTTTAGAGACCCCTGACTTAGAGGATGCAGAGAACAGGTCCCACCATTCTAACTTGCAGATCAGGGGTCTGTCTGAATCTTAGACTTACAATATATAGTCACTGCACTGTTTCAAGAATTGACGCCTTCTATCCCAATTAGTGTTTGGAAAAGGACAGGATCCACTGAGCTCTCACCTGCAGAGTGCCAGATGGCCCACTGAGAGATATAATAGTCCTCCTATACTACTTCCATACAAAGGAAGCCCTTCTTCAAGCCTCAAGAGACCACCAGTTTTTATCCATCCAGGGCACCAAATACCATTTCTGGACTTGGCACCCCAGACCATTGCACATCGGAGAACAATGAAACTCCTTGTGAAGCAAAAGATCCGCTATAGATGGGGATTTCCCTTTAGCCTCCATTTCTCCTTTAAGGGGAAACAATACAGCGGGACATCACCAAAAGAAATCCAGGATCATCTGAAGCTCTCCAGCTCCACTCTCCAAAACTATTGCACAGAGGAGGCAAACATGACATGTTTGTTATTTTAGTTTTACAAAAAAAAAACACAAGTTTCGCAATCACTTTAAGTGATAAAGGTCCAAGAAAGAAATTCCCCTCAGAAATGTTCTCTTATTTTTTTTGACCTTAGATCTTCTTTGAAATGTAGGCCCTAATCCTAAGGCCCTGTTCACACTATGCATTGCACAACCAAACCCACTAACCCTAACTAAGGATATAGATCATATAACCAGGTCCGCTACCAAAAACTGATATTTTCATTTTGGAAGAGGATGATGGAGGGCTCTCTTTCCTTTGGCCATTTTCATTTATTTTACATTCATGAGACTAAAGCATATACAAGGGCAACAGTGGAGGCATTTCACATCTGAGGTTCCAAAGATATATGGATTCTTACCCAGTAGGAAATTCAATCTACTTATTGATTCATTTTTATTTTTCGGGTGGAATGGTCCTTTAGAACCCCAAAATACAAGGTTCCTGATTTGAAACATATATGTACAGTAAGTAAGAGCCACAGAACAATACTCACAGCTAGAATGCCAATGGTGACTTTCAGAACAGCCCAGCATAAGCCAATGCCAAGAATAATGCTATGAACTGTAGAGATTTCATATAGGCCAGAGACCAAGACCAGGACAGTGAGACAAAGCTGAAAGAAACAAACAATACAAATGTCACATTAATACACAGGTATTTATAGAGATAATCTACATTTCAATAGGAGATGGAAAAGGAGAAATAATGAAGAGAAAGAGACGTTCATTCCTTGAAGTTGCTTTAACCCCACTGACTAAAATCTCATAAATGCTTTATATTTGCAGCTTTCATTACAATACTACCTGGTGATCCTGCCATGAAGGTCGTCCCTTGGAAGAGAAGATTTCCCTCTACGCAGATGATGCTTTGATTTATTTAGGGGACAAGGCCACCTCCTCACAGACGCTAATGGAAACGGTTATCAAGTTCGGGGACTTCTCAGGCTTCTCTATTAACTGGTCAAAATCAATTCTTATGCCTCTAGACCCATTCACTGCATCTTTGCCCACGGGCACCTGACAGATAGCCATAGCCATCGATATTTGGGTGTGATAGTGTCCCCGGACCCCTCTAGTTACCTCCGGATAAATTTGGGCCCATTGGTAGATAGACAATGGGAAAAATGCCTTAGTTGGTGTAAACTACCTCTCTCTGTAGTAGGAAGAGTAAATCTGATCAAAATGGTATGGGCCCCACAACTTTTGTACATCTTTCACAATTCCCCTATGTGGATTTCCAATAAGTGGTTCAAGAGTGTGGACACACAGATGCGTGATCTCATCTGAAAACATGGGATGGCTTAGATTAGTTTGTATATATTACAGCATGGGAAGGACAAAGGGGGTTTGGCAGTTCCCCACCTGAAAATGTACTTATTGGCTTTCCAAATGCAGCAATTCGCTGGTTGGGGGCGGGATAGTAACGACGACCCAATCGTACATTTAGTGACCCAGATCAACCAGGAACTGAAGGTTGGTTCTCATATGGAAATGGATTTTTCCGTGTGTACCCCCCTCATCCCCAACGGCTGTCCTCCTTAAAAAGGTTTGGAAGGCTTTTCGAGAGGCCTTGTCTATTGAGGGCCCTTTGGGGTTTACTCCCTTGTGGAATAACCCTGAATACCCGGAATTAAATAAACTCCAGGGATTTTCTACATGGCGACAAAAAAGGATTTGGTTCTTCCCACAGATATCTATGGGTAATATACTAAAATCTTGTGTACAGCTTAGCGCTGAATTTTCACTGCCCTCAAAATATTTTTATTTTTTTCCCTCAAAACGTAAGTTTTATACATACATGTGGGAAGTGTACCTGACAAATCTCTGACATAATAGACAGCATCAAATTCAGTTATCCCATAACAATGTCCCTTAGCAATACATAAGTGCTCATGAGACATTATGGCTGCTAACAAGTACAGTAAGTCGTATACTTGAATGTGTACTGTGCTGTTATCAGAAGGGTTCTATTGCACCATTTCCAAATCATATTAGGGTCTCAGAGGCCCTAAGCCACCTATCCCAGATTTTATCATACTTCGAGGGGCACCCTCTGTGGGAGTAGACAAGTTTCTTATAAAGGCAGTGTGTTATTCATTTCCACTATCCAGTGTGAAAGTTCTGGTGGGCTGGGTCTCATCCATACTCTTGTTATAACCTTTCTCGTGGGGAACAAGGTTTCGTGCAGAAATATTTTTGTGAATTTATACATATCCGGCTCTGGAAATATTCCCAGTAGACAAGGTTTGGATTGTAGTGTTATAGGGGAGCCCATGATGTCATTTAAGAACTGCACCACCTGTGTCCAGAATGCCTTCATTTTAGAGCATTGCCACAGGAGGTGATAGAATGTACCTGGGGCTTGGCTACACATTGGGCAACTAGTGGGTTGGTTTGGCTTATACCTGGATATTTTGAGTGGTGTGAGATACGATCTGTGCATTATAAAGACCTAAGTAAGGCGGTCCGAGAGCTTAGGAAAGACCAATTTACAAGTATCTAAGGCAGGGGTGCCCAACCAGTGGCCCGCGGAGCCCTCTGATGTGGTCCGCGACCTCCTGCTCTGGGATGGCTAGTTGGCAAGCCCAGATCGCAGATTGCAGACTCACCATCCCAGAGTATCAGTGTTGTGAATGAAGCCAGCAGTAGAGGTAAAGTTAAGGTATTAAAAGGTACGTTTATTAGTAAAATAACAGTGTATAGTGGGTTGCATTTAAACTGGTTACCTGCACTGAGCCATAGACTTCTGTTATTACCTGTGGGTTTGGTGCGCTTTCAGAAAGTGCACCACACCTGCAGGGTATAATACAAGTCTATGGCAAAGTGCAAGTAACCCGCAGGAAAGCCACAGCTGCACTGCTTTTGCAGTGTGGGTAAACTGCGGGATCAATCCAATTCGCAAAAAAAAAAAAAAAACTGAAGGGGATTGGTCTCTTCCATCTGGGCGAATTGGATTAGAGGGCACATAGAGTAGAGTGGGCTTTGTCCGTGTCTGCTCTGCATATGCAGAGTGGACACAGACCTGTCATATGCCTGCTCTGCTCATTGTGGCCCACGACTGGTTACCTAGTCGCTTAAGTGACCCTTTCTCTTGAATAGGTTGGACACGCCTGATCTAAGGCTTCGCTCTGCCCTCGAAATATTTTTACCAATACCTCCAACTCAGGCATGCTATGCAGACACAAAAAAAACTCTGACAGCGACTACCTCTCCTCTGCTGCTGGATATCCTTCAGGCAGATGCAAGGAAGGGTTTAATATCTAAAATATATGCAACTCTATTGTCCTCTATCCAAGATTCCGCTTCTTTGAAGTGTAGAGCAAAATGGGTGGCTAACATTAAAGACATTGACGGGGACCAGTGAGATATGGCCTTGGAATCAATCCCAGTCGTCTCTATCTTGGCGTCTCTTAGGCTGTCACACCTATTTTTGCTACGTAGGGCTTATCGCACTCCCGAGAGACTGTATGTCTAGGGGATAAGAGAATCTCCTCTATGCCCGAAATGTAAAGCACAACTAGGTGACTTTATACACATAATCTGGAGATGCCCAAAACGTAATCGTTATTGGACTGAAGTCGTACAATACATTTCTAGCCTGGCCCAGGTACCTGTCCCAATGGCTCCCTTAGCATGTCTGCTAGGAGCCATAGACGAGGAAATGTACCAGAAGGGAATGTATCTTATGATCACTAGACTATTGTACCTGGCTAGAAAACGTATTGCTAGATACTGGATGGCAGCTACAGTACCCACAGGGAAGTAATGGATATCTTATGTTAACTCCCTCCTTCTCAGAGAACAACTGGCCTACCGACACAGAAATGCGGCCTTAAAGTTTGACTTTATCTGACAGCCTTGGCTAGATAATCCTAGTCTTGCCTCACCGCAGTTGGTGATGGAAAGGTTACTGAGATTTTTTGAGTCAGGGGTTGGGCAGAGAGGGAAGAAAACAATTGTTACTACCTGTTTGTGTATTTAAAGGGGCTCGGGCTAATCAAATCCAAATGCTAAAACAGAGTGTTTCCTACTATTCTATCAGATATAGTACAGAGTACTGGTTCACAAGTTGTTTGGATAATGTTGACTGTTTTACATGAGCGGTGACCTGCTGATGTTGGATGTAAATTCTGTACTGTTGTAATGTCACTTCATGCATTGTCTCAAAAAAAAAAAAAAAAGGTTTTGATTAAAAAAAATCCTGCCATGAAGGTCAACAGGCACTTCCTGTTACTGGGGACCATTGTGTTCCAGTTGTACTCTTGTGTGGTCACCCTTTCACATCACAACATTGGTGGACTGACCATTTTAAGCTGAAATCCAGTAAAAAAAAAATGTTGTGCCACGTAGCACCAGTCACCTAAATTACCTCTAATAAAGAATATCCTGTGTTCCACTGGGTACTGTAAAAAAAAAAAATGGTGATCTTCTGGCACTGTTGAAGTTAACAGAAGCAGCTGAGACTGTAAAGGACTCACTGTGCTTGCCCACACCTTAGCTCCATTGGCAAATCTGCTGGGATTCTTTTTTCAGAATGCAATGCATTCTGTGAAAAGAGGATGGGCAGATGAATGACAGGATCTGCCCTGTCTATTTACAGAATGCATTGCATTTTGGAAGAAAAATACTAGGAGTTTTGTAGATGGTTTAGTGGACAGCAAGGGGAGGGTGAATGCACAAGTCTTTCACCATCACAGCCACTGCTCTTTATCCCTGCAGCAAGGAAATAATGGCTCTGGGGGGTATCCAGTGTCCCAGAAGGGTGGATTTTTGCAGTAACCAGCAGCAAACAAAACATGGAATATGCTTAAAGCATTATAAACTTGAAAAAAAAAATCTGACAGGCAGGGTTTTTATGGCAGAAGAGAGCCTATTGTTCATAAATGCTTCCTCTTGCCTGTCAGTAGTATTGTACACTGAGCCAGCCAAGCGCAGCCCAGAGTACATTAGGGTACCCGCTCTGTGCCATGGCGGTGTGACTCCTGTGCGCATGCGTGGGAGTGACGTAACTGCAACCAAAATGGAGCAAACCGAGAAGGAAGACTGGGTGAAGATGGAAGTGCTCCCACACTGACAGCCCAGTGCTTAAGGGTTATCACCGACAGGTAAGTCAGTCATAATGTGCTTGTATGCAGTGCATACTAGCACATTTTTTCACAAAGGTGCAGCGGGCCCAGAAAAAAAAAAAGGGAAAGCGTTTACTATTGCTATTATTAGAGATAATTTATGTGACTGGTGCTGTGTACCCAAAAATATTTCTTCTGGAGTTCAGCTTCAAAGTGGTAGTAAAGGCAGAAGGTTTGTTATCATGAGGATAAAAAAAACCTTTTGTGTGCAGCAGCCCCCCTAATACTTACCTGAACCCCATCTCTATCCAGCGATGTGCACGACTGCCTCGGCCGTGCCATTGGCTTCCGCTGCTGTCAAAGTCAGTTAGCCAATCAGGAGAGAAAGGGAGCAGGGCTGAACCGCGGCTGAATAGACACACAGAGCTGCGGCTCGGCTCAGGTGCCCCCCATAGTAAACTGCTTACTGTGGGGGTACTCGACAGGAGGGAGGGGCCAGGATCACAGAAGAGGGACCTAAAAAGAGGAGGATCCGGGCTGCTCTGTGCAAATCCACTGCAACAGAGCAGGCAAGTATAACATGTTTGTTATTTTTAAAGAAAAACAAGACTTTAGTATCACTTTAAAGCTACCCTCCTTGTATCCCATAGCTCCAAGGGCAAACACAAGCTGAAGTCAGGGGGGGATTGTACACTGTAAATCATCTTACACAATATTTAAAGGGACACACCAATATTAGCAATGTTCGACTGCATTTACTGGAAGGTGTCATAAACAGCACACAGCCAGTATGATACCGTTCAACTTCATACCTTTAGAAAAAAACTTCAATCTATACAGACAAGGCAGAAGTATTGATAGGTCAGCACATTATCATGCTATTAAACATCAGAGGAAGTGGATGTGTCAATTTATAGCAATTTCTTTCCATTTCAAGCCAAGCCTCTGACACACCACCAACCTTAATGGTCTTCCTCCAACTTCCAATGGCCTTTAACATAAGGCCTAATAGATCCTTCGGCATTTTATTGCACCCCATAGGCATCCGATTGTACACTACCGGCCCTAAATGCTGACATGCATTCAAGGGTGGATAAACTTAGATTTTATTTATTATAAATAAAATGTAAAATAATATTGCCCTATAAATAATGGCAGGAGACCCAAGTATTCCATCCACATTAAATGACGAGATACTTTAAAAGACACAATTAAATGTTGAACTGCACAACTGCAATGGAAAACAGATTACTGCAAGTATTAGAATTCCATTAGAAAAGTTCAACTCAATCATAGCCAGATTCAAGACTTAAGCCAGCCATAGATGGACCAAATTTCGATCTGGCTATGGGCAGGGCTGGTTGTGCTGGATCGACTTCAGTACAAACACAGGTACTTTCGCCCAATAACTGCTGGTGGCTGTATCCGCCAGCAGTGATCATTGTATTCTGCTGGTGGGGAAGACACAAAAGTGATGCGGAATGGATTTCCCCCATCAACACTGACTGTGTTGGTAGGGGAAATCAAGACATTTTTTCTTTCCTATAACCCATAATTAAAGGAACTAAAATTGCATAATGTATGGCCTACCTTAGACCCAAGAAATGTGAAGCTTATCTAAAGCCATCACATTTTGGATAGAGTAGGGAATAGTAAGAAACCCAGTCAGTATATTGTATCTGTGTCCCGTTAGGGAGATTTCCCTTCACCTCCTGTCCTGCAAATACAACCAGAAGTAAGAGAATGCCCTTTAGAGAGTTCCCATGGGGGGGTGGTAAGGAGACCCAGGAACACGTTTAACCACTTGCCAACGGCGCTATAGCAGAAAGATGGCTACAGTGTGGTCATCCAGTTCTGAGAGGGTGTCTTTTGACGTCCTCCCAGGACCCCGCCCCGTGCACGCCCTAGGGGCGTGCATCGCGCACTCAGATCGTTGTGTCCTTTGGACACAGCTCATCACATGTCAAGGTAAAGGGCCAGTCACAGCGGCCCTTAACATGTGATCAGCAGTGTGCAATCACAGTTGATCCCATGTAAACAAATGCCAGTTATCGACATTTCCTTTCCTCAGCACTGTCACTGTGTGAGGAAAGAAAAGCAATAACTAAAAAAATTCAGTGGTGATTAAATACCACCAAAAGAAAGCTCCAGCTGTCTCAAAAAAGGTATAAAATGATCTTATGGGTACAGTGCTGCATCCCTGCACAATTGTCATTCAAAGTGCGAAACCAAAGAAAGCTGAAAATTGACCTGGTCAGCAATGGGGTGAAAAGGCCCAGTAGGCAAGTGGTTAAAAAAGACAACAGTTACACCTGCTGCTTGGATAGTATAGTACATCAGACTTGCATTATTTATGTACTTATTACATAGTCTAACCATGTATCCACAACAATGTTTCTACATTGCCTTGATAAAGTATTCATACCCCTTGAAGTGTTCCACATTTCGTCAAAAACGTTAATGTATTTTATTGGGATTTTATGTGATAGACCAACATAAAGTGGTACAAAATTGTGAAGTAGAAGGAAAATGATAAATTTTTTTTTTTTTTTTTTTTTACAAATAATTATCTGAAAAGTGTGCTGTGCATTTGTATTCAGCCCCCTTTACTCTGATACCCCTAACTAAAATCTAGCAGAACCAATTGCCTTCAGAAGTCACCTATTTAGTAAATAGAGTCCACCTGTGTATAATTTGATCCAAGTATAAATACAGCTGTTCTGTGAAGCCCCCAGAGATTTCTTAGAGAACCTTAGTGAACAATCAGCATCATGAAGGCCAAGGAACACACTAGACAGTTTAGGGATGAAGCTGTGGAGAAGTTTAACCACTTCAGCCCCGGACCAATTGGCAGCCAAAGGACCAGGCACCTTTGTTGCGATTCGGCACTGCGTCGCTTTAACTGACAATTGCGCGGTCGTGCGACGTGGCTCCCAAACAAAATTTGCATCCTTTTTTTCCCACAAATAGAGCTTTTTTTTTGGTGGTATTTGATCGCCCCTGTGCTATAAACAAAAATAGAGGGACAATTTTGAAAACAATGCAATATTTTTTGCTTTTTGCTATAATAAATATCCCCAAAAAATAAATAAACATTTTTTTTTTCCTCAGTTTAGGCCGATACGTATTCTTCTACATATTTTTGGTAAAAAAAAAATCGCAATTAGCGATTATTGATTGGTTTGCGCAAAAGTTATAGCGTTTACAAAATAGGGGATAGTTTATATAGCATTTTTATTAATATTTTTTTTTATACTAGTAATGGCGGCAATCAGCGATTTTTAATGTTTTTTTACATTAGGGGGCGGGGCTGACGTCTGACGTCATTGATCGGCTTTCCGATGACCGGGAACAGCCGATCAATGACAGGCAGAGTAGGAAGTGCGGGGAGAGGTTTGTTTACACATACCTTTCCCCGTTCTTCAGCTCTGTGACCCGATCGCGGGACCGATCGGGTCCGCTGGTCCCGCGGCCGGGGTCACAGAGCTCCCGACCGGGTCGCGAGCGCGCCGCTGGCGGCGCGCGCGACCCACGGGCAGGCAATTTAAGGGCCACGTACAGGTACGTGATTTTGCCTGCCCGTGCCATTCTGCCGCAGTATATCTGCGTGAGGCGGTCGGGAAGCGGTTAAAGCATTATTCAATCCATCATCCGAAAACGGAAAGAGTATGACACAACTGCAAACCTACCAAGACAATGACATGGCCATCCACCTAAACTGATTTGCTTGGCAAGGAGAGCATTAATTAGAGAAGCAGCCAAGAGGCCCATGGTAACTGTGGAGGAGCTGCAGAGATCCACATCTCAGTTGGGAGAATCTGTCCACAGGACAACTATTAGTCATGCACTCCACAAATCTGGCCTTTATGGAAGAGTGGCAAGAAGAAATATATTGTTCAAAGAAAGCTATAAGAAGTCCTGTAAAGTTTGCGAGAAGCCATGTGGGGGACACAGAAATCACGTGGAAGAAGGTGCTCTGGTCAAATGAGACCAAAATTGAACTTTTTGGCCTAAAAGCAAAACACTATGTGTGGTGTTAAACTAACACTGCACATCACCCTGAACACATCATTCCCCACTGTGAAACATGGTGGTGTCAGAATCATGTTGTGGGGATGCTTTTCTTCAGCAGGGATGGGGAAGCTGGTCACAGTTAATGGGAAGATGGATGGAGCCAAATACAAGGCAATCTTAGACGAACAGTCAGAGCTACAATGGAATCGTTTAGATCAAAGCATAGTCATGTGTTAGAATGGCCCAGCGAAAGTACAGACCTAAATCCAATTGGGAATCTGTGACAAGACTTGAAAACTGCTGTTCACAGACACTCTCCATCCAATCTGACAAAGCTTGAGCCATTTTGCAAAGAAGAATTGGCAAAATTTCACTCTCTAGATGTGCAAAGCTGGTAGAGACATCCCCAAAAAGACTTTTAGCTGTAATTGCAGCGGAAGGTGGTTCTACAAAGTATTGATTTAGGGGGGGCTGAATACAAATGCACCCCACACTTTTCACATATTTATTTGTAAAAAATTTGGAAAGCCATTTATAATTTTTCTTTCACTTCACAATTATGTGCCACTTTGTGTTGGTCTATCGCATAAAATCCCAATAAAATACATTTATATTTTTGGTTGCAACATGACAAAATGTGGAAAATGTCAAGGGGTATGAATACTTTTTTCAAGGCACTGTAAATTAAAGGCATTTTTTAATTTAATAAATTACATACTCCCATGAATGTCAATTTGCTTGCCACAAAGAAATTATAAGCGCTGCAATTATGAAGGAAATACGACCCTTCTGGAAGTGTCAGATCCCTAGGTCTTCCAGGTCTCACTGTGCTGCCCATTACTCCCGCTACATAAGCTGCCTTTGCAGTGGCTCTTCTTACCAAGAAAGAAAAAAGAAAGACATTTAGGTAAAAAATGTATGCGTTTGTTTAAAAAAAATGGAGACCTGTCAGGATTTTACTGCTGTGTCAGTGACCCCTGTCCAATCCCTATGACAGGGGTCACCAACACATGAAAAGAGGCCAATTCTTCCTAATTGGGTCATGGACAGCATTATGAACCTGACAGAGGTTCTTGTTATTCCCACACTGTTTTGACTGTAATAACAATGTATATTTCAATAATAAAAAAAATAATGCGTCACAAACTGAAAATGTGAGCATAAAGTCTTTAAAGGTTGCTGGGAACACAGCCATCCAGCATAATACATGATAATACATACCAAAGAAGGGCAAGTCACAAAACACTGGCCTGAAGCATAAAAGTAAATGTACACAATACTGTCAAAGCACTAAGAGTGCAAGGACAGACTGCTATGGGGAAGAATGCTGACTTATCTATCATTCCTGTCAGCCATGTTGGGCAATAGAGATGTTACAAGTGCCAAAAATCTGTAAAAATATTTCACTTCTCTAAATGTCTATCCTGTCACTTAGGTTAGCAAGTTTGCAAGTTACAACGGACAACAGGAACAGTCCACTTCTGGACGTGGGGGGTGCTGTTTTCCGGAGGTTCCAAGGGATCAAGTAAGTATAGCCTTCCTGTGTTCCCCTGGACGAAACAAATAGTTAACAGAAAATTATTTTGGCCCCCGGAGTCCTGCTTTAAAGAAGATTTCCAGGTAGGGCATTTTTTACATAGTTATATTGGTCCAAGTTGGATCAATGTAACTATGCTCAGTATATACCACGCTTGTGGAAGATCAAAACCACTATAGTAGACACTTCTCCACTAGCTTCTGGGTCTCCGGCCCCCCACTGTGAATACAGGAATTTGGCTGCTTGACACGTGCGCCATCAAGAGATAACTTTACATTTTCTCAATGAATGCAAGTGTTCTCTGATTGGATGAGGTGGAGAGGTGGGGCAGCGAGGCAGCAGCTTGGCACAGGACCCGGAAGCTAGTGAAGATCACTGAAGTATCTGGACTATTGTAACTATGTATAAAATAAAACATTGCTAGCAAGGAGGCTTTTATTGCAGAAGATTGCCAAACATGTTGAATCCAGAAGAATACTAGACATCAATGTTGGCAATAGCAAGGGAACTTGTCAACATCACATTGCTGAAGAAGAGGTGAGAATAGTGAACTTTAGTTCTGCTTTAGACACATTTACTTACAGCAAGCATATGTCAGCACTGCAGTTAAGTCATTTCAAGTTCAACTCCAGCAAATGGAGGATAGTTAGAACCTATGTTGGGTGTTTTACTGCTGTCCCTGTCACACTAAAGAGAGAGTTCCAATGTCCTGTCCTCAGTCAGAACAGGAAATTATGGAAAATACATTTCTGCTCTCCACAATGGGGACACAAACAATGACGACTACCTATTCTAAGGCATCAGGAAAGGGTCGCGTCAATGACTGCATTTTGTTGCAGTTTGTGATTTTCTATCCAGGTGACTTCGCCACAGTATCCAAATCCCAAAAAGTTTTCCCTGGAGATGGGCTTTAAAAGGAATTCCCAGGACAAATAGGATTTTTGTACTCACCATACATTTTTTTCTTAAGAGTCCATTAAGGGGAACAGAATGTCTTTCAACTTTTTCAACTTTGGGTTATACTGTTACTTATAGGAGTATTGGACACTAGCAAACATAAAAATGTAGGTCAGCCCAGGATAACCCCTCCTACCAGCATACTTAAGCTTTGCAACAAGCAGTACAAACAGCATGATCATAAACAGAGTGGTAGGATCTGTGTCCCCCCCCCAGTGGACCCCTAGAAAATAATTTTATAGTCAGTACAAAAATTCTATTTCCTTGCTCGTCCATTGAGGAATGGAGGACATGTTAACCTTTGGAACGTCCAAAAGAAGTCCAACTGAGGAGTAGCAAACAATACTAGCAGGCCCAAAAAAAAGAAAACAACAGAACCTAGGATTGCTTGCATTTCAAAGAGCCACCTGTTACTGGCATCAGCAAAGGCCTGAACATCCATCTGTTAGGACTTAGAGAACGTGTGAAAACAAAACCAGGTGGCAACCTTGCAAGTCTGGGTAACAGTAGCCTGAAGTCGAAAAGCCCAAGAAGCATTCACAAATCTAGTGGAATGTGCTTTATGGAAAAGGGTGGAACTGAATACTTGAGACCATGCACTCGATCAACGTAGAGAAGGTGGGACTAGAAGCTGCTGCCCCTTTGGCGGGACCATCCAAAATGACATAGAGAGAATCAGCTTTTCTAAAGGAATCAAAGGCTAATGCCCCGCACACACGGTCGGAAATTCCGCCGGAAAATGTCCAATTGGACCATGTTGACGGAAAATGCGCCCATGTGTGGGCTCCATCTGACTTTTTCCGTCGGAATTTCCGACTGAAAAAATTTGAGAGCAGGATCTCAAATTTTCGGACAACAAAATCCGATCAGACCTTTTCCAATCGTGTGTCGAGAATTCCAACGGACAATGTGCCACGCATGCTCAGATCAAATTACGAGACCAAAGCTATTGGCTACTAGCCTCTACGTAGTTCCGTCGTACGCAACGAACGTCACCACGTTCAGAATGATCACATTTTTCCGACAACTTTGTCCGACCGTGTGTATGCAACACTAGTGTCGGACAAAATCCGTTGGAAAAAATCAGACGGATTTTGTGGTTGCAATTTCCGACCGTGTGTACGGGGGCTTAGACACTCTTGCAGCAGAGACTTCAACTAGGCAGTGAAGGAAAATCTCCTTTTAGTGCAGGGTTCAAGATACTGTATATCCAAACATCTATGACATCTGGACAGTCAAGGTTATGTTGTCTGCCAGAACTTGTGCAAACTTTTTTTCCCCAACAAGAGGACCTCTAACCATCATGCAATGAGAATGCCCCAAAAGGGTAACAGGAATACAACCGGGGGGGGGGGGGGCAGCACCTTGAAGGAACAACTGAGATGCACAAAAGAGGCTGAATGGCAGGGCCACAGACTGAAAGTGTAGGGTAACCACATTACAGTGTACGAAATGCTGGTGTGCTGGACATATGGAGAAATGTAATGGACATGTTGGTACAAATCCTTGATGTCCACAAAGGCCAGGAAATCTCTTTTGTGAAGAAAGGCTATGACAGACATGTGGACCGAGGGCTAGAGATCCAAGATCAGGCAGATGAACCTTTAAAACTGTTCTGTCACAGAAAACAGTGCAATGACACCATTACCAAGCCAGGAATGAGCCTTTCTGAACTGTGCCTTAGGCTTTCTTTCGCTGAAGTAGGTGAGTGCTCCTGCCACCTGTTGCATTCTTAAATCGGTATTAAACCCATAAACAAAAATTTATTAAATTGAAGCTCACCGATTCTTAGATGTGGTGACTTTTATTCATTTATGTAAAATCTTTATCCCAAAAAGAAAAAAAAAAAAACTGCTGTAATGGCTTATAAAGTATTAACCGGAGTTTAGCTTCACTTTGTTAATCAAGTCAATCTAAATTTGCTAGTTAGGCACTACCCTCTCACCAAACGTAGAATACCACTATCCAAAGAGGTTTGCTTTACTACTTCATCCAGAATGGACACCCCAAGACAGGGTTCAGGGTGCTGAGCATTCTGAACAAATGAGGTAGCTCCCAATGCTCAGCCAAGCTGGCCTACTCAGAGTTACTCAGTGACTCCTTTTAGAAAGGGAAAGCAGTAAGACGATGCCAAGAACTCTGCAACTAGAAAGTGCTCCATGACTTACTTGTTACCAGAATGTTGTCTGTAAAGTGCCTTATATTAAACCTAGTGCCCAAAGGTCACTTCTAAGCTCTCCCTGCAACATCCAGTCCAGCAGGAGCTGGTTGCAGTACTCCTAAAGAGAGGTTAAGGATAGACCATGCTAGGCAGCTGCAAAGTACAGACCAGCTCTAACAGTGATGTTGGGAATCTTGATTGAACCAAAAACGAGGATAAAATACTAACAAAATTAGTTTAGTCCCTAGAAGAGCTGAAGAAAAGGTGTCCATCCTTCTAGGTCATAGCAAAAACTGAAGCCAGTGTCAAATCCTTTGGAAGAAGGCAGAATAACCCAAAAGGTAATGGACCAAAACCAATTTGGAAAATGTCTGCTTGTTCATAACCAAACTCAAAAGGTAAAACTATCTGCAAGGAGTAATAACTGATAATAAATTCAGATTTCAGTTTACCACTGGTAATTTAATAAAAGATAAATCCTGATTGTTTGCTATCAAATACCATGCTTTTCAATAAGACTGAACAGGCCTGTGGCAATTTGTGCACAAGAGAACTGAGGAATAAACACATGACACAAATAAATGTTTCAAGAGATATATATATATTATATGAAAGGAATATAAAACCTTTAGTACAAGGGCTGGGCTCCTTCTGTCACTGAGAAAAGAAAAACTGGTTTGGCGATCGCTTAAGGGACACTGAACATTCTGTATTTTATACACACAGTTAAATAGATACATAGAATAATATTAAGCAAGTGATAGGACTACAGCTGCCCTAAAGATATGAGACAACACTTGCCTGATTCAGCAGTTTTCAGCCCGGGATATCATGCCTATGGGTCAGGCAGTCACTCTTTGGCCAATCACTCATTGATCAAACAGGTCAGAAAACCTACTCCAAATATGTTATGGTTGCACCCAAAAGATAAGGGGTGGTAGTCTTGACTTAACCACTTCACAACGGGCCCATAGCCGAAAAACGGCTACAGGGGGGTTGCTTAACTCTGGGAGGACGTCATCTGCCATATTTCAGGCTTTCCAGCCTAGAGGTGAGATGTGGGGTCTTATTGACCCCATATCTCACTGTAAAGAGGACCTGTCATGTCATATTCCTATTACAAGGGATGTTTACATTCCTTGTAATAGGAATAAAAGTGATCAAAAAAAAATTTTTGGGGGAAAAAAAGTGTCAAACTAAAATAAATAAAGTAATATGAACAATAAAAAAAAAAAAAAAAATTTAAAGCGCTCCGTAAGTCCCGCCCACATATGAAAACGGTGTTCAAACCACACATGTGAGGTATCGCTGTGAACGTTAGAGCGAGAACAATAATTTTGGCCCTAGAACTCCTCTGTAACTCAAAACATGTAACCAGTAAAAAAATTTAAAGCGCCGCCTATGGGGATTTTTAAGTAGCGAAGTTTGGCGCCATTCCACGAGCGTCTGCAATTTTGAAGGGTGACATGTTAGGTATCTATTTACTCAGCGTAACTTCATCTTTCCCATTATGCAAAAACATTGGGCTAAATTTACAGTTTTGTTTTTTGTAAAGCACGAAACTTTTTTTTCCCAAAAAAACGCGTTCGAAAAAATTGCTGCGCAAGTACCGTGCTAGATAAAAAGTAGCAACGACCGCCATTGTATTCTCTAGGGTCTTTGCTAAAAAAACATATATAATGTTTTGGGGTTCTATGTAATTTTCTAGCAAATAAAAGATGATTTTTACATGTAGGAGAGAAATGTCAGAATTGGCCTGGGTGCTCCAGAACACCTGATGGTGCTCCCTGCATGTTGGGCCTCTGTTTGTGGCCACGCTGTGTAAAAGTCTCACACATGTGGTATCGCCATACTCGGGAGTAATAGCAGAATGTGTTTTGGGGTGTAATTTGTGCTATGCATATGCTGTGTGTGAGAAATAACCTGCTAACATGACAATTTTGTGAAAAAAAAAAAAAAAAAGATAAAAAAATCTTGATTTTGCAAAGAATTGTGGGAAAAAATTACAACTTAAAAAAAACTCACCATGCCTCTTTCCAAATACCTTGGAATGTCTTCTTTCCAAAAAGGGGTCATTTGGGGGGTATTTGTACTTTTCTGGCTTGTTAGGGTCTCAAGAAATGAGATAGGCCGTCAGTACTTCAGGTGTGATCAATTTTCAGATATTGGCACCATAGCTTGTGGACTCTATAACTTTCACGAAGACCAAATAATATACCCCAATTTGTACTTATATTTTTTTTTTTTTGAAAATCATTTTTATTGAATTTTTCAATTACATACAAGTTGCCCACACCGGGGCTAAACATTGCCCACGCAGGGGCAGATCCCCCGATGCGGTAACAATCCACAACGGGGCGCATCCTACCATATAGATAACCTGACACTGATGCAGCAACAGGCCACAACAGGGCAGAACAAACATTTGAAACAACTTAACTTATCTATACCCCAATGTGGGGAGAGGTTTAGTTTAGGAGAATACGTGCTCAAATTCATAATGACAGGATGGTATGACATGAAGGTAATTGGGTCAGTCTACTACCGTACTGCAGCCAGAATGTGAATCTAGGAGTTGACTACCGTATCAGTTGCTGTGGTGCTATCTTCTAGCCAACAGGTCCATATCTTTTCAAATTTCTGTGGACAACCTCTGCCCGAGTAGGTGGCTTTATATAGGGGTAAGCTGGCATTCACTAGGTCCTTCCAGAATTTGACAGAGGGGGGAGATGATTGTTTCCAAGTCATCGTGATGGACTTACGTGCATAATACAATAACAAGGATATAAGTATTTTCCTGGCTCTGAGCATTGACAATTGTTCCACCAGTCCCAGCAGACAATGTTTGGGATCATAAGGGACACTGGTCTTAGTGACCTGAGCAATCACTCGGAGTATTTCTTTCCAATAATGCACAATTGCTGGGCAGGTCCAGAAAATGTGAAAGAAATCTCCCGGCTGGTATGAGCAGCGCCAGCATGCCGGAGAATGCGCCGGCGACATCTGGTGCAGCCTATGAGGTGTGTAATGAGTTCTGTGTGCAATTTTATATTGGACCAGCTTGTCCCTGGCTGAGATCAGAGGAGAGAATGGAAATTCCCAGATCTCCCTCCAATCATCTTCATCCAGCTCCGGTATGTCCTCCACCCATTTCCTGCGGAGGGAGGACAATTTGTACTTATTTTTACCAAGGATATGTAGCAGTATAAATTTTTGCCAAAATTTATCAAGAAAAATTACAAATTTGCTAAATTTTATAACAGAAACGAAGAAAAATTCATTTTTTTACCGAATTTTCAGTCTTTTTTCTTTTATAGCGCAAAAAATAAAAAACCCAACGGTGATTAAATACCACCAAAAGAAAGCTCTATTTGTGTGAAAAAAAGGACAAAAATTTTATATGGGTACAGTGTTGTATGACTGAGTAATTGTCATTCAAAATGTAAGAGCACCGAAAGCTGAAAATTGGTCTGGTTATTAAGGGTGTTTAAGTGCCCAGTGGTCAAGTGGTTAAACAGGAAAATCTGGATAAAGCGGAGTTCCACGAGCCTCAGCCGTAAGTATTGACGTCACCGCCCAGGCTCCCTCCTCCTTCCCGGCCGCCAGGCCAGTAGGAGAGAGGAGCGTAGCCTCGCTCATGCGCAGTAGGGTTCCCAGCGTGAAGGCGTAAGGCTCCACTGCTGGGTTCCCTTACTCGCAATGGAGATGGCATGCACCGGACAGCTGATGGAAACATCAGCTGCAGTGCCGACATCACTGGACTCCAGGACAGGTAAGTGTCCTATTATTAAAAGTCAGCAGCTGCAGTATGTGCAGCTGCTGGCTTTTAACTTTTGCAGCGGTGGGTGGACCTCAGCTTTAAAAGGGGTTGTAAAGCTTCATGTTTTTTTCACCTTATTGCATCCTATGCATTAAGTTGAAAAAACACCTTGCACTCTCCGGCCCCCCCGAGCCCCCGTTTTACTTACCTGAGCCCCGAATGTCCGTGGGCGCGATCCCACGTTGCGTTCCCCCAGCTTTTGTGGGCTCTTCATTGGATGATTTATAGCAGCACAGCCATTGGCTCCCGCTTCTGTCAATCAAATCATGCTATGGCCGCCGAGTGTATCACACGGGAGCACGCCCGCAAGCTAACCCCCTTGGGAGAGCGCTTCCCAGAAGGGGGGTTAGCTCTTGTGGGGACGAGCCGAGACAGAGGCCGAGGAACCCCAGAAGATGAGAATCAGGCCACTCTGTGCAAAACAAACTGTCCAGTGGAGGGAAGTATGATATGTTTGTTATTGAAAAAAAATTAAACCTTTACAACCCCTTTAAGTGTAACATTGGAACATTGTGTTTAGAGAGTGCTGGGCCATCACAGGTGTTGGTTAGCCAGATCATGCTTGCCAACCTGGAGTGTACTGTCTCTTTTTTTCACTGTATCTGTAGGCTAGAGGCATTTAAAGCAGAGCTTAACTCAAGGGGAAGTTCAGCTTTAAGGCCTTCTCCCCCGTTCCTCATTAACAAATGCCACTCTTTTTGGGTGGGGAGCGGGTTCCTGGTTTTGACAGTACCCGCTCCCTAGGCCTAGTTCTCCTCACCCCTCAGTCTTCTGGGATAGAGGTCCCAGAAGACTGCAGGACCATTCACAATGTACAATCGGTTGTGAGGCCGCAAGCTGTCACAGTCGGGTGCCCAGAGTTAAGATGCCACCACCGGGGACCAAAGATTTACAGAACAAAAGGCTCGGGTGAGCACAGTGCTGGATGCTGGGACAGGTGTGTATCTGTTCATTAAAAGTCAGAAGCTTTTTGTGACGGCTGACTTTTAATTCTTAGAATTTTGACCCAAGCTCTCCTCCATAAGTGATTACACATCCTTAACAAGCAGTAAATGAGCTTCAAAATAAGCACTCGCCGACCTCTATAGTTGCAGGTACTGTGGGGCAATTTATCTTTTGTTCTTTCTGCAGCTCAGCTGCCTCTGTGTTCATAATTAAGATTAGATGACTGCAAAGCTGCTAATTCACTGCTGAGACAAGGGAGAAGGGCTAGTTCAGCTGCCTTGGACAACTTCACCACTTCTGATGTGAAATGATGAATTGCTCCACAGTGCCTGTAGCTACAGAGGGGCGTCTGTCTCTCTCTCGAGATTATATATATATATATATATCATTTTTATTATTATTAAATAATTACATAGTGACATGCAATGTAATGATTTTTCAGAATCTGGCCACACCCCTGACAATGAAAAACTTCACCAGGCAGAATGGGGTAAGCACTGGTCTGCAATAAAGTCAACTGATATTGCTTTGTGACTTATGTCACTCTGGTGGGAATTACAGATTACAAACTACGTACCTGTGCTTGTAGGTCAAAGGTCAGCAGTGAGAAGCAAAGGTTCAGCATGTTGTATTGCACCTGCAGACTCTCCAGTGCACCCCCTACCCGGAATGCCATCATATTCTGCCCTAGCACCAGGCTCAGAGCACAGACCACATGGAACAGACCAACAAGGAGGATCACGATAAATCGTGGCTAGATGGTGGAAAAGACATCAAACATAAAACTATTACAGAGTAAACACACGAGACCGTTAACAACTAAATGTTTTTTCTTAATGTCAGAGGTCATTCCTCAATCTCTACATAAGCATTAAAGCACAAGCATGCTGCAGCTGTAAATATATGCGTGTGAGTCCACTCAGGTGATTCCCCCCCAAAAAATAAATTTCCATAGATAGCTAGAAACAGTTTGAGGTTTGCTTTTATGTGGCAGGAACCACCTAAGATCCACTCACCGTGTATCCTTTTCTTCCAGTCCATTGAGGGACACAAGAAGTCATTCACCTTCATGTTATAATGCTGCCTAAAGGAGGCCTGGACACAAACAAAAAACTGTAGGCCAGCCTGTTTTTATTTCTCAAAATGTGAGTACCCTGGCTTTTTATAAGAAATAAATTTACCTTGGTTTTACATACTACAACATAAGGAGTTGCTTTCTTGTATCCTATGCATGTACCTATGAATTACCAATGAGTGGGACTACAAGATCCAGCCTTCTATGATCCAACTGAAGTGGTTTTGTGGCGCTGTGGATATATCATGCTTGTTTGACCACCTGTAATTCAGTGGTCCATTTTCTTTGGTAAGAGGCCCGGTGTGTTGATGTTCGGTGGAGGATAATCTCATGTTCACCTTATTGCATCTCTGTCTGCACCATGGGTTGTTCCAGTATTTCCCCTGAACAAAGACTCTGTTTTAAAGGGGTTGTAAAGCTTCTTGTTTTTTCACCTTAATGCATCCTATGCATTAAGGTAAAAAAACACCTTGCACTCTCCGGCCCCCCCTTGAGCCCCCGTTTTACCTACCTGAGCCTTGAATCTCCCTGTCTGTTGCTTTCCAACAGCTCCTGTGGGCTCTTCATTGGATGATTGATAGCAGCGCAGCCATTGACTCCCGCTGCTATCAATCAAATCAATGACGCTTTGCGCCGGGGGAGGGGCCCGAGTGATACTATGGCCGCCGACTGTATCACACGGGAGCGCGCCTGCAAGCTAACCCCCTTGGGAGAGTGCTTCCCAGAGGGGGGTTAGCTCCTGCGGGGAGGAGCCGAGACAGCCGCTGAGGGACCCCAGAAGACAAGGATCAGGGCCACTCTGTGCAAAACGAACTGCACAGTGGAGGCAAGTATGACATGTTTGTTAGTTTTTTTTGTTTTTTTTTAAATAACTAACCTATACAACCCCTTTAATACTATGGACTCTTATTTTATAATTTGATGCTCCTAGCGCTGCATATACCTTTATGCTTTTTATTGTCACAATACAATTTATGTCAGCTGCTTTATTATTGTTAGCGCAGTGATTAATCTTGAATTTATAGATTCAAAACTATGCTGTCCCTCGAAGGTCATGGGGTGCAGGCATTTTTTAGATGCCAGAGTTTGGTAAAACAAAGTCATATTCATTTTCCAGCTTGCTATTCAATCATCGCTCAAACAGGTAGCACAGGCTACCTTGCTTCCTTGCTTTCAGTTCTCATACAAAAACAAAGTGACGTATGCCCAGCAACTATGCTAACACGACTTAAAATATGCCTATCATAAGAGAAACATGAAAGCTAACATTGCTGACATCTCCTTCAAAAAAAATTATAGTTGGCTTTTATTCTGATGGGGACTTTAATGGTTCCATAAGCATTGAGTGGAGACAAGTAAGGTAAGAGGAGGGGGATATGGATGAGCTTTATGTTCGGGTGGAACATGAGTTCGAATAGGACATTGGGTGTTCGATCGTTCGTCAAAATACGATTATGGGGCATTCGCCCCATAATGCACTGCGACATCGCAGTGCATTGCTGTCTTATGATTGGCCAAGCATGCACTATGACCCGCATGTTTTGGCCAATCACAGCGCCGTCAGCAAAGAGAGCCATAATTGGCCAAAGGCAGGGTGCCTTTGGCCAATTATGGCTCAGGGGGTTAAGTCCACGCCCCACACTATACAAGGTCGCCTGCACGTCGGCCCTGTGTAGTGTGTTGCTGGCGTTGACCGAGAGAGAGTGTTATTTAATTTAGATTGAGCAGGCAGGCGATTCAGTTAGCTGCAGTGTATTTAGTATAATATATATATATATATATATATATATATATATATATATATATATATATATACACACACACACACACACACTATACTGTATCCAGTTTAGCTAGATCTGACTGCAGTCTAGGCAGGTAGGCAGGTGATTCAGTTAGCTGCAGTGTATTTAATATATACACAGTCAGTCTTGTGTGTGTATGTATATATATATATATATATATATATATATATATATATATATATATATATATATATATATATATATATATATATATATATATATATATATATATATATATATATATATATATATACAGGGGGTCCCCTACTTACAAACATCCGACTTACAAACGACTCCTACTTACAAACGGAAGGAGACAACAGGAAGTGAGAGGAAATCCACCCCTAGGAAGGGAAAGTCACTCCTGTAAGAGTTAATATGGGAAAAAGGTGTCTCCACTGATGCTTTATCACCAGTCTTCCCTATCAACCCAAAATTTTCAAAATCCAATTTTTATTGGGACAGAAGGTGAGGTGAAATCTTCTGAACAGGGGCACAGACAGCAAAACAAATGTTACAGGGGTGATAACCCTTCTCTATGTTATCTAAAAAACTTAAAAATAGATTTTTTGGGCTGGAGCTACACTTAAAAAATGTACCTGTTCCGACTTACAAACAGATTCAACTTAAGAACAAACCTACAGTCCCGATCTTGTTTGTAACCCGGGGACCCCCTGTATATATATATATATATACACACCAGGGCCGGACTGGGAATGAAAACCAGCCCTGGAAAAAATTTCATACCAGCCCCATAGAATTATTATACCAGCCAAACAGCATAACGTCATTATTTTATTGTTCATAAAAGGGAAAACCATACATTTTAAAGCACATTTGAAGAGTGCACTATATATAGATAAGACAGGAACATGGTACAGTGGCATGCGTTTGAGGGCACAGTGGCTGCGTTTGATGGGCACAGTGGTGGCAATTTATGGGCACAGTGGTGGCAATTTATGGGCACAGTGGCTACGTTCGATGGCACAGTGGCTGTGTTTGATGGGCACAGTGGTAGCAATTTATGGGTACAGTGACTGCGTTTGATGGCACAGTGGCTGCGTTTGATGGGCACAATGGCTGCGTTTGATGGGCACAATGGCTGCGTTTGGGCACAGTGGCAGCACTTAATGGGCACAGTGGTGGCAATTTATGGGCACAGTGGCATGCGTTTGAGGGCACAATGGCTGCGTTTGATAGCATAGTGACAGCATTTAATGGGCACAGTGGTGGCAATTTATGGGTACAGTGGCTGCATTTGATGTTACAGTGGCTGCGTTTGATGGCACAGTGGCAGCGTTTAATGGGCACAGTGGTGGCAATTTATGGGCACAGTGGCTATGTTTGATGGCACAGTGGCTGCGTTTGATGGGCACAGTGGTGGCAATTTATGGGTACAGTGGCTGGATTTGATGGCACAGTGGCTGCATTTGATGGGCACAGTGGCTGCGTTTGATGGGCACAGTGGCAGTGTTTAATGGCACAGTGGCAGTGTTTAATGGGCACAGTGGTGGCAATTTATGGGCACAGTGGCATGCGTTTGAGGGCACAGTGATGGCAATTTATGGGCACAGTGATGGCAATTTATGGGCACAGTGGCTACGTTCAATGGCACAGTGGCTGTGTTTGATGGGCACAGTGGTGGCAATTTATGGGTACAGTGGCTGCGTTTGATGGCACAGTGGCTGCGTTTGATGGGCAAAATGGCTGCGTTTGATGGGCACAGTGGCTGTGTTTGATGGCACAGTGGCAGCGTTTAATGGGCACAGTGGTGGCAATTTATGGGCACAGTGGCATGCGTTTGAGGGCACAGTGGCTGCGTTTGATGGGCACAGTGGTGGCAATTTATGGGCACAGTGGTGGCAATTTATGGGTACAGTGGCTGCGTTTGATGGCACAGTGGCTGTGTTTGACGGCACAGTGGCAGCGTTTAATGGGCACAGTGGTGGCAATTTATGGGCACAGTGGCATGCGTTTGAGGGCACAGTGGCTGCGTTTGATGGGCACAGTGGTGGCAATTTATGGGCACAGTGGTGGCAATTTATCGGCACAGTGGCTATGTTCGATGGCACAGTGGCTGTTTTTGATGGGCACAGTGGTAGCAATTTATGGGTACAGTGACTGCGTTTGATGGCACAGTGGCTGTGTTTGATGGGCACAATGGCTGCGTTTAATGGGCACAGTGGTGGCAATTTATGGGCACAGTGGCATGCGTTTGAGGGCACAGTGGCTGCGTTTGAGGGCACAGTGGCATGCGTTTGAGGGCACAGTGGCATGCGTTTGAGGGCACAGTGGCTGCGTTTGATGGGCACAGTGGTGGCAATTTATGGGCACAGTGGCTATGTTCGATGGCACATTGGCTGTGTTTGATGGGCACAGTGGTAGCAATTTATGGGTACAGTGACTGCGTTTGATGGCACAGTGGCAGCGTTTGATGGGCACAGTGGCAGCGTTTAATGGGCACAGTGGCAGCGTTTAATGGGCACAGTGGCAGCGTTTGGGCACAGTGGCAGCGTTTAATGGGCACAGTGGCAGCGTTTAATGGGCACAGTGGTATGCGTTTGAGGGCACAGTGGCTGCGTTTGAGGGCACAGTGGCATGCGTTTGAGGGCACAGTGGCTGCGTTTGAGGGCACAGTGGCATGCGTTTGAGGGCACAGTGGCATGCGTTTGAGGGCACAGTGGCTGCGTTTGAGGGCACAGTGGCTGCGTTTGAGGGCACAGTGGCATGCGTTTGATGCGTACAATGATGCAATTGATGTTTTATTTATTTTCATTTTGTGCCCACCCCCCCCCCCAGAAATTGCAACGCTCAATGTACTATTTTATTAGAGAGAGAGAGGGAGAGAGGAGAGAGAGAGAGGAGAGAGAGAGGGGGGGGAGGAGAGAGAGGGGGGAGGGGAGAGAGAGAGAGGAGGGAGAGAGAGGGGGGAGAGAGAGAGGGGGGAGAGAGAGAGGAGGGAGAGAGGAGAGAGAGAGGGAGGGGGAGAGAGGGTGAGGGCAGGCACCTTCTGATCCATGATGAGCGGGCGTCCACTTCTCCTATTCTCGGGCCGAATGGAAGGAGAAATCAGCGGTGCTGCGCTGCCGTGCGTGGCGCCGCACGGGCCGAATGCATGTAGAAATCATGCTCCAGCTCCTCCCCTCACTCAGGCAGTAATATCTGTGTGCGGCGCGGATCAGAAGAAAGAGGAGATACAGGCACGTGCGCCGCACACACAGGCTGCATTGCTAAGAGCGGCGGCCGCCTCTGCTGGTTTTTTTTTGCTGCGCTGACACTGCCAGCCAATCCCCGACTCTAAAGCGGCCCCAGAGCACTGAGAGCAGACGGCCTACCGGGAAATTTCGGCACTGATACACACACACAATATATATATATAATATATATATATTATATATATATATATCCACTGCATACAGTTTAGCTATATCTCACTGCAGGCCGTTCCTGGTGTACTGTTTCTAACATACTTCTGGCCGGCAGGTGATTCAGTGCGCTGCAGTGAATAATATATATATATATATATATATATATATTATACACACACATACACACATACACACACACACACACACACAGTCTCATATATCCACTGCATTCCAGTCTAGCCAAGCCTACAGTGGGGACGGAAAGTATTCAGACCCCTTAAATTTTTCACTCTTTGTTATATTGCAGCCATTTGCTAAAATCCCTTAAGTTCTTTTTTTTTTCCCTCATTAATGTACACACAGTACCCCATATTGACAAAAAAAACACAGAATTGTTGACATTTTTGCAGATTTATTAAAAAAATTAAAATAAAATATCACATGGTCCTAAGTATTCAGACCCTTTGCTCAGTATTTAGTAGAAGCACCCTTTTCATCTAATACAGCCATGAGTCTTTTTGGGAAAGATGCAACAAGTTTTTCATACCTGGATTTGGGGATCCTCTGCTATTCCTCCTTGCAGATCCTCTCCAGTTCTGTCAGGTTGGATGGTAAACGTTGGTGGACAGCCATTTTTAGGTCTCTCCAGAGATGCTCAATTGGGTTTAAGTCAGGGCTCTGGCTGGTTCATTCAAGAACAGTCACAGAGTTGTTGTGAAGCCACTCCTTCATTATTTTAGCTGTGTGCTTAGGGTCATTGTCTTGTTGGAAGGTAAACCTTCAGCCCAGTCTGAGACCCTGAGCACTCTGGAGAAGGTTTTCATCCAGGATATCCCTGTACTTGGCCATATTCATCTTTTCTTCGATTGCAACCAGTCGTCCTGTCCCTGAAGCTGAAAAACACCCCCACAGCATGATGCAGCCACCACCATGCTTCACTGTTGGGACTGTATTGGACAGGTGATGAGCAGTGCCTGGTTTTCTCCACACATACCGCTTAGAATTAAGGCCAAAAAGTTCTATCTTGGTCTCATCAGACCAAAGAATCTAATTTCTCACCATCTTGGAGTCCTTCAGGTGTTTTTTTTAGCAAACTCCATGCAGGCTTTCATGTGTCTTGCACTGTGGAGAGGCTTCCATCCAGTCACTCTGCCATAAAGCCCCGACTGGTGGAGGGCTGCAGTGATGGTTGACTTTCTACAACTTTCTCCCATCTCCCGCCTGCATCTCTGGAGCTCAGCCACAGTGATCTTTGGGTTCTTCTTTACCTCTATCACCAAGACTCTTCTCCCCCGATAGCTCAGTTTGGCCGGACGGTCAGCTCTAGGAAGGGTTCTGGTCATCCCAAACGTCTTCCGTTTAAGGATTATGGAGGCCACTGTGCTCTTAGGAACCTTAAGTGCAGCAGAAATTTTTTTGTAACCTTGGCCAGATCTGTGCCTTGCCACAATTCTGTCTCTGGGCTCCTCAGGCAGTTCCTTTGACCCCATGATTCTCATTTGCTCTGACATGCACTGTGAGCTGTAAGGTCTTATATAGACAGGTGTGTGGCTTTCCTAATCAAGTCCAATCAGTATAATCAAACACAGCTGGACTTAAATGAAGGTGTAGAACCATCTCAAGGATGATCAGAAGAAATGGACAGCACCTGAGTTAAAATATATGAGTGTCACAGCAAAGGGTCTAAATACTTAGGACCATGTGATATTTCAGTTTTTCTTTTTTAATAAATCTGCAAAAATGTCAACAATTCTGTGTTTTTCTGTCAATATAGGGTGCTGTGTGTACATTATATGAGGGAAAAAATGAACTTAAATGATTTTAGCAAATGGCTGCAATATAACAAAGAGTGAAAAATGTAAGGGGGTCTGACTCCCTGTCGGCAACAGGGAGTCAAACAGTATTCGACATTCCAAGGTAGACAAATGGACTCCGTGGGACCAATCATGACCTCACAGATGATCGGAACGTAGATAACTTGGATGGAACTTGGACCGGCAATGGTGAAGCGGGAACTAGAAATTCCTGATGGCAAATCCACGGATGGAAAAAACCGAGCCAGTACTGGATCACCACTGAGGACCCAGCAGGTTTTTTCCATCCGTGGATTTGCCATCAGGAATTTCTAGTTCCCGCTTCATCTCAAGATCACCTTGTCTTGATACCATCCTTATTTTATCACTTTGGGACATTTGGCTATAGGATTTATTTGCACTTATTTACATGTTGGACATTTGTGTCTATTATTGGTTCACTTTAACCACATGCCGACCGCGCTATAGTCAAAAGACGGCTACAGCGCGGTCGGCTTATCCTGGGAGGACGTCCTACGGACGTCCTCCCAGAAACTTGCTCCCGCGCGCCCCCTGGGGCGCGCACTCGGGAACATCCGTGACTGCCGGGTCCCGAGGACCCGGCGCATCACGGTAAACGGCCGCTGATAGCACCATGGGAAGCGGAGAGGGGGAGAGATGGTTGCCACCACTGTGCAATGCCTTGCCACCACTGTGCAACGCTCTGCCACCACTGTGCAACGCTCTGCCACCACTGTGCAACGCTCTGCCACCACTGCAATGCTCTGCCACCACTGTGCAACACACTGCCAATACTCTGCCAATACTCTGCCAATACTCTGCCAATACAAATTTTAATAGAAACAAAGAATTTTTATTTATTTTTTTTACCCAATTTTCAGTATACTTTGATTTATAGCGCAAAAATTAAAAACCACCAAAAGAAAGCCAGGATCTGTTTGCGAGTAATTGTCATTCAAAGTGCGAAAGCTGAAAATTGGTCTGGTTAGGAAGGGGGTTTAAGTGCCCAGTGGGTAAGTGGTTAAAGGAGTACATTTTACTGTCCTTCTTTTTTGAATATGGGGTTTTATTTTTGTTTATTGAATTTTGTCACATTTCAGGCAGCTGCTTTATTTTGCCCTTGATTGTTTTATTTTTTTTCAAATATACTTTCAGGCAGGCAGGTGATTCTTAAGTGCATGCATCCAATGCATTAAGTAAAAAATACACCTTGTAACAGCAGGGATCGTTCCTGGACTCAACTAGAGTATCCCCCCCCCCTGTGAGGGGCCCCCCCCCAGTTTTAAGGGCCCCATTTTACCTACCCTCTTTTTCTGTTATCCAAAAATTTCACAGCTTAAAAAAAAGGGCTGTTTGGGCTCAAGCTACACCATTACAAAATTTCACATTCGACTGTTCCAAATTACAAGCAGATTAATATGGAAAAAGGTGTCAACTTGCTTTAAGAACCCTAAACCTACAGTCCCTGTCTTCTGAACAGGAGCACAGACAGCAAAACAAATGTTTGGACCGCCTGTATACTGCTGTTCAGAGTTTATAGGCCTGGGGGTCCCACGCCTTTTCTTTTTTTAATTTGGGTGCCGGGGTTCCCCTTAATATGCATACGAGACCCAAAGGGCCTGGTAATGGGCTCGAGGGTACCCATGCTGTTTTTCTCAATAATTTTCCTCCATATTGCCGGGACCCGACATTACATTACAGCCGCAAGCAGTTTTTATTCCTTTAGAAATGTAATTTTGTGCAGGGACTGTTCTAAACACGTGAAACACGCACCACTTTACAGGCATACTATAGACACCCCCCAGGTACAAATATTTAAAGGAATTCACTTTAATTTTTTCACTTTAAGCATTATTAAAATCACTGCTCCTGAAAAAACGGACGTTTTAAAAACTTTTTTTTTGCATTGATACATGTCCCCTGGGGCAGGACCCGGGTCCCCAGAACTTTTTAGGACAATAACTTGCATATTAGCCTTTAAAAGTCACAATTTTTTTCACGTTTGGGTCCCACAGACTTTAACGGTGTTCGAATGTTCGTGCAAACTTTCGGTCCGTTCGCATGTTCTACCGCAAACCGAACTGGACGGGGGGGGGGGGGGGGGTTGGTTGGCTCATCCCTAGAGGGGGAATGAAAAGGGAGGGATGCACAAAACGGATTGCTACCTGGAGTTCCACTTTAAGCTGCAGCCTTGGCTTGCAGCAGGTGTCTGGTGTGTCTCTGTTATCCGTTTCAGTGGCGAATCAGGTCTGAATTTTTGCCTGAATTCGGACCTGAAACAGAGCCAAAGACACGCAGGACATTTTCCCAGTGGGGACTGCAGCCACCCTGAAGGTGTGTGAACTAGCTCCATTGAGAGATGGTCACAGTCTCCTGTCATGCGTATTGGATGCAGAGAAACCCACATCCAATTTGCATAAGTGGACCCATAATAGCATATCTATAAGAATATATTCTGAGTTTGTAATGCTGAACCCACAACCACAAAAAGATTCTAGCTGAAATGCCATTTCAAGAAACACATGAGCAAATCTCACCTGTATATCGGGCTTGGCATCTTTGGAGAGAACACTGAAGTTGATGATGGAGCGAATCATTTCAAGCAGAATGGAGACTATAAAGGCGATGAGTTCTTGGCGATTCTCCTGTAGGATGCCCCGAGCCACATAATAGATGCAGAACACTGATAAACAGATTAAAATATTTAAATACCTGCTCCAATATATCTCATAACATTCCTCATACCCTTCCAGAAACTAATTTCTACTTATTCTCTATGATTATACTATGGTTTTACTTATGACGGATATATAGGCAGTTCAAATCTCAGCTGGCTCAGCATGAAGGAGATTCCAACCATGTATGGGCAGGCGGAATGCACCCAAGTTGATCAATTTGGGTACAACCAGCCAGTCAGATTTTACATGCGATTATTGCGGACTGTGGTTGCAGAAAAGAAAATCGCTCAGTCTATGGCCAACTTTAGTTCTGTATACAAATGACAGCGTTAAGTATAATATCAATGTGAGAACATATATCTCCGTGGAGGCCTGCACTGGGGGACCCGGAACTGGGGTATTGTTTTTAAGAATCACTGGATGTTTTTATACTTAAAACTATAAGCATTGTTTTTGGAGGAAACACTAATTTTCTGATTGTACTTTTTGTGCATCTTTATAACATTTTAGAGAAAAGCTTTTTCTCTAAAGAAGCCATGCGGATTGTGCCTAGGCTAGTCAATGCATTAGTAAGCTCCTAGGCTATCCCATAGAGTCATACATTTGTGAATCTCCTAGGTTGGCCCACATAATCATACATTTATGAACCTTCTTGGTCGGCCTACAGAATCAAACATTTATGGACCTCCCAAGTTAGCCGACAAAACCATATATTTACAAATCTCCTAGGCTTCTCCACAGGTATTCACACTGCAGGCCAAATTTCGACTTCCTGGTGCTTTGTGGCACTTAATGCACAGATTTTAGGTAATTACAAGGTAATGAAAAAAAAAGTTTTATGATTTTTGAAGAAACATACAAGTTAATTAAAGCATGTTAATGAAATTCCCCATATTCCCCTCCCAGACAGTTAATACACCTAACACTAAAGAGACATAAAATACTCACCTTACTACTGGTATATTATCCAATTCCCAGGCATTAGTCCCATGGTCCCTGCTAAATGGGAGGAGCAATGTTCCAAAAGATCTTCAGATTGGCTCGCTCTGCCTGCATGTCACTCCCCCAAGTGCCTACAGCTGACACCATGGGGTTGATTAACTAAAACCGGGGATGTGCGAAATTTGGTGCAACTGTGCATGGAAGCCAATCAGCTTCTAACTTCAGCTTGTTCAATTAAGCTTTGACATAAAAACCCTTGAAGCTGATTGGTCTCTATGGAGAGTAGCACCATATTTTGCACTCTCCAGTTTTAGTAAAGTAACCTCATGTGGCTACTTTGTCATTTACACATTTTTGGGCCCCACCTTTTGTCTACCATATACAAATTATTTTGACTCTGAAAAGCCTAAAAATACACAATGACATTATGTTAAGACTGATTCACTGACATTTCCCTTCCTAAGGCTCGGGCCAATTTTAAACTATTACTATAACTATAGTCATAATATACAGATATGGTCTTGCAGAAGAAAAACAAAAATGCAGAGCCAGTCTGTTAACTCGCATTTTCTAAAGGAAATGCTAGTTACTTTCCTTTTCCAGAAGTCCCTAAGGCCGGTCATGTGAGGCACAGGGTCCTCTTCAAGTCTTTTCCTGGCAGTGGAAGGCCCTAGATGATGCAGGAAGCAGTGATGTCCCCTTAGGGGGGTGGATCTATAATGCCCTGCACTTACAGTGCAGTCTTCCAGGTTAAATGGCACTGGGCATCAATAACCTTAATGGTCCGCATGTGTGAAAGGGGCCCAAGGCTCAGTAGAATAAGGAATTAAGGAATGCCTTGGTAATCTTCCTGGAAGGTCGAATCCAAATCACATCAATATAGAGGAGGATCAGATTTGGAGGCGACTCCTATGGGCACAAGTCGGATAGAACTCACCTTGAAGTAGTACAGGAACCGTACAGGAACCTTTTCAAAACTCAGAGCGACTTCAGAAGTGCTAATTAAGACAGCTCTCATTAACTAACACTAGTCGGATCCAAAGGTGGTGGCGGCAGTGTAAACCGAGCCTTAAGCTGGATACACACTATACAACTTTTGTTGTTCAAATTCCTTTGGATTTACCTTCAACTATGTAGTGCCAGGGCCCTGCTGATTGCGTTGAAATTGAAAGTTTAGGTTTGACCTCATATTATATGGTTTTGGTAAATCAAAAGAAAAATTGTATCGTGTTTATCCAGCTTTAGTCGGGTCCTAAAATAAATGTATCCAGCTTTTTACAAAAAAAGGACACCACTGTCTACGGCGCATGCGCACTGTAGACAACGGTTAAGGAGATATTTTACAAAAAAAGGACACCGATGTCTACGGCGCATGCGCCCCAAGTGAAGGCGAACAATGACGGCCCCTCAATGACGGCCCCAATCACAGTGGCCGGAGCCACGAGACCCGGAAGTCACTCCGGGATACATGGCAGCAACGGAAATGAAGAACGAGGACCGCTTCGAGGGCTTCGATCTCAGGTAAGTTATTCATAATGAGCTAGTATGCTATGCATACTAGCTCATTATGCCTTTCCCTTGCAGGGTTTATTTTTAATTTTTATTTTTGTCTGGGTTAACTTCCTCTTTAAAGGCATCAAACAGCAATATACCAAGGAGTCTGTGCAAGACGTTCTCGGCAAATTACATTTCCTAATAATAAACTTCCTGAGCTGACTCACTCATGTTTCAACCATCATATGAGGAAATAAATATCTATGGGAGCAATACGCTTTACTCACACTATACTTTTTCACCATAGCAACTCTTCCTCATTAAAGCGGATCTTCACTACATCTGAGCACCACAAACCAAAAACACTATTTAGTTAATTTTCAATATTTAGAGCAAACTATCCATCCATGTCTCTATGCTTTATTTTTCTGAGAAATCACTTTGAACCCCCCCCCCCCCCCCCCCCAGCATTTCTGCCCATGGCCATCTTGAGTAAGGGCAGAAGATTCATGTAGCATTTACTTCCTGGATTTCATCTGCCCTTAGCTCAAACATGCAGCGGTTTTCTACAAAATATCGAACCCGTCAGATTATTGAACCCACATCACTTTGTGTGACGTGGAATCAGCTGTTCTTCAAATCTGCATGCACTGCTCATGTGTGTTGGTCAGCTTGACATGGTACTGCTCCTGAACCATAAGTGACATGGGCACCAAACTTAGGGAGCATGTTAAGGGGACCCAGGACTACAACATGGTAAATTACCAAAAACGTAAAAATATTTTATTGTGATTTTATGTGATAGATAGACCAACATAAAGTGGCACATAATTGTGAAGTGGAAAGAAAATGATAAATTGTTTCATACATTTTTTTACAAATAAATATGTAAAAAGTGTGGGGTGCATTTGTATTCAGCCCCTGAGTCAATACTTTGTAGAACCACCTTTCACTTCAATTACAGCTGCAAGTCTTTTTGGGGATGTCTCTACCAGCTTTGCACATCTAGAGAGTGATATTTTTGCTCATTCCTCTTTGCAAAATAGCTCAAGCTCCATCAGATTGGATGGAAAGAGTCTGTGAACAGCAATTTTCAAGTCTTGCCGCAGATTCTCAATTGGATTTAGGTCTGGACTTTGACTGGGCCATTCTAACACATGAATATGCTTTAATCTAAACCATTCCATTGTAGCTCTGGCTGTATTTTTAGGGTCGTTGTCCTGCTGGAAGGTGAACCTACACCCCAGTCTCAAGTCTTTTGGAGACTCTAACAGGTTATCTTCTAAGATTTCCCTGTATTTGGCTCCATCCATCAACTCTGACCAGCTTCATCATCCCTGCTGAAGAAAAGCATCCCCACAACATGATGCAGCCACCACCATGTTTCACGGTGGGGATGGTGTGTTCGGGGAGATTGCAGTGTTAGTTTTCCGCGACACATAGAATTTTGCTTTTAGGCCAAAAAGTTACCAGACCAGACTGACCAGAGCACCTTCTTCCACATTTCCACCGGTTTGCTGTGTCCCCCACATGGCTTCTCACAAACTGCAAACTTCTTATGGCTTTCTTTCAACAATGACTTTCTTCGTGTCACTTTTCCATAAAGGCCAAATTTGTGGAGTGCATGGCTAATAGTTGTCCTGCGGACAGATTATTCCACCTGAGCTGTGGATCTCTGCAGCTCCTCCACAGTTACCATGGGCCTCTTGGCTGCTTCTCTGAATAATACTCTCCTTGCCTGGCCTGTCTGTTTAGGTGGACAGCCATGTCTTGGTAGGTTTGCAGTTGTGCCATACTCTTTCCACTTTCGGATGATGGATTGAACAGTGCTCTATGAGATGTTCAAAGCTTGGGATATTTTTTTTAGAATCTACCTGCTTTAAACTTCACCATAACTTTATCCCTGACCTGTCTGGCCTTCATGATGCTGTCTGTTCACTAAGATTCTCTAACAAACCTCTGAAGGCTTTACAGAATAGCTGTATTTATACTGCTAAATGTGGAAAATGTCAAGGGGTATGAATACTTTTTCAAAGCAGTGTATGTTTGTATTCTCCAATGCTGGATTACCACAGTAATCTAGAAATGTGACACAGTCTTGTTTACTTCGAAAAGAGGAAACATAAAGGCGTATTCGTGTCAAAGTAGAGATGGTGCAATAACCACAAATGTGTAAGTTACTTTCGTACAAAAGCAAACTAAGGAAATGTCTTTCCTAATGTATCCTGTCATAGCTCTGCAGCTAGAAGTACTCACACAGGGATTCTAGATAGCAGATTCACATTACATGTGCTTCTATACATTTCCCACACATTCTGTAGGCATTTGTACTGCTGCTTCTGCAATTTCCTATTCTATCATTTCCTTAGCCATGAGATTAGAAGTAGCATGATGCATATAACACACCGA
>CM053035.1:142858927-143071427 GCA_028564925.1 Lithobates sylvaticus | reverse complement strand
GGCGGGACTGCGAGAGGAGCCGGGACTAGCCGAAAATACACGCGGCTTTCGGTATGTTGTCGGCGATCGTCCTCTCCACTCTGCGCCAATTTTAAATCAGCAGTGCTGCAACTAGACGAGAAATGTTGCAAAGGCACTGGGCAAGGCGGCACTGGGCAAGGCTGCATTGGGCAAGGCTGCAATGATGGACACTGGACAAGGCTGCAGATGGACACTGGACAAGGCTGCAATGATGGGCATTTAAATGTAAGTTTTTTTCCTTAAACTTCCCTCCGAAAAGGTTTTATCCTTAATATTCCCTCCTAAACTTGGGGTGCGTGTTATACGCTGATAAATACGGTATATTCTTAAACTTACTTAACTCTTTACTTCAAGCCGTATGCCCCCCATTATTGCAGAATTAGAGGGGAGTCACACCTCTGACCATCGCTGTCATTACACACATATATACCAAGGGGTTTCACTGTGCCATCTGCCTCATGTCATTGAAGTACTGTTACTGAACTTGACTGAGGAGAGACAATGAGGTGAACCGCACGGTCCTTTTGAGATCTACTAGAGGCGGCCAAGTCTTTCTAAGTAGGTTACTTTCCCTTTACCGGAGTTTGTATGGTAAGCTTGTCTATATAGATTATATAAACACTTCACCCATGCAGGTAGTGGGAACATCTCCAAACTGCTATGTTTGTGTTATACTTTTTGTGGTGAAGTCTCAACAAAGTTACTTGTGGAATCTTAAAAAAAAAGAAAAGAAAAATGGGGAAGGATCCCCCTGTGGTATTCATTGGGCAGTACCAGCTTGGAACACAACACATTCAAGTGAATGGGGCCATGCTGCAATCATGTGCTCTGCACACAGATACAGCACAGTGTTCCCCATTCATGGGGTAAAAGCAGGTGGTGAGGAGACGGAGGATTGCCTCCACACTGCATGCCAAACGAGGTGCGGCAATAACAGACACACATCTAAACATAGCCTAAGGTATACCACAAACATTAAAATCTAACTGTACCATCAACTTTATACACCAAAACAATGTAATAGGAGCACCTACCTAAACTACCCAACCAATTTATATCCATAAAGTAGAATTCTGGGCTATCATTAACTTCTCCTAAAACTGCTACCACCCTCCTCCTAACATCTATACTAACTACCCTGTAGAAGAGAGATCTATATACAGTGGAACCTTGGTTAACGAGTAATGTGGTTAATGAGCATTTTGAAAGACTAGCAACTTTTAAAAAAAAAATTGTGACTTGGTTTGCGAGAGTTGTCTCGCAAAACGAGCAGAATTCAAGCTAATATGGTGTACAGTACCGCATTTGACAAGAGGTGCGGGGGCGCCGGTGATACTCGGAACGGTTCGGAGCCATTCGGAAATACTCTGTTCCCGAGCCTTTCCGAGTTCAGCTGAGCTGTCCCCAAGTATTTCCGAAGCTCTCCGGCGCCCCCTCCCCAACTCTGGTCACATGCGGTATTGCATGCAATAGAAGTCAATGTGGAACAAATGATCTTCGCTTCCATTGACTTCTATGGGGAAACTCGCTCCGATATGCAAGTACTTTGGATTACAAGCATTCTCCTGGAACGAATTATGCTCATAATCCAAGGTTCCACTATATACACAGTGCCTTGAAAAAGTATTCATACCCCTTACATTTTCCAAATTTTGTCATGTTACAATATAACATTTTGGGGGATTTTATGTGATAGACCAACAAAAAGTGGCAGGAAAATTTAAAATGTTTTTCAAAATTCTTTACAAATAATAATTTGAAAAGTGTGGCTTGCATTTGTATTCAGCCCTCTTTTCTCTAACTAACTCTAACTAAAATCTAGTGGAACCAATTGCCTTCAGAAGTCACCTAATTAGTAAATAGAGTCCACCTGTGTGTAATTTATTCTCAGTGTAAATACAGCTGTTCTGTGAAGCCCTCAGGTTTTGTTAGAGAACCTTAGTGAACAAACGGCATCATGAAGGCCAAGAAACACACCAGACAGGTCAGGGATAAAGCTGTGGAGAAGTTTAAAGCAGGGTTGGGTTATAAAAAAAAATATCCCAAGCTTTGAACATCTCACTGAGCACTGTTCAATCCATCATCCGAAAATGGAAAGAGTATGGCACAACTGCAAACCTACCAAGACATGGCCGTTCACCTAAACTGACAAGGAGAGCTTCAATCAGAGACGCAGCCAAGAGGCCCATGGTAACTCTGGAGGAGCTGCAGAGATCCACAGCTCAGGTCATAAGAAGTCCTGTTTTCAGTTTGCGAGAAGCCATGTGGAGGACACAGCAAACATGTAGAAGAAGGTGATCTGGTCAGATGAGACCAAAATTTTACTTTTTGGCCCAAAAGCAAAACGTGTGGTGGAAAACTAACACTGCACACCATCGTGAACACATCATTGTGAAACATGGTGGTGGCAGCATCATGTTGTGGAGATGCTTTTCTTCAGCAGGGACAGGGAAGCTGATCAGAGTTGATGGGAAGATGGATGGAGCCAAATACAGGGCAATCTTAGAAGAAAACCTGTTATGCCCCGTACACACGGTCGGAATTTCCGATGGAAACAGTCCGATGGGAGCTTTTCAATGGATTTTCCGATCGTGTGTATGCCCATCGGTCTTTTTCTGTCGGAATTTCCGACGGACTTTGGATTGAGAACCTGTTCTCAATTTTTCCGACGGAAAACATTTCTATCAGATTTTCCGATCGTGTGTATGCAATTCCGACACGCAAAATTCCGACGCATGCTCGGAAACATTAAACTTCCCTTTTATAGTGCTGTCGAATGTGTTTTATGCCGCTGTGTTACTGACTGTCGGAATTTGGTGTGATCGTGTGTAGGCAAGACAGTTTGAGCGAAATTACGTCGGAATTCCGATGGGAAAACCATCAGAGCTTTTTCCGACGAGAATTCCGACCGTGTGTACGCGGCATTAGAGTCTGCAAAAGACTTGAGACTGGGGCAGAGGTTCACCTTCCAGCAGGACAACGACCCTAAACATACAGCCAGAGCTACAATGGAATGGTTTAGATCAAAACATATTTATGTGTTAAAATAGCCCAGTCAAAGTTCAGACCTAAATCCAACTGAGAATCTGTGGCAAGACTTGAAAATCGCTGTTCACTGATAACAGATGCCCCATAGGAAGTCTATGGGTGACATCACTGCTCAGACATTTTATCTTTTGTTGGAGCACTCCTCCTCTCCCCTGCAGCTGGCTGGCTGACATGGAGGGGGGCCATGTGATCGGACCAGAGCCTCCTTCCTTCTACAGAGTAGTAAGGAAAGGCGTTAGGAGGGAAGAGGGATCAGTTTTAAGATTAGTTAATGATAGCCCATAATTTGACATTAGGACAGGCCCTTGTACTATATACTTCTTGGTGGATCTACAACAGATTGTACAATCAGATTGTTAACATGTGTGGTGAACATGTGTAGCTGCACATATCAATTTATTCATACAATCATTCAGTGTGACTATAAATGATCTTATTGAATAAAAATCTCACACCAAATATCCTTTATTGGATTGATTTAGTGATCTCTCTATCAAGGTAGACTCCAGCAAGATGATGGGCTGTGGTGGAATTTTGTTGATCGCTTCAGATCAATACAACAAATATCTGCGTGTGTATGGAGAACCGACTGTAAAGGAGCATTATACACGTTTTTTTTGTTGTTTGCCATCTGTGTCCCATTGAGGAGATTTCCCTTCACTTCCTGTTTGGTTTGGTGGGACAGGAAGTGAGAGGAAATCCCACCAAAGGGAGGTAATCTCAGGGTGTCATCAGAACTAGTGTCCCCACTGGAGGATCTCCCCTCTATTACTGTTCTGATGACAACCCAAAATTTGGGATTGATCTTGGTGACAACAATCAGCGCAACAACTAGAAAGGGTGAATCTCCCTAATGGGGACACAGACAGCAGGGGTTCTAATCCCTCTCCACTCTTATCCAAAACTGAGAAAAGTTCTACTTTAATTGATAACTTTTAATCAATCGTTTAGTTTTTTGTTCTTTATCATTCACTATGTTATACATGGAGAGATCAGAGATCTGTCACCTTTACATATACTGTTCCAGAAGGGAACACATAACAGCTCAGCCAATCAGGACATCTCTAGGAATAAAAATTTCATTTAAATATTCTTCTATTTCCAGCAGTAAACTGAGTGGGGAGAATTCCCTTCCAACCCCAATCTGATGACAGCACACACCCCTCACCTCTCCAATCTGATGACAGCACACACCCCGCACCTCTCCAATCTGATGACAGCACACAGCCCTCACCTCTCCAATCTGATGACAGCACACACCCCTCACCTCTCCAATCTGATGACAGCACACAGCCCGCACCTCTCCAATCTGATGACAGCACACACCCCGCACCTCTCCAATCTGATGACAGCACACACCCCGCACCTCTCCAATCTGATGACAGCACACACCCCGCACCTCTCCAATCTGATGACAGCACACAGCCCTCACCTCTCCAATCTGATGACAGCACACACCCCTCACCTCTCCAATCTGATGACAGCACACACCCCGCACCTCTCCAATCTGATGACAGCACACAGCCCTCACCTCTCCAATCTGATGACAGCACACACCCCTCACCTCTCCAATCTGATGACAGCACACACCCCGCACCTCTCCAATCTGATGACAGCACACACCCCGCACCTCTCCAATCTGATGACAGCACACACCCCGCACCTCTCCAATCTGATGACAGCACACACCCCGCACCTCTCCAATCTGATGACAGCACACACCCCTCACCTCTCCAATCTGATGACAGTACACACCCCTCACCTCTCCAATCTGATGACAGCACACACACCCCTCACCTCTCCAATCTGATGACAGAACACAGCCCTCACCTCTCCAATCTGATGACAGCACACACACCCCTCACCTCTCCAATCTGATGACAGAACACAGCCCTCACCTCTCCAATCTGATGACAGCACACACACCCCTCACCTCTCCAATCTGATGACAGAACACAGCCCTCACCTCTCCAATCTGATGACAGCACACACAGCCCTCACCTCTCCAATCTGATGACATCACACAGCCCTCACCTCTCCAATCTGATGACAGCACACACCCCACACCTCTCCAATCTGATGACAGCACACACAGCCCTCACCTCTCCAATCTGATGACAGCACACACCCCGCACCTCTCCAATCTGATGACAGCACACACCCCGCACCTCTCCAATCTGATGACAGCACACACCCCTCACCTATCCAATCTGATGAACGCACACACCCCTCACCTCTCCAATCTGAGGACAGCACACAGCCCTCACCTATCCAATCTGATGACAGCACACACCCCTCACCTCTCCAATCTGATGACAGCACACACACCCCTCACCTCTCCAATCTGATGACAGAACACACCCCTCACCTCTCCAATCTGATGACAGCACACACACCCCGCACCTCTCCAATCTGATGACAGCACACACACCCCGCACCTCTCCAATCTGATGACAGCACACAGCCCGCACCTCTCCAATCTGATGACAGCACACACCCCGCACCTCTCCAATCTGATGACAGCACACACACCCCGCACCTCTCCAATCTGATGAACGCACACAGCCCGCACCTCTCCAATCTGATGACAGCACACACACCCCGCACCTCTCCAATCTGATGACAGCACACACACCCCGCACCTCTCCAATCTGATGACAGCACACACAGCCCTCACCCAGCCCTCACCTCTCCAATCTGATGAACGCACACACACCCCGCACCTCTCCAATCTGATGACAGCACACACACCCCGCACCTCTCCAATCTGATGAACGCACACACACCCCGCACCTCTCCAATCTGATGACAGCACACACCCCGCACCTCTCCAATCTGATGACAGCACACAGCCCGCACCTCTCCAATCTGATGAACGCACACAGCCCGCACCTCTCCAATCTGAGGACAGCACACAGCCCTCACCTATCCAATCTGATGACAGCACACACACCCCTCACCTCTCCAATCTGATGACAGCACACACACCCCGCACCTCTCCAATCTGATGACAGCACACACCCCTCACCTCTTCAATCTGATGACAGCACACAGCCCTCACCTCTCCAATCTGATGAACGCACACACACCCCGCACCTCTCCAATCTGAGGACAGCACACAGCCCTCACCTATCCAATCTGATGACAGCACACACACCCCTCACCTCTCCAATCTGATGAGCGCACACACAGCACCTCTCCAAACTGATGACAGCACACACACCCCGCACCTCTCCAATCTGATGACAGCACACAGCCCTCACCTCTCCAATCTGATGACAGCACACAGCCCTCACCTCTCCAATCTGAGGACAGCACACAGCCCGCACCTCTCCAATCTGATGAGCGCACACAGCCCTCACCTCTCCAATCTGATGACAGCACACAGCCCTCACCTCTCCAATCTGATGACAGCACACAGCCCTCACCTCTCCAATCTGAGGACAGCACACACCCCTCACCTCTCCAATCTGATGAGCGCACACACAGCACCTCTCCAAACTGATGACAGCACACACACCCCGCACCTCTCCAATCTGATGACAGCACACACCCAGCACCTCTCCAATCTGATGAGCGCACACAGCCCTCACCTCTCAAATCTGATGAGCGCACACATCCCTCACCTCTCCAATCTGATGACAGCACACAGACCCCGCACCTCTCCAATCTGATGAGCACACAGCCCTCACCCCTCCAATCTGATGACAGCACACACAGCCCTCACCTCTCCAATCTGATGACAGCACACAGCCCTCACCTCTCCAATCTGAGGACAGCACACAGCCCGCACCTCTCCAATCTGATGAGCGCACACATCCCTCACCTCTCCAATCTGATGACAGCACACACATCCCTCACCTCTCCAATCTGATGACAGCACACAGACCCCGCACCTCTCCAATCTGATGAGCACACAGCCCTCACCCCTCCAATCTGATGACAGCACACACAGCCCTCACCTCTCCAATCTGATGACAGCACACAGCCCTCACCTCTCCAATCTGATGACAGCACACACCCAGCACCTCTCCAATCTGATGAGCGCACACAGCCCTCACCTCTCCAATCTGATGACAGCACACAGCCCTCACCTCTCAAATCTGATGACAGCACACACCCCTCACCTCTCCAATCTGAGGACAGCACACACAGCCCTCACCTCTCCAATCTGATGACAGCACACAGCCCTCACCTCTCCAATCTGATGACAGCACACACCCAGCACCTCTCCAATCTGATGAGCGCACACAGCCCTCACCTCTCCAATCTGATGACAGCACACAGCCCTCACCTCTCAAATCTGATGACAGCACACAGCCCGCACCTCTCAAATCTGATGACAGCACACACAGCCCTCACCTCTCCAATCTGATGACAGCACACACCCTGCACCTCTCCAATCTGATGACAGCACACACCCTGCACCTCTCCAATCTGATGACAGCACACACCCTGCACCTCTCCAATCTGATGACAGCACACACAGCCCTCACCTCTCCAATCTGATGACAGCACACAGCCCGCACCTCTCCAATCTGATGACAGCACACAGCCCGCACCTCTCCAATCTGATGACAGCACACACACCTCACCTCTCCAATCTGATGACAGCACACACCCCGCACCTCTCCAATCTGATGACAGCACACACACCCCTCACCTCTCCAATCTGATGACAGAACACACCCCGCACCTCTCCAATCTGATGACAGCACACACACCCCGCACCTCTCCAATCTGATGACAGCACACAGCCCGCACCTCTCCAATCTGATGACAGCACACAGCCCTCACCTCTTCAATCTGATGAACGCACACACACCCCGCACCTCTCCAATCTGATGACAGCACACAGCCCGCACCTCTCCAATCTGATGACAGCACACACCCCTCACCTCTTCAATCTGATGAACGCACACACACCCCGCACCTCTCCAATCTGATGACTGCACACACACCCCGCACCTCTCCAATCTGATGACAGCACACACCCCGCACCTCTCCAATCTGATGACAGCACACAGCCCGCACCTCTCCAATCTGATGAACGCACACAGCCCGCACCTCTCCAATCTGAGGACAGCACACAGCCCTCACCTATCCAATCTGATGACAGCACACACACCCCTCACCTCTCCAATCTGATGACAGCACACACACCCCGCACCTCTCCAATCTGATGACAGCACACACCCCTCACCTCTTCAATCTGATGACAGCACACAGCCCTCACCTCTCCAATCTGATGAACGCACACACACCCCGCACCTCTCCAATCTGAGGACAGCACACAGCCCTCACCTATCCAATCTGATGACAGCACACACACCCCTCACCTCTCCAATCTGATGAGCGCACACACAGCACCTCTCCAAACTGATGACAGCACACACACCCCGCACCTCTCCAATCTGATGACAGCACACAGCCCTCACCTCTCCAATCTGATGACAGCACACAGCCCTCACCTCTCCAATCTGAGGACAGCACACAGCCCTCACCTCTCCAATCTGAGGACAGCACACAGCCCGCACCTCTCCAATCTGAGGACAGCACACAGCCCGCACCTCTCCAATCTGATGAGCGCACACAGCCCTCACCTCTCCAATCTGATGACAGCACACAGCCCTCACCTCTCCAATCTGATGACAGCACACAGCCCTCACCTCTCCAATCTGAGGACAGCACACACCCCTCACCTCTCCAATCTGATGAGCGCACACACAGCACCTCTCCAAACTGATGACAGCACACACACCCCGCACCTCTCCAATCTGATGACAGCACACACCCAGCACCTCTCCAATCTGATGAGCGCACACAGCCCTCACCTCTCAAATCTGATGAGCGCACACATCCCTCACCTCTCAAATCTGATGACAGCACACAGACCCCGCACCTCTCCAATCTGATGAGCACACAGCCCTCACCCCTCCAATCTGATGACAGCACACACAGCCCTCACCTCTCCAATCTGATGACAGCACACAGCCCTCACCTCTCCAATCTGATGACAGCACACAGCCCTCACCTCTCCAATCTGAGGACAGCACACACAGCCCGCACCTCTCCAATCTGATGACAGCACACAGCCCGCACCTCTCCAATCTGATGAGCGCACACAGCCCTCACCTCTCAAATCTGATGACAGCACACAGCCCTCACCTCTCAAATCTGATGACAGCACACAGCCCGCACCTCTCAAATCTGATGACAGCACACACAGCCCTCACCTCTCCAATCTGATGACAGCACACACCCTGCACCTCTCCAATCTGATGACAGCACACACCCTGCACCTCTCCAATCTGATGACAGCACACACAGCCCTCACCTCTCCAATCTGATGACAGCACACAGCCCGCACCTCTCCAATCTGATGACAGCACACACAGCCCTCACCTCTCCAATCTGATGACAGCACACAGCCCGCACCTCTCCAATCTGATGACAGCACACAGCCCGCACCTCTCCAATCTGATGACAGCACACAGCCCTCACCTCTCCAATCTGATGACAGCACACAGCCCTCACCTCTCAAATCTGATGACAGCACACAGCCCGCACCTCTCCAATCTGATGACAGCACACACCCCTCACCTCTCCAATCTGATGACAGCACACACAGCCCTCACCTCTCCAATCTGATGACAGCACACCCAGCCCTCACCTCTCCAATCTGATGACAGCACACACAGCCCTCACCTCTCCAATCTGATGACAGCACACACACCCCTCACCTCTCCAATCTGATGACAGCACACACACCCCTCACCTCTCCAATCTGATGACAGCACACAGCCCTCACCTCTCCAATCTGATGACAGCACACACAGCCCTCACCTCTCCAATCTGATGACAGCACACACCCTGCACCTCTCCAATCTGATGACAGCACACACCCTGCACCTCTCCAATCTGATGACAGCATACACAGCCCTCACCTCTCCAATCTGATGACAGCACACAGCCCTCGCCTCTCCAATCTGATGACAGCACACACAGCCCTCACCTCTCCAATCTGATGACAGCACACACAGCACCTCTCCAATCTGATGACAGCACACACAGCCCTCACCTCTCCAATCTGATGACAGCACACACAGCCCTCACCTCTCCAATCTGATGACAGCACACACCCTGCACCTCTCCAATCTGATGACAGCACACACAGCCCTCACCTCTCCAATCTGATGACAGCACACGGCCCTCACCTCTTCAATCTGATGACAGCACACACCCTGCACCTCTCCAATCTGATGACAGCACACAGCCCTCACCTCCCCAATCTGATGACAGCACACACAGCCCTCACCTCTCCAATCTGATGACAGCACACAGCCCTCACCTCTCCAATCTGATGACAGCACACACAGCCCTCACCTCTCCAATCTGATGACAGCACACACAGCCCTCACCTCTCCAATCTGATGACAGCACACACAGCCCTCACCTCTCCAATCTGATGACAGCACACACAGCCCTCACCTCTCCAATCTGATGACAGCACACACAGCCCTCACCTCTCCAATCTGATGACAGCACACACCCAGCACCTCTCCAATCTGATGATAGCACACAGCACACAGCACACAGCACACACCTCTCTGTCCCCGTCCACCCATGACAGGTCACTTCCCAACTCACCTTTCCCTGATGTCATCCACCACTCACCTATCTACAGCTCGGCACACAGCCCTATCCCCCATAACACACCTCCGCCCCTCCCACCTGTACACATCACCCACCTGCCGGCCAATCACCACCTTTCCCCGAACACCAGCAACCAATGCGGCGGAGGGGAAAGAAAGACAAACTAGAGTTCTCCTAGGAGCCACGCCCCTCAGCGGCGAATGAACACTAATTGGCCGGTCTGCAGGCCATGTGACCTGGTGACGTATCCGGTGTCATGGCGCTGCCCTGTGTAGGGAAGTGATGGAGAGGTAAGAGTTGGTTGTTTGTTCGGCTGGTTTTTCAGGACCAGTCATAAGATTTGTAGAGTTATGTGTGAGAGTTTCTGTATGCAGTGCATATCATTGTACACCAGATACATGTGGCCCTCAGGGGCCAGCACAGTCTGTGTCCCCCCCTTACCCATGTGCTTAAAGATAATCATCTTCACACTGTGCACTCCATCATTTATTGTCTGTATGTTATTATACATTTCCTCTTTTCTTGCTGAGTATTTATATTGGATCTTTCTGAGAGAGATCTGACAAGTAATATGGAAGGGCTCATGTGTAAACATACTGTGATAGCAGTGATCTCTTAGGCTACGTTAAATTGAATCCTGAGTAGAATCTCCACCATTCTGCCTGCAATGTCATAACACACAGTTGTGACCGACAAATCGCACATTTCACATGTCATTCCTCTGAATGGCTCCTAAACGTAGTGTGGTTCTGCTGCGATTGTCGCATTTGTGTGAAGCATGTGTCCTAAAGAGTCTTCTGTAATCAGTCTCCAGAAGGATGTCCCTAGTCTATAACAAAGTGTAGCACTAACCACTGGAGTCAAGCCATCAGACAGTTGCAAATCAGTGGTCTTGCTATCAGACAAGATTTTTTGGTAGAACATTCAACACAGAAAAACTAAATATAACATAATGTAATATATAAAATAATGATTACACAGAGTTGTCGCACATACATCACCCTCTCTACATTTACAATACGGTATGATTTTACTGTAGAAATTTAAAGATACAGAGCCCCAAATATCAACCCATTGGCTACAAACTGACATTTTCGCAATACTTCAAAATGAGTCAAAAACAAAATCTCCCATTGGACCTAAATGTTTACAATGCAGATGTGTCATACACACCCCCCTCTATGATATCTTACAATACGGTATGATTCTACTGTCTAAGGGTTTCCCGAGGTAGATGGCCCAAAGAACTGTAGAAACTGACACTGGATCCACTTTAGGGATTTTTATTTGCAAAACGTCAGATAAACACAGTCTCTCAATGAAGGAATATAGGTATAGGTAGGAAGTTCAGGTACTCTTGGAACTGCGTGTAACTGAATGTCTCTCACTATAAACTCCAGGGAATAGCCATTAGAAACTGGATATTGTAGCTATCGGATAAATCTCCTCTCAGATTTAGCAGCTTATAGGTGATTCAGATAAAGAAAAGTCTCTGCCACAGACTTGGTTGTAACTGAAGGATAAATAAACTTCGAGAACCCTCATACGGTACCAGTATCTTGCAGCCGGTCCGGCGATACCATACGAGCGTGGATTCACCTGGTGTCCTTCCAACTTAGCTTCCAGGCTCTTACCGAGCAGCCAGCCCTCTTCTGAAGAGTCCTCCCCTGGTTGCGTTCTTAGTTGCTGGGCCTCACCAAAACCGAGACGGCACCGGACCACCTTAGAATCCTCCTTCCAGTTAGCCAGCCCCGAGACTCGGAAATGGATGGATCCGCACCCCAGGCCATGAGGGCCCTGAGGGCTGGTCAGGAGGGCCAGGACCAAGCACACAGAAAGATCTTCTGGACCTGAACCCAGAAACACGCAACCTCAGTCCCTTAAGTACCCTCTCCCAGAAGGCACAGCGAGACAATACACACACTGGTTCCGAGAAAGATTGGCACACAATGCGTTCAACTGGACTGCGTTCCTATGCTTGCCAGAGGTGACACCTATGGCCAAGCAGAACACACTACAATCCAGCCAAACTGGTACTGAGACCATCATTTAGAACAATTAACCCTAAAACCCAACTGTGGTTTTAGGAACTTTAAATTTACCAAAAATATAGCGCATGCTCATTTGGAGCACGGCGCTACAAAAGTATAGTTTATGTATGGTCTCTGACCGTCTCTTGGAGTGTGCCAGTGTTCTTCGTATCTCCAATTACGTTACTTTCACTTTCTCCCCAGCAGCCGTATTTGCAGATTCTAACGATTTGCCTGTTTTCACAGAACACCAGTAGATTACATTAGCCAATATACTATACAGTTACCAATACAGTAGACTATACAGAAGACAATATAAGTAGACAATATAAGTAGACTATACAGTAGACAATATAATCAGTGGGTATTGTTAGTCTGCCCGCTACTAACCAACAACATGGCCGTGAAAACTTTTGTACTGCTTAGCCATCAAAACAGCCTACTCCTCGTGTACACTACTGTATAATATACAGAGATTCGGCACTTTCAATTTCAAGCCCTCCCCTTTTGGTCTGTCCTCCGCCCCACGCTTTTTTACAAAGGTGTAGGGGGAGTCGCTGGCTCCGCTAAGGTTAAAGGCGATAACTATTATCCCTTACCTGGGCGACCTCCTAGTGATGGCGGAGTCCTACCAAAAGTTTTTACTTACATGTCTGGGATACGAATTTTGCTCGGTAGACCAAAAAGTTTTTCTCTCGCAGTAAAAGGTTTTAAGAATGATGCAAACAATGTCAGCCTTACAGACCAATCAGTCCGTCTCGCTGAGAGACGTTTCAAGAGCAGTGGGTCTGATGACTTCTTGCTTTCCTGCAGTGAGATGGGCAAGATTTCATCAACCCCCATTACAGCTGTTTCTACTAAGGAACTGGGACGGAGACGCAAGTTCCCTGGAATCAAGGGTCTTGTTACCCTCCAGGGTAAAAAGAAGCTTGTGGTGGTGGAGGACACACCTTCACCTAACAATAGGTCTACCATTGTCCATTCCTATATCCCAGATGATCACAATGGATGCGAGTTCCTGGGGATGGGGAGCCCATCTCAGCAACACAATAGCACATGGCGAATGGTCCTCAAGGGAAGCAAGAGCTTCATCGAATAAGAGAGAGCTTCCAGTGGTTTAGGGAGCCTTACAGGCATTTCAGATGGAAATCGGGGGTCACAATCTCCAGATTCTATCAGACAATGTCGCTGCTGTTGTGTTCTCAACAAACAGGGAGGTACGAGGAGTCTATCGCCCAGGTGATTTTATCATGGGCAGAAGGGAATCTAGCCTCAATTACAGCAGTGCAACTGAAGGGGACACAAAACTGTCTGGCAGATTATCTCAGCTGCTACCGGGTATGTTGAGACAATTGGTCCCTTTTTTATCCCGAAAAATCTTTGCGGCTCTCAACGACAGATAGGGGATGTTACGAAGTGGACCTGTTCGCAGATCAGAACAATCGCAAGACAGAGAAATTATTTTCTCTGAACCATCAATCATTGGGGATCGATGCTCTGGTGAATCCATGGTCATTTGGCCTCTGTTACGACTTCCCACCGATCAGGCTAATTCTGGAAGTCCTCCGGAAGTTTCTTCTGGAAGAAACGGATCTTATCCTATTAGCCCCTTTTTAGCCCGAGAGGCCATGGTTTTCCCTGGTCTCGGAGCCTCCGCTGAGTCTTCCGAAGATACAAGACTTATCGCAGGGTCCAGTGTCGCACCCATCGGTGGTTTCCTTAAACTTGACGGCCTGGTATCTGAAGAAAAGATACTAAGTGCCCAGGGGTTCTCTGACAAAGTAGTCAAGACCCTGGTAAATTGCAGAAAAACAGTCACTAGAGCCATATATTCCAAGACCTGGAAGAAATTTTAACTCATGGTTATCTGAAAACCAAAGATTAACTCATGATGTACAGGCAGCAGCTATCAGAGTTTTTCTCCAATTTGTTTACTTCTCTCTTCCTAAAGCACAAAGTGTTTCTGTCTGTTGCTTTTGTTCTTGTGTTGTCAACATGAGCAGGGCTGCTAAGGCAGTACAGCCAGCCCCCCTGTACTGGGCCCATCAGTTCATAAGGGCTGGGTGTACTGTCCTATTGCAGACAACAATCCTCTTCTGCCATCCCCTGCAGCATTAACAGCTTCTCCTCCTCCTCTTTCCCCCTCTGGCTGCACTGCAGGGGTTTGGTTCTAGCACATGCGCAGCTTCCATCTGTCCAGGACCCCTTTCCCCTGCAGCGTTGCTGGCTTCTCTCCTCTACCACCAGCAGCTGCTGCAGGCACACAGATGGAAGTTTTAGGATGGAGAGTGGGGGAAGGGTCCTGTAAATATGTCATTTTCTTGCCCCTTCCATTTCTGAATGAACACAGTGAGTGATCAGTACCAAACATTCCTGTGTCCATTCATCGCTGAAGCATAGTAAACTCAGTTTGTGAATGAGCAGGAAGCCTATTCATTTATTTATGCAGCTAGGGTTGCAGGGAAAGGGACTGATAAATCTATGTTCTCAGTCACTTTTGGCTAGGGAAGGCAGTCAGGTAGGCTGTATGGGGCCCCAGATATAATCAAAGGGGTGAACAGTGCTGATCAGCGGACATAAATAGGACCCTCAGAGGCAAAGTAAAAACTTTTTTTATTATTGTTAAAAAAAAAAAAATATGTTCACCAAGGCATACAGCAGACAATTGATGGTCATGCAAGAGACTTGGATTAAAAAAACTGATAGTACCTGGAGGTTGGAGTCGCATGGATGACACAGGGGCTTAGGGAAACCCAGCATAAAGCCGCTGGGCAAAGAACACGGGAGCATCGCTGGTGGGAGGCCCATCCAGGACCGTAAGGCCAGGGGTCCAATGAAGGGGGAACCAAACTGCAGGCACAGGAGCTGTTGGGGCCAGTATTCAGCAGCCGCTCGCACTGTGTACAAAGCCCGGACGTGATGTCACAGCCTGGCGGAAGTCAGCCAAAGGAATCCGAAGAATATGGGCAAATCCTGCTGCTGGGGCCAATTAGGAACTGCCGATGCCAAGAGAGCAAAGAGTCGCACATCACTGACTGGAGACACTACATGTTTCGGGGACATGCCCCTTCTTCAGGTTTTCTGATATCATGCCATGCCTGTGCCTACCTTCACAGTCATAATAATGGCAGATGTAACGGAGGAAGGAAATCCCATGTGAGCTCTTTGGTTCCTGATTCAAACCTGATCAGAATAAAGCTCTTCTTTTTTTTAAAAAAGGACCCGATCAGCTACACAATGCTGATGGGAATGAGTATCCTTATATTCTAAGATTATGAATTCCTCCACATGCACAATGCTTAGAGGTGTGGGGGCACTCCGTAAGCAGTGATATTGCTTTGAGTATTTTTTCTCTTTCATATCTCAAACAACATTAGCAAGCTGTATCCATCAGAGTTCCCAGATCTGCCTAAATCCTGCAAGAATGCCAAACCATTTGTCACTCTACCCTGATGCATTACCCATAAGGGGACTGAGACATTCAGCTGCCAGCGAGTGACACCATTGTTGGAGGGCACAGTGACAGAGTACTGAATTAATATTGCAGGGGAATCTCATCACTCTGATCTCAGAGAGTTTGGAAGCTGACCGTTTCCACCCACAAATGAAACGCCAGCAGGCAGGGCGTCATGGCATTCCAAAGTCCCAACCCTGCATATGCGGGCCTAGAACTGCAGGACTGACAGGTTTGACAAACAGTGTGCTAGTTCCAAAATATGAGTTCTTCTCATCTACTAGCTACACTCTGATAGTCATACTTCAGTTGCATTACAGTAGAAATAAAGGCAAAACCTTTCTTCCCTTTTGAAGTGTTATAATCCTTCTTTTGCCATCCGTGTCCCATTGAGAAGAATCTCTTTACTTCCTGTACCCTTGCCACAACAGGAAGTGAGGAAATCCTTCCACAGTAGGGGGAATACCTGGTTGTCCCCAGAAATAATGTCCCTATTGGAAGAGTTTCCCTCTATTGTTTTGGAGACAACCCACAATTTGGAATTTTCTTTTACGTTCGGTGATAATGGTAAACAGGACACAGAGGGTGACTCTCCCTAACTGGAATCCAGACAGCAATAAAAACCTGACTGGTGTTCTAATCCCTCTTCACTCTAAAATGAAAAGAAAATTATTGGGTATGAAAATTTAACTAAGCAGAAAAACCTGATGAGCTTGTTGTACTGGAGTAAATAGTGCAGCAATGACAAATCATAAATAATCCATAGAGGGGTGACCCTGCTCCAGGAAACTCTAATATTTGTGCTGATGTTTCTTAATTATTGATGGAGATTAGGTCAATTAGACAGCCTGTAGTGCTTTAGTTGTAGATGTACATATTCTGCATATGGTGACAATTGTATGGCTTCTAAGGGGGTGCTAAACCTACTGTCTGCTATACGCCCCCTAGTGCTAAGCTGGATGCACTGTATTTAGCTGAATTAATGCAGGACAGGGGTTTTCAAACTTTATAAATAAAGGTCCAGATTACTGTCCTTCAGACTTTAGAGGGGCCAGACTGTGGCCAGTGGGGGTAGAAAATGTCCCAGCATCAGTGAGAGTAAACCATACTCCAGGATTGGTAGTCAGTGTGAGCAAGAAAATTACATTGTGTTTGTGGTCAGTAGGAGGAATGGTATGTGTCCCATCATTGATATCAATTGGAGGAATAGTATCAGTGGAAGGAAAAATGCCTGCCCCATCGATTGGCGTTATTGGGAGGAAAAGTACCCAATCATAGGTATCAGGTGCCCCGTTATTGGTGTTAGCGGGAGCAATAATGTCTCCCATTGTTGGTGTCGGTGGGAGGAATAGTGCCCCATTGTTGGTGTCGGTGGGAGGAATAGTGCCCCATTGTTGGTGTCGGTGGGAGGAATAGTGCCCCATTGTTGGTCTCGGTGGGAGGAATAGTGCCTCAAGGGCAAGTAAAGGGCCCATTCGGCCCACAGGTCACAGTTTGGAGACCACTGGTTTGGGACTAGTCTAGAAGGTTTTAGGTGCATCAGAGATTTCCAACTTATGTGCATATAAAAGGTTCAGTTGTGTGTTTGTTTTTGTTATTTTAGAGTAAAAAACAGGTTATACCGTATATACTCTAATATAAGCCGAGGCACCTAATTTTACCACAAACAACTGGGAAAACGTATTGACTCGAGGATTATTATTATACAGGATTTATATAGCGCCAACAGTTTGCACAGCGCTTTACAACATGAGGGAAGACAGTACACTTACAATACAAATCAATACAGGAGGGATAAGCCTAGGGTGAGAAATGTGCAGCTACTGTAATTGAAAAAGAGGGTCAACAATGCCCATTTGCAGCCTCACTGTGCAACTGGTAGTTAAGGGTTCCTAGATGCCCCCTGGCTGCATCCAAAATTTGGGGTCTCTGGACCATAAGGGTCCCGAAATGACATTGCTGCAGATGGACACAGTTGACTGACTTTGGGGCCCTGTATCTCGGGGTCACTTGGAGCTAGGAACCCCATGGATATGTTTTTAGTGCTAGGTCCACTTGGTTGGCATACCAAATTTGGGGTTCCTAGCACCAAGTGGCCCCGAGATACGGGGCCCCAAATTCGGGTTGGAAAATGTCATTTTCTGCTGCAAAAAAAGTACTTGACTCCAGTATAACCCGAGGGGGGCACTTTCAGCACAAAAAAATGTGCTGAAAAACTCGACTTATACTCGAGTATATACGGTACTTACCTGCTCTGTGTAATGATTTTGTCCCGATTTCCCCCTCTTTACAGAGCCCCCTGCCGGTGCATCTGGCTCTGCCCCCCTTTTGAGTACCACTTTAACAAGTCATTTGCTGGGGGAATACTTGTGCAGGATCCATCCTGAACCATACTGTGTGCATCTATCGACGCACATTGGGGCTCGACCCTGCCTCCTGCTCACTCATCACCTGATTTGATTGACACACAGAATCCAGAGGGGATGGAGAGAGAGCAGCACGGTGCTAGACTGAGATTGGGTAGGTATTTAGGGTGGGCTGCACCTAATTCATTCACATATACAGTACTGTATATTGTGTTTTTAGTACCTTTATTCCTGTAGCACTGTTTGGTCACATGATCTTTCCCTATTCTGTGGGAGGTGCTTCTATTACTCTGCTGATGTATGCTCTCTACAGCCCTGATTGGTGGTGAGCCAGTCACGTGACTAAAAGTAAACCGTTTCAGAAGAGCAATTTATATTAAATTATAAGTATTAACTGTTTTACAGCTCCCTAAAAAACTTTGAGCATCAAATGTGTATTTTTGTGCATTAATATAGTGTAGACAGTCAAAGATGTTTTGACACCTAGCTTTCATTTTGTTCAGATGGCTTCTGCATCCAAGGCTCTTTTTTTACTTTATAGGTATTTAGCAATTACATTTGATGTATTTTAAATGTCATACCTCCGCTGTGCAGTTGGTACAGAGTGGCCCCCGATCTTCCTCTTCTGAGGTCCCTCTGCGGCGCTCCTGGCTCCTACTCCTCTTCTTGAGTGTCCCGTCAGAGAAGTGATACGCTCCCGTGTCCCGTGTCCTGCTGCTGCGTCTGTTGACACAAACAGCAGGACTCTGCTCTGCCCTCCGGCACCTGCGTCATTGGATTTGATTGACAGCAGCAGGAGCCAATGGCTGCGCTGCTATCAATCTATCCAACCAGGACACGAGACACCGGCCGGAGCTGGTGTGCTCATTCCAATTGTGGGAATTAAGGGGGGCGCTGCTGCAGTAAAGAAGGTTTTTCACCATAGAATGCATTGAGGAGGAAAACACAGAGGGTTTCAACCCCTTTAAGTGATCACATAATCTCTGTTCTCAGCTGCATAAGGGGCTTAGAGAGGTGGGGGTGGAGAAACAGCAGTACTGTACACAGTTCCCAGTGAATGGCTGTGCACTGGGTGTGTCAGCAAAAGTCTGCCAATTGGAGGACAGGCAGGCTGTGCTTCCAGAACAGCCAGAAAACTGACCATGCTGGGAAGGATGTGCTCTCATGCCTAGCATGGTCAGTTTGAAATAGAATAGCAGAGGGGCTGGCAGAATGACAAAGATTTTCACTCAAAGGAAGCAATACAAGGAGAACAGGATACTTTTTAACACAAGTACATGGTACAGCAGACGCATATCAGGAATATTAAATATTGGGGTAACTTCTTCTTTAAGGTCCCTTTCATCCAGGTGTTCACTAGTTTGTTTTTGACCTGTGATTAGATGGCTCAAGAATGGACTGCAATGTTATCCCTATGGGCAGCCGTATGTAAACTGATTTCCATTTATTTACATCCGCATCTGTTCAGTTCATTGGACCAAGAACAAGAAGTTTGTGTACAGGCGTGCTTCTACTGGGGTGGATGTGGGTGGATATAAGTGTCCATTCACATCCTGCTCCCATGGGGTTTACATGGGTCTGCTTTTTCCTCCATCACAAGATGAAGGGAAAATATGAACTGAGACAGATGTTACATATGTGACATTCGTTTTGATCAGACTCAGCAAGGGATCACTCAAGGGGCGTTTAAAGACAAGTGGTCCAAAAAGACAACAATTTGTTAACATTTCCTATTGGTATAAATGTACAATATGAGGTACAGCAGTCTGAGAAATGTCATGTACATAGTGCATCAGCTTGTGGTATGCTGTGTCATTGGTGACAGTCAGTGCAGAAGTGCATGTTGGGGTAGTGTGCTTTGGCTCAGTGGTGACAAGTGTGTGTGTGTGTGTGTGTGTGTGTGTGTGTATATTACATGTCTGTTCCATGGCAGTGGGCAAGTGTAGGCAAGTGAAATGTGAGCCAGTGCTGATGTGACAGTGTTCACTTATTTGTAGGGCTGTTGCTGATTAAAATTTTTGTGTTCGATTAATCAACTTTTTTTTTTTTTTTATCGACTAATTTCGATTAATTATAACGCACATACAGATCCAACTACTTTTAGCTGATCTCCTTGCATTGCAACTCTGCATTAGTCAGTGGTAAATGTGATATATACAATCACCCGACACTAGTTAGTTTCCACAATCCATGACTTAACTTCACAGTTCACACAAATACGTTTTTAAATTCAAACTGTAGCACTGAAGTCCTTTTTTTATTTATTTTTTATTTTTTCACAGTAGCGTGACAATCCCTCCACCTCCGGTCTAACTAATCACTCTCACCTTATGGCATGGTCCCCTGTGCAAACAGGTGGTCTTGCAAGCGGGTATCAAAAGGGTTAATATGGACCATAAACTTCTCTCACGTCTCCTTTAGATCTCAGCAAGGACGCCAGGTCATGGGTAGAAAGAAAAGATCTAAGTGCTCACCGCTTAAGTATAAGATTAAATTTTTGTGTTCAAACACAAACTACTCACATAAAGATGATAAAAACAACATGTAAAGCCAACAATTGTGTTTAGTTCCGTAGGGCAGCAGCAGTTGATGTCATGCGTAGCTCCTTCCCGTACGCGTTACGTTCAATCGTGACTTCAATGTCACCGGACTCCTCCCCTCCTTTCCTTCGTTAGCAGATGGAGGCACTTGGGAAGGGGGGAGGAGTCCGGTGACGTCGATGTCCGTGACGTCACCGGATCTCCGACGGAACTCCCAGAAGCCGGCGGAGAGTACCGATCAAAAGAATTTTGATCAATCAAAAAAATTAACGATTAATCAAAGAATTAATCTTTAATTTCCACAGCCCTACTTTTTTGTCCTGTACTGTTGATGGTGCTGTATACTGCCATGTTAAAAGAAAAATGATACAGTCTGATGGCTCTTGGTTTGCTAAGGTGATCTTATAATGACTGCTGTGTGATTTGATACTTTATTAAAACTTCCTGCAATCTGAGGATTTCTTGGTGTTGGACCTTTTTTAAAAAAAATGTTTACAGTTCATTGGTTGCTGATTGAGAGCTACAACTCCTTCTGACATTCATATTGGTCCAGGAAGTGAGGGGGAGGAGCAAGTTGTCCCAGTCACTTCCTGGATTCTTACTGGATCTACTGTTTTATGTACCTTACCACATTCTATTGTTTCACCTTCTGTTCCTCTTTTGACAGGTTATAAATTATTCCCATCCTATATATGTATATGACTGATCTATACATCTGAAGATGCCAGAAATTAAGGTTACCCCACTGGGTAAGAATCTTGTTTCATTATTTTTGATGTTTTGTTAAAAAATCTAATGTGAAAACCCTTTTATTTTTTTGTAGGTAGAGTAGCAATCCTCTCAAAGTCCTTTTAAAATACATTACAACCAATAATAAAAGTCATTCTAAAGCATTACATCTTTTGTAGATCCTGAGATAAGCCTTTACAATAACTTTCTCAAACTGAAAGGAAACCTGTAGCAGAATATAGAAGGTGCTGTTGCTAATCTCCTCCTTCCAAGTTACTTACTTGGAATTGGCACGCAGCAAGGAAAGTCCGAGTGAAACCAGAATTTCTGATCTGTGTGCTTGTTGCAAGTCAGTAACCTATAAGGTATTGAAGTCATTAGATCACGATGACAACCAGGAAACTAGCATTTTCAACAGGTAAGCTTTTGTGTTTCTCTTATGACAGGTTTGCGTTAATATAAATAAGGCCAGTTATATGAGTTAAAACTGAAAAAGACTATAGATTGAGATGGAGACGGCAATAAAACCTCAAAGCTAAAGGAACCAACAGGAGCGCCAGACCAATTGATGAAAGAATTGAAATTGCTTTATTGGTTCAAGGTACAATAACATAAAACAAGCCACTCTGCTTCATTGAAATTAATAGACTTAAAGTGGTTGTAAACCCTTACAAACCACTTTGACCTACATGTAAGCCTAGATTAAGGCTTACCTGTAGGTCCAATAAATATCTCCTAAACCTACATGGTTTAGGAGATATTTAGAAAAGAAAAGGCACCGCTATCTACGGCGCATGCGCTGTAGACAGTGGCGCGCAGGAGCACTGAGCATGCCGAGATCACGGCGATGTGCCGCTCTCGTGCGCATGCGCGGGAGTGATGTCATCGCTGCTCCAGCGAATTACAGCGCTGGAGCGGCGAGACCCGGAAGTCATTCCGGGTTTGATGGCGGTGGTCGTGGACGAGGGTCGCTTCAGGGCTTCGTTCTCAGGTAAGTTATTCATAATGAGCTAGTATGCTATGCATACTAGCTCATTATGCCTTTGCCTTGCAGGTTCCGTTTTTTTTTTTTTTTTTTTTAAATAGGCTTTACTTACTCTTTTTAATATGACATGTATGAGATTGAACAGCTTTGTGAGGCCTCATTAAAGAGTTTAGCATTTGCAGGAACAGTCCTTGTTGCTGCAAACACTGGTTTATCTCTTCTCTGACTTCTGATGAACATCTTTTAAGTCAGGTGGAAGTAAAGGCTAACCTACAGCGGGTAAAATAAGTATTGAACCCATAACCATTCTTCTATGTAAATCTGTTGGTAAAGGTGCTATTGACATGAAATTGTCACCACATGCCGGTAACAACCCATGCAATTCATTCATACAAAGAAAACCAGAACAAATACATTCAGAAGTGAAGTTGTGTAATAAAATGGAATGACGCAGGGAAAAAGTATTGAACATGCTAACTGAAATTTATTTAATACTTTGTACAAAAACCTTTGTTGGCAATAACCGATTCAAGATGCCTCCTGTATGAAGAAACTAGTCGCATGCATTGCTCAGGTGTGATTTTGGCCCATTCTTCCACACAGTCTTCAAATCTTGAAGGTTCAGTTGGCCTCTTCTATGAACTCTGATCTTTAGTTCTTTCCATAGATTTTCTATTGGATTCAAGTCAGGTGATTGGCTGGGCCATTCCAGCAGCTTTATATTTTTTTCTTCTTTGAAACAAGTTGAGTTTCCTTGGCTTTGTGTTTGGGATCATTATCTTGCTGAAATGTCCACCCTCGTTTCATCTTCATCATCATTATCATCCTGGTAGATGGCAGCAGATTTTTATCAAGAATGTCTTGGTGCAATGTTCCATTCATCACTCCTTCAATGATCTGAAGTTTGCCAGTCCTGTATGCTGAAAAACAGCCCCACACCATGATGTTCCCAAACTTCACTGTTGGTATGAGGGTGTTTGGAGGTAAAATGGCACTGCACATCACCCCAAAAACATGGTGTGTGTTATGGCATCCAAAGAGTTGATTTTTGGTCTCATCTGACCAGACTATATTCTCCCAGTATTTCATAGGCTTGTCTAAATGTTGTGCCGCAAACTTTAAACGAGCTTCAACATGCTTTTTCTTCAGCAATAGAGTCTTGCGTGGTGAGTGTGCATACAGGCCATGTCGGTTGAGTGCATACTTATTGTTTTCTTTAAACAATTGTACCTGCTAATTCCAGGTCTTTCTGAAGCTCTCCACAAGTGGACCTTGGCTCTTGGACAACTCTTCTGATAATTCTTTTCACTCCTCTGTCAGAAATCCTTTGAGAATTACTTTGTTGTGGTCAGTTTATGGTGAAATAATGTTTCCACTTCCGGATTATGGCCCTAACAGTGCTCACTGAAACATTCAGAAGGTTAGAAATCCTTGTGTAACTAATTCCATCAGTATGTCTTGCAACAATAAGGTTGCAAAGGTCTTGAGAGAGTTCTTTGCTTTTACCTATCTCGAGATGTTTCTTGTGTGACAACTTGGTAATAAGACGCCTTTTTTATAGGCCATCAATTGAGACTGAACCAGCTGATATTAATTTGCACTGACAAGGGGCAGGATTGCTTTCTAATTACTGATAGATTTCAGCTGGTGTCTTGGCTTTCCATGCCTTTTTGCACCTCCCTTTCTTAATTTCTGAACTTTATTTGTTTTGATTTCTGTGTGTGTGTGTGTGTGTGTGTGTGTGTGTGTGTGTGTGTGTGTGTGTGTGTGTGTGTGTGTGTGTGTATGTGTATGTGTATATATATATATATATATATACACACACACACACACACACACACACACACACACACACACACACACACACACACACACACACACACGGTATATATAAATTTCATGTCAATAGCGCTTTTAGAAAAATGGTGACCTGTTCAATACTTATTTTATCCGCTGTAAGTCTGCATGAAAAAGTTGCCTCCTCATACCTGTGCTGAATACTATGTTTCTGACAAACTTTTAAAGGGTCATTTCACATATTCTCCAAAAAAGAAATAATAGAGAATTGATTCCAAATATCCTGGCCATCACACCACACAACCTCCAACACCTCCCCTACACAGAGCGCGTGTGATGCTGCAAAGGCATTCATTCACTGGCCAGCAGGGAAAATTGCTTTTTTTATTTATTTTTTTTCTTCTGGAAGAAGCGTCAGATGCATTTCTCATTGGTCAGCACAGTCAAGTGACTGCGCTGACCAATGAACACTTGCCATCATGCACGTTATAATCGATACTTGCTCTGGGGCTGAGCATTGCAGTGTATGGGCCACTACTCCAAGTGACTGCTGTGTCCAATCGCAGCCTTCACAGTGTAAACAGAGAAACCTGTCACGTGTATAGGCGACCGCACACGTAAACATAGAGTGCATCAGACGTGAGGTATCGCCACGATTGGTTGTGCTTCTGTATGTGGCCAGGCTGTAAAACACTCACACATGTGGTATCACAATACTCAGGAGGAGTAGCAGAATGTGTTTTGGGGTGTAGTTGCAAGTATGCCTATGCCGTGTGAGAGAAATAACTTGTTTTAATATGACATGACATTTTTGTGAAAACAAAAAAACGAATTTTCTTAGTATTCCAAAGAATTGTGGGGGGGGGGGGGGGGGGGAATTACAACTTCAAAAAAAACTTGTCATGCCTCTTACTAAATACATTGGACTGTCTCTGTGATGGACCCTGTACTCGAGAAGTATGTCTCCCATTTAAGCTTCCCTTGCCCGGTACCAGCACAATCCAAGATCCCTTAGCCCGCCCAATCACTTGTCGGGATATCAGTGTAGGGTTGTAAGAAACATTAGGCCCCTCTCACACGAGCGCTCTGATCAGGTCCGCCTGTCAGTTTTTCAGGCGGACCTGATCGGACCCTCCATTCACCTCTATGGAGCGGCGAATGTCAACGGTGACATGTCTGCTGACATCCGACCCGATCTTGTTCCGTGAAATCTAGACGGATGGAACCCCTATTTTTCCATCCCTCTGGAGGATCAGATCAGATGAAAATGGACAGGCACTTCATTTTCATCTGATCTCCCAGGCTCTGATAGGTCCGTCTCCGCACAGTGAGTGGAGACAGACCTGTCGCCTGCCTGCTCAGCGAGGATCAGCAGAGCGATCCTCCCCTGGGCAAGCGGAATCTGTATAATGGACAAGCCCGTGTGAAAGGACTCTAAGGCCCCATACACACTATTGCATTTTCTGCAGATTTACCAAAACCATATAATGAGGTCAAACCTTAAGAGTTTCAATTTGTATGCAATCGGGCAGGCCCTTGCATTATATGGTTTTGGTAAATCTAAAGACCATAATCAGCAGAAAATCTAACGGTGTGTATGGGGCTTTAGACTATTTATTAAAACACAGGCACAGAGATATACACTTAGGGGTCAATCCTCCTTCTTTGCATAATGACACAGGGTGGGGTAAACTACATTCAGCAACAAGTGACACACAGACATCCTTTAGAAAAGGCTGTTGGAGAAATCCCACCTCCCCTCTAGCAGCTAATGGCTGACAGTGGTTTCATTAACCCTTAAGCTAATTCATATAATCATATACATCCCATAATAGTTTTGCTCCCAAGGCAGACAGAGCAATGGGATACAGCCACATAACAAAAAAACACTTCACAAACCCCCACCCCACCTCAAACTATCTAGCAATGGTCTGAGACACTCCTACAATATTCTTGCAGTCTTAAGGGTGAAATTATTTATCTTCATATATTTCCTGAGGGATAGTGTTCATAAATTGTCTTAAGTAAAAGAGCCCCTTCATTCTTTCAACACAAACCACACACATAAGACCCTGGATAACGGGGGTAACACTAAATGCTGAGTCCTGTGTGGTTGTACTGGGAGTCTGGTTAGGACAGACCCGACTGGGGTTCTTGGTCACTTTGCACCCCTAATAGACACAGGGTAACTTACACATAAGGGGGCCGGGCGCTGGGAAATGCGTTTCCAGAGCTCTCTAAGGTAAGCTGGGTTCCATGAGCCCCCCTGCCCAAAATCGCATTTTTTTTCGGCCTACTTTTTTTTTTATTTGTAGTGCAAATAATAAACCCCCAGTGGTAATTAAATACCACCAAAAGAAAGCTCTATTTGTATGGAAAAAAAATAAAAATTTAATTTTGGGTACAGTGTAGTATGACTGCGCAATAGTCATTCAAAGTGTGACAGCGCTGAAATCTGAAAATTGGCCTGGGCAGGAAGGGGGTGAAAGTGCCCGGTATTGAGGTGGTTAAACCCAAGAACCGGAAAAGTTGTATACTAATAATAAGTAATATACTTAACTATGGAGGGATTTACCGAGACTGGAGCAGCTGTACATAACAATCAATCAACTTCTAGCTTTTCTATCTGAACAATTTGACGATAGAAGCTGATTGGTCATTATGCACAGCTGCTCCAAAGTTTGTCTTCTCCAGTTTAATCCACCCCCCCCCCCCCTTTTTTTTTTTTTTATTTAAAATGTATTTAGTGACTGGATTCATTTTTCTCTTTTTACTTTTTTTATTTTATTTTTTGCCTGGTGATCCTGTCAGTAACATTCTTCCTGTTCTAGTGTGACAACATATCTGTGGAGAAACAGTGTTGAGATTCTAGGGCAGGAAGTGTGTTGACATTCTAGAACACCTCCTCTCACCTAATTTCCATAACGTGGGGGAAAGTGTTCTATAGTTCACATAGCTGAAAACGGTGCTAACTGCTAATAGTCAAAGAGGCAGAGAACACTAGACGTTATTAACTTATTAGATTTAACTACGAGTCAATATGAGTGTGAGAATTGTGTGTCTTGAAAGGAAGGACATCACACCAAGGTGATCGGCTGTGGTTAATTTTATTCCAGGTATTAATGGAAACCTTAATACAAATAATCCTCTTAACTGTGGAATTATAGGATGCTTAGTAAGGATACCTGTGTAGTTCATAAACAAGAACAACTTTGCTTTTGTGTTTTTACACATCACTGAAGGGAACAAATGACATGGAGTCCTGTACAGTTCTTTTCCTTTTACCACTTCAGCCCCAGAAGAATTTACCCCCTTCCTGACCAGATCACTTTTTGCGATTCGGCACTGCCTTGTTTTAACTGACAATTGCGCGGCCGTGAGACGTTTTACCCAAAGAAAATTGATGTCCCCCCCCCCCCCCACACACACACACAAATAGAGCTTTCTTTTGGTGGCCTCTGTGTTTTTTTTTTTTTTTTTTTTTTCCGCTATAAACAGCAACAATTTGGAAAAAAAACACATTATTTTTTACTTTTTGCTATAATAATTATCCCCCAAAAATATACTCAAGTATATACGATAAGCATATATTGATTGCTTTGTGCAAAAGTTATACCGTCTACAAAATAAGGGATAGATTTATAGCATTTTTATATATATATATATATATATATATATATATATATATATATATATATATATATATATATATATAATATTTAGTATTTATTTTTTAATCGTGACTGCGACATTATGGCGGACACATCAGACAATTTTGACACATTTTTGGAACCATTGGCATTAATACAGCAATCAGTGCGATTTAAAAAATGCACTGATTACTGTAAAAATGGCAGTGAAGGGGTTAACACTAGGGGGCGGTGAAGGGGTTAACTGTGTTCCCTGGGAGGTGATTCTAACTGAAGGGGAGGGACTAACTAAAGTAAGTGACAAATCATGGTTCCTAGTTAATAGGAACACATGATCTGTCACTCCTGTCAGAACAGGGAAGTGTGAGTTTACGCACACTCGTCCCTGGTCTGTGTCTCCAGCTCACGATCGCTTGTGGCCGGCGGTCATCGTGACCGTCGGCCATGAGCATCGGCACCCCCGCTGTGGAGCGTGTGCGCGCCTACTATCCGGACCTCGCAAGATCACGTACAGTAACATGATTTTGCGCAGGGGAGCCAGCCTGCCACAGTAAAACTGCGGCGGCTGGTCCGGAAGCGGTTAAAATATTTGATCTTGGAATAAAGCTGTATTATGTTGGAAGATCAATAGAGAGTAGCACAAGGACTGAAATACAGTAAGGGAAAAGTATTTGATCCCCTGCTGATTTTGTATGTTTTCCCACTGACAAAGAAATTATCAGTCTATAATTTTAATGGTAGGTTTATTTTAACAGTGCGAGACAGAATAACAACAAAAATATCCAGAAAAATGCATTTCAAAAAAAGTTATAAATTGATTTGCATTTTAATGAGTAAAATAAGTGTTTTGATCCCCCATCAATCGGCAAGTTTTCTGGCTCCCAGGTGTCTTCTATACAGGTAACAAGCTGAGATTAGCACTCTCCTAATCTCAGCTTGTTACCTGTATAAAATACACCTGTCCACAAAACCAATCAATAAGCATAAACTGACTGCTGTGTGTGTGTATGTATATATGTGTGTGTGTGTGTGTGTGTGTGTGTGTATATATATATATATATATATATATATATATATATATATATATATCTATCTATCTATCTATCTATCTATCTATCTACTCATCTATCTATCTATCTATCACTCACTCACTCACTCACTCACTCACTCACTCACTCACTCACTCACTCACTCACTCACTCACTCAAATTCCCCGGGACCAGGGGGCGGGGTTGTGTGTGAAAGCAAGCGCAGGGAACACACCGCAATTTAAATCAAAGCCGGCGCCGCTAGTTATGTTCCCTGCGCTCATATCATCCAGCCGGCTCTGTCCTCTCTTCCCCTTCATGAGCACTGGGAAAGCACTCGCCGGCCGGCAGTGCTCGCCCTTCCTCGCCAGCCCTCAAAATTTACTCGAGCAGGCGAGTGTAAATTTTGAGGGCTGTATATATAATATACATTTTTTATTTTTTATTTTTTTTTAGCAGAGACCCTAGAGCAGGGGTCTCAAACTGGCGGCCCTCCAGCTGTTGCTAAACTACAAGTCCCATCAGGCCTCTGCCTATGGGAGTCATGCTTGTAACTGTCAGCCTTGCAATGCCTTATGGGACTTGTAGTTTTGCAACAGATGGAGGGCCACCAGTTTGAGACCCCTGCCCTAGAGAATAAATCGGCAGTTGTTGCAATATTTTATGTCACACTTTGCATCGGTCTTTCAAACACAATATTTTTGGAAAATATTTTAATAAAAAAAAAAATAAACAGTAAAGTTTGCCTAATTTTTTATTTTATTTTTGCCTACTGTGAAAGATGTTATGCTGCGAGAATGGTGATCTTTTTATTCTAAGCAAAAAATTGTGATTCTCATTTTAGCCAGAATCGTGCAGCTCTACTCACACAATGATCAGCTGCATCGGGCTTCTGAGACTAAACACCAAAACACAATCATTATTACAGTTTGAAATGTACAAATCAGCCAAACCTATATCCCCATGTTCTTCATTGATGGCTTGACTAATCTCCTGTGTTCTGAATATCTCAGGCGCTGGTCAGGATGTTGGACGCAGCTGCATCCTGGTGTCTATAGGAGGGAAGAATGTCATGCTGGATTGTGGAATGCACATGGGATACAATGATGATGTGAGTCTTCCTAGCTCTGATGGATTATACATATGTGTGAAATTAGCAATCTAGCAATGATTCCTGCAGTAACAGTTTTTCTCATTTTATTATATATATATATGTGTGTGTGTGTGTGTGTGTGTGTGTGTGTGTGTGTGTGTGTGTGTGTTTAATATTTGTTTTTCTTCCTTCTTTTTTTTTTTTTTTTTTTTTTTTAAAGAGGCGGTTTCCAGACTTCTCTTACATCACACAAAATGGTCGTCTCACAGAGTTCCTGGATTGCGTTATCATAAGGTAACTAATGTGGCTAGAAAAAATTGTATTTCTTAAATTAAAGCTATATTATAGCTTTGTATAAAAATGTTGAAATTTAAAGAGCACACATCTCCTTATTAAACCACAAAAAGTTTCAAAGTATCCCAATAGACAAGCCTTTCTGCAAGTTTTCCAATTTTGAACCCCCCCCCCCCCCCCCCCCCCCCCCAAAAGGTGTTTGCTACCATATGTGTTGAGCACATGCTCGGACCACACACTGCTGTACAGTAGTTTTTTTCTAGCATGTGTAGGAGATCCTGACAGTGTGGTGTCAGAGATAGTTTAAGGCAGAAAGGAGCCCTAGCAAGGTATTGGCTCCCCCCCCCCCCCATTTTCTGATTTGATTGGCATTGATTCGGACTGCAATGGTCACATAAAAGTTGTCCCGTTGCTATGTCTGTATTACCAAGACCCCATTGGATACCAACTGTCTAGTAAATTATTGCAAGAACATGAAGGTTGTAGGTGAGCCCCCAGGAAATCCTCTGTTTTCCAAAAGGGGGGCTGTTCCTTTTTATATTTAATTGACTGTATGGACTTGGAGGTTAGCAGGAGAAATTTGTAAATTGTGGGGGACCAAGGAGATGGACATTTTGCAGTTATCTTCCGGGGACCATTTCTTGGGATCGGAGCTAAGTATCCTCTGTGTTTTTTTTTTTTTTTACAGGTATAGTCTTGCTAGAGTTTTTTTGATTTTGTGATAGGGTCTCTATGTGATATGTTGTTGTTGGGAAGCCAGGCAATATAAGCTGCAGCAATTGTCACCTTTCCTTTGCTCCACCGCTGCTCCGTTCAGCATCAGAAGCTAAGGAAGATAACCCTGTGCAAGAAACTTACTCTAGTCAGTTCAGCGCTGGGTACCTGAGCCCTGTTACATTAGTCCTTGCATGCTAGAAGCCTACCCAGAGCTTTTTATTTTTTAAACTTTGTTCCAGAAAGTGAAGAAAAGTACAAAGAGCAGGGGGATTTATTCAATGAACCTGTTTCTGTGCCCTGCATAGTCAAAGTACGTGTTCTTTTTAGTTTTACCTTTTTTTTTTTTTTCTTCAAACTACAATATGCTCAATTTTTATATAAGCTTATCTCTTTTCTCTAGCCACTTCCACCTGGATCACTGTGGAGCCCTGCCTTACATGAGTGAAATGGTTGGTTTTGATGGCCCCATTTACATGACTCACCCCACCAAGGCCATCTGCCCCATCCTGCTGGAAGATTACAGGAAGATCACTGTGGACAAGAAAGGGGAAACAAACTTCTTTACGTCCCAAATGATTAAAGATTGCATGAAGAAAGTGGTAGCTGTCAACCTCCATCAGACTGTGCAGGTGAGATGGCATGTCCTGGAAACAAATGATCCAGCTTACTTAAACTTGAAGTTCTCCCAGGAACTTGAAGGCTGCCTGACCTGCTTTATGGTGTATTTCATACACACCCACCCCACATTTGAGGAGTTCTGTGAGCTCTTGCTGCAGTATTTGCAAAGAACTTCAATATGAGTAAATTGTGTTTTTGCTGACTAGCATTATTTCATTGAGTGGTTTCACTTGTTGCAAAGAATTTCTATTAATAACGTTTTTTGGGTTAACTCATCTCTGGGAATCGAGGGGGAAAAAAATATACATGGCGCTCCACCAAAGACCTTCTGTTGGTAAATATGCAGTATCCAGGGTCTGTGAAGCGGGATGGATGGACTTCTGTGAGAACCATAATCAGCCACAAGAGCCAGTAGGAGGACCGCTGGAGTCACCACTGTCTATCCTCCAGAGCACCGCTGATCTGACAAGAGAACAGGAGCTTGTAGCTATTGGAGATACGAGTTTCTAAGGCAAACTTCCGTCTTCTTCCTCAGTCTAACTACCCTCACCTACAGGCTTAATTATAGAGCTACAGCCATGATTAATCCCTGCCACACCCGAAAACTAATAAAAAGGGGGAGGGGGATTATAAATGGTGCATGGGGACATCATGGATGACTGATCTCCTCCTAATATAAGAATTGATAGCATAACGCCAATATATGTAGTGTCATTTTTTAATAAATATATAAGATATGAAAGGTCTCCAAATAATATAATTGCATACAAAAACGCTGTATTGAAGCCAAACTCTTTCATAAATCAATATGATTAAATTAATATTGATGCATACTGATTAACTTCATCGAGATCCTTTCATATAAACCTAATACATTAAAAAAAATCTATATATTAAGAATTCATCCATGAAATACTTTTTTTTTTTTTTTTTTTTTTTTTTTTATTTATTTTTTAAACCAAGAGATTATGCAATCATAAATATATAATGTAAAAATGAATATATCATCATAATTATAGTAAATTAATTCCTAAATTGTGAGAACTTTATGATTTATGATACTGTTCATACTAATTTATATGAACAGTATCCCCCAGAAACATGCTTACACCTACAGAGCGCCTGTGAGTGCATTTTATTTACTTGTTTTGTCTTTATAGCAATAAAAGAGCCTTCTACACTATATTGCCTCTAGGCGCCCCCCTCTCATCTCATACCTAGGAATCCCCTGTGACAAGCTCTCCTAGGAGTAGTTTGTGTTTACACCATACTCTTAAGTTTTTAAGGGGTATGGCCAAACCTCCTTTTGGCTATACTTCTGTTTAGGGTAACACAAGTACCTGTATTATACTTCTATGACCAAGTCTCAGTTGATGGCAGGCTATTGCTTGATATCAGTCGACAGGCATTTCGACAGTCATTTCCAGGCTTGGGAAGGAACCTGAAAATATTGTCAGCGCCGGGCGCTCCAGCAGGTGGTATAAAATTGGAGCGCAGGGACTGACGGTCACTGTTCTCCACTCTAAGCAGATTGAGAGCTGACTGATTATCAGTTGGGTGATCGCTAAGCTTTTGGTCTTAGAGCTGGCATGGGATGGCTGTAGTGTCACACCAATGCTGCAACATGGAGGTGAGTATATATGTTGTTTGTTTTTTGTTTTTTTTAATAATCTCAAAGGTCTTCTATAATTGGGGTGGTACTGTGTTGTAGTTGGATGCCGTCATTATTTATCCTGTACTGCGTAATAGGAAAGTTTAATTTTTACTGGAGTGCCTGTCGAATACTCAACATTGAAATATACATATTTCTTTATTAGTTTGATTTTTATTTTATTTTTTTTATTTAATTTTTTTTACAGGTTGATGATGAGTTGGAAATTAAAGCCTACTATGCCGGACATGTACTGGGTGCTGCCATGTTCCAAATTAAAGTTGGCTCTGAGTCTGTTGTCTACACTGTAAGTGCCTATAAAAGTTGGTTGGTTTAGCAGTATTAGCAGAAGCAGATACCAACCAGCCAATTGCTCTTGGGAAGGAGGAGAGAGTTTGATCAGAAATTGTTTTAAAAAACCTTGTTACTAATGTAAGCCGTGATTGGAAGCTGTTGGCCTGCTCCCTCTTCTCTGTATTCATTTAAACATGATCTCTTTGGAAAGTGTTATATTAGATATACATTTAAAAAAGAGCTCAAAGCTGAATTTAAGAAATCTTTTTAACTTTGTAAAACTTGCAGGCATACCATGAGTTAAATCTAACGAGGTGCCTTCGCCTGGTAGACTTATCTCTATATATTCACACCTGACCGGTTTATTGTGCTTCAGGCAGTTAACTTCCAGAGCTCTGAATGCTGCTCACTGTGGTCTTAGTTCCTTCAAAAACAGTCACTGGAACTGCTATACCTGTCCTTCACCTCCTTCTGCCCATTCACGGAAGCCTTTTGTATTATGTAAACTTGTTCACAAAATACAAAGGTTTCTGTGAATGGGCAGCAGAGGGGAGTAGTGTGCATAGTTGCTGTGTGTGCTTCTCTCCTCTCGTCTCGATAGTGACATGCACTTAAATGGATACTAAAGGTTTTTAAAAAAACAAAACAAAACAAACATGTCATACTACCCTCCACTGCGCAGTTCGTTTTGCACAGAGTGGCCCCGTTAATCCTGTTCTGGGATCTCTCGGTGGCTGTCTCGGCTCCTCCCCACAATGGCTACCCCCCTCTGGGAAGCTCTATCCCGAGGGGGTTAGCTTACAGGCGTGCGCTCCCTGTCATACACCCTGCGTCCATAGACAGAGTGTGTGACTCAGTCCTGCCCCCCTAGCGGGCCGTGTCATTGGATATGATAGCGCAGCCATTGGCTCACGCTGCTATCAATCTATCCAATCAATGGCCAGACTCTGTGGACAGGAGGATGGCGAGGGGACGCGCACAGCAGGTAAACGGGGGGGGGGGGGGGGGATGTCGTCATTGCCAGGTGTTTTTTTCACCTTAATGCATAGGATGCATTAAGGTGAAAAAACACGAACCTTTACAACCCCTTTTAACTCGTAGTATGCCTGCACTTTTTGCAAAGTTGCTGAATTCCTAGAATCCAGTTTTTAAGGTAAATGATCTTATTGAAGTATGGTAAACTCAAAAAGAGAGGTTTTGTTAAATGATGGTTTGTACTTGTATGTACAGTGGTGCAGTCTTATTTGTTTGTTATACCCAGTTTGCAGTGCAACACAGTAGTTTTTCCGTACTGCTCCTACTCAAAATGGAAGTCTATGCCCCCTCTGTGTGGCTGATGTCTCAGCAGTTGATACCTTATTGCTCCACCCCTAGACTTGACAAGTATTTAACCCTTGTAGTGGGGAAGAATAGGGGGGGGGGTGGAAAGGGGGCACTGCAAGTGTGGTTTTTATAACCATTCCAGAGTTCAGCTTTATTACAAAACTACAGGAAAACAAGGAGGTAAACACTGGTTTATACCAAACATGGTAGTAATAACATAAAATGTACTGTATGTAATAATAAAAAATAACTCAAAGTATGTGCTTACTAGATATAATCTATACTACTACTCCTTCTTCCTTCTTCTCATATTATATATTTTTTTTTTTTTTTTTTTCAAGGGAGATTACAACATGACTCCAGATCGGCATTTAGGGTAAGCACTATGTAGTGTATATGTGTCTCTGCAGTTATGTTACTACATCAAAGGATCTGCCACAACTGTTTTAATATTTAAAATACATTGGTTGTAGATCAGTGACTGTTTTGTATATGTCCTGACCAACATATAACATGGAACTTATGTTTTGTCTTTTCCAGAGCTGCCTGGATTGACAAGTGTCGTCCTGACTTGCTTATTAGTGAATCCACGTATGCTACAACTATCAGAGACTCAAAACGTTGTAGAGAGAGAGACTTTTTGAAGAAGGTCCATGAGTCTGTAGAGAAGGGTGGAAAGGTGACGCTAGTCTTTGTCTAATAGTTTCTTCCCCATGACAACTACCTGACACTTTAGTTTACTTAATACACTGTAGCTTTAAAATATATTCAATTCATGAGTACACTGCTGAAGATATCATTGGACATTAAATAATGAATGATCGAATTGAACAAAATCTGATTTGCTCCATGATATTCAGTACTGTGTGAAGCATAACAGTGCAGAGACAACAGGTTAACTTTAATGACAGCCTCCACGGCAGCGTATAGTCTCCTTCACTTCCCTGCTGCTCAGTTTGCCAAGAGATGCAGAGTAACGGACCTAGTGCTTCCAAGTATGTGGTAGCATATGACTAACTCCCCTCCCCTCCATTCTATGCATTAAGATAAAAAGCCTTCTGTGTGCATCAGCCCCCCTAATACTTACCTGAGCCATATCTCTATCCAGCGATGTTGTAGGATTGTCTCGGCTGCCTGGGACTCCCCTTCTCATTGGCTGAGATGCCATTGGCTCCCGCTGCTGTCAAAGTCAGCCAGCTAATGAGAGGGAGTCAGGCCACAGCTCTGTGTCTGAATGTATACACAGAGAGCTGCAGCTCGGCTTGGGTGCCCCTATAGCAACCTGTGGGGGCACCCAACAGGAGGGAGGGGCCAGGAGAGCCCAGAAGAGGAGGATCTCGGCTGCCTTGTGCAAATACACTGCACAGAGCAGGTAAGTATAACATACATTTTTTTTTTTTTTAAACAAGCGACTTTACAATCACTTTAAAGGATTGTTAAAGAAAATTTTTAGAAAAACATGTTACACCCTGAATATGGGTGTTACAAGTTATGAAAGGTGAACTTATCCTTTTAAAGCTCATTTAGTAAGAATGTGTAAATATATGAATGCCCATAACCCGGCCACAGTTGCATCTTCCTATGCTTGGGCTTTGTGACAGTGGTGTAATTAAGCAATAGGGCTGTCATTGGACTCACAGATCTGTTTCTGTTTGTAGGTTCTCATTCCTGTGTTTGCTCTGGGGAGAGCTCAAGAACTCTGCATCTTGCTGGAGACCTTCTGGTAACATTTCTTTGTGATACTAGTAGAAACAATGTTAACCATTTTTCATGCAACGTGAATTATGAGTTCTAAGCAGCCTTTAGGTTTGATTTTCATGGCTTATATTTTAAAGAAAACTCAATAACCATGTTGTAAGCTACACTGTATGGTTGGGGTTATATCCTCTAAATACTGTGGCCCAAGACCCTCTCTGACTCTCTGGTGTTTGTCTTAGAGGTTCCATTTCATGATTCCATGCCAGGAGTTCCCCCTCCCTGACAAACATGTATAACCGCTCCTATTGTATGCTATAACAAAAAAAAAAAAATTAAAAGTTCTTAGATCTTGCTTGTAATATCCCTAATATAACATGTTACACAGACCTGTAAACAAATGCATTCACAGATATGTACTCCTACCAAAACTCCAGGCAAACTACTAAGTATGCAGTTGAAATATTTATACTGTACGGGTTACCTGCAAAGGATAAGTAAATTTGGTTGGCCAGTCTTGTGATGCACACACTGCTAGGTGGTAGGATCCCTCTTCTATTTTCTGGGTCGCTGGACAGAAGTAATGATGCCAGTCCACTGTCCAATCACAAGGCTGGAGGTAGAGAAGTGGCAAAGGAAAAATGAGTTGCCAAACCAGGAAGACAAATTGCTTAATCAGGACCTACATGTGTCAGCGGTCTACCTGTTCAGTGTGGCAAATGTGTGTAAATCACAAGATTGGCTGTACATGGCATGTAAACCTACTTTGCCAGGAGGGTCACCTACAGATGTTACCGTGGGCAAACTGATGAGGCAGAATTGATGGTTCATAACCTCTGCATGAGTCTCAACAATATTTTCCCAAGATCCTGTGCGTTGCCAAAAAATGCCCTGGCATTGATCAGATGACCAAGTGCCAGAATCCCTCTTTCCTTTTATCTGCCTGAACTCTAGGCAGATATAGAAGAAATAAAATAAATGCAGCTCCGATCTTTAAAACAGAATTAAATGCAAGCAGCATGAGTACCTGAATACCTAGTATAAGTCCTTGTATAGCAGAACTGGAGTAAAAGAGCAAGAAGCAATACAAGGTTAGGTGTCAGTCCATCATGTGCTGACAAGAAGCATGCTGATAGGTGAAAGTAGAGTGACCGAGGGATGAGCCAATCAGTGCTGCTTCTTTTACTGCCCAGAGCGGGGGATTTCACTAGTTTAAAGCTTTTAATATTGCAGCAAAAGCTGGTTTTGTTCTATCTTTTAATTGGCTATTTTTTTGGGCTTTTGTTTGTCTATCTTTTAATTGGCTATTCATTTTTATCTTGTTGACTTCTGACTGGGGGTTTAATTTAATAAGACAATCGTTTCAGCTCTTTCATTTCAGTTTTACATGGGGGGGGGGGGGGGATTGAGGTTTGTTTAGGTGTTAAAATATTTTTGATGGTGGGACCACTTTATTTTTCTTGCCTATCTTTATGATTTGTTTTTTATATAACCTGGTGTAGTAAAATGATTACTCTTCCTCAGGGAACGGATGAACTTGAAAGCCCCAATTTACTTCTCTACGGGTCTGACAGAAAAAGCCAACCATTATTATAAGCTCTTCATTACCTGGACCAATCAGAAGATCAGAAAGACTTTTGTACAGAGGAATATGTTTGAATTTAAACACATCAAGCCCTTTGACAGAGCATTTGCAGATAACCCGGGGCCAATGGTGAGGCAACACAATGTGACTTCAATCCTCCTAATTTAAAGTTGTCCAGTGCACACTGCAAACCTAAAATGCACTGGAGTTTTCTTTGCTGTAGACTGATGGCACCGGAATATTTTTGGGCTTCATTTATAATGCAGGACAAAGTGCATTGGTGTACCTAAAACCATAACTAATGAGTTATTATCCGTAATGTTCTATTACTACTGATTGCCAAATCATGGCATATGAAGACACACCTTTTTGTGATTTTAAGACTCTAAATGTTCTTGTGATTTGATTGTTTCAGGTTGTTTTTGCAACTCCTGGAATGCTGCACGCCGGTCAGTCCTTGCAGATTTTCCGTAAATGGGCAGGCAATGAAAAGAACATGGTGAGAGCTAGTTGTATACATGGGTGTATTCCATTTACTGCTGTCTTGCTAACTTTGTATTCATGTGGCAAACACTGTATATATGTTTGATAAATACATAAAATATAGCAGTTGTTCTCTTTAAAGTGGTTGTAAACCTCAGTCATGGAATCTGAGCAAAGCACCTATATCTGTAGTGTTTACTTATCTCTCTGCAAAGCTCTATGGCCAGTCATACACGGTGCAAATGGTTGCAGGAAAGAAATTTGCTTAATTTCCCCCATAAACACAGACAGTGCTGACAGGGGAATCCCTCCTGCTATTTGTCTTCTCTTGGCAGGGGAAGCCGCCCCCTGCAGGGAGAAGACTGCTATTATCACTAGCAGCTGTAGCAGCCACTTGAAATATTTCTAAGAGGATCCGGCAGGCTGGTTGTGATTTGATCAACTCTACACATTAAAGTGGAACTTCCACTTATCGGTTTCCCCCCCTCCGGTGCCACAATTGGCACCTTTCAGGGGGAGGGGGGTGTAGATACCTGTATAATCCAGGTATCTGCACCCACTTCTTGGACTAGCTAGCCGCAGCTGCCCCACCCTTATCCGAAGATGTCGCCGCCCCCCCCCCCCCCTTGGGTATTGGGAAACACGCAGTTCCCAGGACACAACGGGGACCAATAAAGATGCGCAGTGCGACTTGCGCATGCGCAGTAGGGAACCGGGCAGTGAAGCCGCAACGCTTCACTTCCTGATTCCCTGACAGAGGATGGCGGCGGGGGCAGCCGAGAGACGAGCGGTTGCTCGTCATCTTCTGCCGACACCGCTGGAACCTAGAACAGGTAAGTGTCCATTTATTAAAAGTCAGCAGCTGCAGTATTTGTAGCTGCTGACTTTTAATATTTTTTGTGCGGGTGGACCACCTCCTTTAAGCCTGCCTATTAACGGTTTGAATCTCAAGATCTCGAGATTCCAACCGTGTATGGCCAGCCTAAGTGTCATTCCTTTCTGGTGCTTCGTTTTTTTTTTTTTTTTTTTTTTTAGACACCAATGGTAAATGTCTTCCCGGTCACTGTCTGGTGACTTTGGAGCCCTGGTACGGGCAAACCATGGGTCCCTGGGACCCAAAACTTAGGGCTTAAGTCTGTTGGGGAGATCCCTGCAGCCTCCAAGTGTCTGCTTATTTTTACACCCTTGGCCAGCCGGGAATATGCGCAAGTGTTTGGGCGCATCCCATCTCCTGAATATCGGTCATAGAAACAAACTGGGGGTGTCCTTTAGTTGGAAACCCATTAAATTTTGGGGTGGCTGGCATCTTTGGTCTGAAGGGGTTAGAATTGAGGATGGTCTTGGATCTGAATATAAACACGTTTTGTGTGTGCACCAGTTAACATGATGATACTTGATTTTAACTTGCTGTTAGAAGTACAACTGAGTGGAAAAACTGAAAACGAACTATATGACTTTAGTGTTCACTGGTACAATAGTTGTCTAATGCTTCTAAAAATGGCACTAAATGTGGAAAAGGTTGCCAAGGCTGGCCCATGTTATTGAGATTTTAGTATTCAAACTGCTCCAGATCTGCAGAACTGGAGTCGCAGCCCTGCCAACAATTTCTTCAGTGGAGCGAATATAGTCATCAGGGCTCAGGAGGCAGGTGGAGAATTTTCCTGTTATGCCTACTGAGGAATGGTGAGGATTCAGCAGTGAGGGATCAAACAAGCTTGAAGTAAACATGGCTGGACATCAGGAATGCCTTGCTTTTTACTCACTAAATAATTTCAAGTCTTTTACAGTGTTTTGAATTGGGCAACAGTGGAGGATGAAATTAAGAATGAAACAGCTTGTAAAGTTTATCAAAAAGCACACTTTAATAAATGGGTCCTTAAGGCTGATAATCAGGCAGAGAATTAAATATGCAGCAAAAATGCATTCTTTGTGACCTGTCATACCTGCCAAAAAGATTTTGAATTCTTTGTTTGCTATCTTGAGATCCAGGCAGTCAGAATATTCAGCTTGAATGTCCCCCAGAATATAAGAAATGCTATTGGGTAATTAAATCCATGATTTATGTTTTCATAAATTAAAATGTGTGTGGGTGATCCTTTTTATTACCGTATATACTCGAGTATAAGCAGAGGCACCTAATTTTACCACAAAAAAAATGGGAAAACGTATTGACTGGAGTATAAGCCTAGGGTGAGAAATGCGCAGCTACTGTAAGTTTAAAAGAGGCTCAACAATGCCCATTTGCAGCCTCACTGTGCCCATTTGCAGCCTCACTGTGCCCATTTGCAGCCATAGATCCCCCGAACTTCAAACTTGGTAGTTAAGGGTTCCTAGATGCCCCCTAGCTGTAGCTGGACCCAAAGGATCCCGAAATGACATTGCTGCAGATGGACACAGTTGACCGACTTTGGGGCCCTGTATCTCGGGGCCACTTGGTGCTAGGAACCCCAAATTGGATAAGTTGTATTGCTAGTTCCACTGGGTTTGCACACCAAATTTGGGGTTCCTAGCACCAAGTGGCCCCGAGATACGGGGCCCCAAAATCGGGTCAGAAAATGTCATTCTCTGCTAGAGAAAAGAGCTTGACTCGAGTATAAGCCGAGGGGGGCACTTTCAGCACACAAAAAAATGTGCTGAAAAACTTGGCTTATACTCGAGTATATACGGTAATTTAGAATATTGTGTGATGAAATGAAATGTGTACATTAAAGAGAATTTAAACTTTCTGTAATTGCTCCCAATCTGCACAGTGTAACGGAGGACTTGTGACTTCCAAAGAGCTTGGCATGATCCTCATTGCTTGTCCTACTTCCCTTTTGTTCCTGTATAGGTGATTATGCCAGGTTACTGTGTGCAGGGCACAGTGGGTCACAAGATCCTAAGTGGGCAACGCAAGCTGGAGATGGAAGGGAGACAGACTGTAAGTTTTCTATACAGCATTAAAGGCACTCGCATTTGCAAAATGATTGGCTTGGTCTCCTACAGTGTACAATAAAAGGGGCCATAGTGTTTGTATTTTAATGGACATTTCTTTGTATTTTTGTTTTTAAATAAAATCTGGTTATTAATCTTGCTTTATAATTCCCTGCCAGCTGGAGGTGAAGATGCAGGTAGAGTATATGTCCTTTAGTGCCCACGCTGATGCAAAAGGAATCATGCAGCTGATCCGCCAGGCAGAGCCACGAAATGTGCTACTGGTGCATGGAGAGGCCAAAAAGATGGAGTTTCTCAAGCAGAAAATTGAGCAAGAGTTTTGTAAGTTGATTCTTTATTTTATATACCCGTCCTTTTACTGTAGTAGTATTCCAACCATAAACACATTTTACTTTCAATCCAACACGGAGTTCTTGTAGACCTATTCTCTCCATTTCTATGTGTCTCCAGATATCCAGTGCTATATGCCCTTTAATGGGGAGACGTCCACTATTGCTACCAACCCCAACATTCCCGTTGACATTTCCCTTGGATTACTGAAGAAAGAGACTGCTCTAAGTAAGTCATTCTGATCCCTTTTGTATTTGGAACGGAGCTCCAGGCAAATGTCTAAATACACCATTGAAATGCATATGTGTACTAAACTTTACATAACAACCATTCTTCAACTGTTCAACCATTCTTGTGATCTAGAAACCCCTGTCAGATAGTACTGCATGAGTTGGTGTAAGTAAAGTCAAAACCTTATTTTGACTTTTGAATAAAGTAGGGAAGGGTTTGACTAGAGGTCCCTAAACCTAGGGCCCGCTCACTGGCCTTCAGAGTTTAGAGGAGCCCAATTCTGACCAGTGAGAGTGGAAAATGGCATGGAGCCTGTGGCCAGTGTGATAAATAGTACCCCATAATTGGTGTCAGTTGGAGGAATAGTACCCCATTTTTTTGTGTCGGTTGTTGGAATGGGAGCCCCATTCTTTGATGTCCTTGGGGATGAATAGTCATCCATATCCCCATTGCACATTTTCCTGGAAAAGGCTCTAGGATACTGGATGCTGTAGAGACCCCCCCAGCTGGAGACTAGATCCTAAATAACAGAGTGTAAACGTTTGCCAGCCCTCCCATGGATCTTCAAATTAAGTCTAAATGGCTTTATTGAAGTATGATCACATCACAAACAAGAGTGCAATGTTTCTGAGTCACGCAGGAGCCCTTCGACAGGCATGTGATGACATCACATGCTTGACTAAGGGGTCCTGCATGACTGGTGTGCTGGCAAATACCTACATTTGGGATGAATAGTGCACCATCAAGGGGAGGAGTTGCGCCCCAATGGCTGGCTAGAGCAAAACAAAGGGCAAAATCTGGCCATGAGCTGCAGTTTGGGAACCATGTTGGAGCCTTTGTCAAATGTGTATTGTCTGTGTCCTCACTGGGAATATTTACCTCCTGTAGTAAGTGAGGGGAAATCCAAAATGTTGGTTGTCACCCTCTTATATCGTGCTGTAGCTTCGGTACAGGCTTTCCCAATAGTAAGGCTTGGGAGACGGCTGACCAGATTTGGCAATCACAGGTCCTGGTCGCTCTTTACATATCAGCATGCTTTAGATTTTTGAGGTCCCCCCCCCCTTTAGGGTCCTAATTGTAGCAGAGGCCTGTGCCAGTTAGGACCGAAAGCTATATAATGTACTAAAACTGTAATTGTCTGATGGATGTCCCACAAGTGCTGCGCTCTACCTGTATGGTTAACTAAAATGACAACAGAGGCAGGACAGGCCTTTGGCACAGCTTTCAGAACATTTTATTGGAATAACGATGAGTTCATGCCTATGTGCTGATTTTTTAATAAATATGCACGGACATATGTCTTTATAATTGTAGGTCTTGTGCCAGATTGTAAGAAGCCCAGGCTGATGCATGGAACCCTTATCATGAAAGATAATGTAAGTAAAGCTGAAGCAGCAATTTAAATATGTTCCCACAGTATACTGCTATGAAATGGTATAATTGAAGCGATAGTACCCCCTAAAAAAAATTAAGCGCATAATGTGCTAGTATGCATTGCATACTAGCACATTATGAAAGACTTTCCTTAAAATTAAGCCCTCCAGCGGCGTGCTTTTATCTCTGACGGGACTTCCATCTTCACCAGATCCTCCTTCCAGGACGTTTGAATGGCCAAGCCACGATAATGTCATTCCCTGGCATGCGCGTGGGAGTCACGGCTGCAGCACTCAACAGATGGCATAACGTTCATTGAGAGTGCAGTGACATCACTGGACAACTCTGCACGTTTAGAAGATATTTACTGTACCTACAGGTAAGTCTTATTATAGGCTTACCTGTAGGTTAAATAAACAAGCAAAGTTTACTACCGCTATAAAGTGTTTGTTACCCCAGCATTCCCTGACATGTGCCTGTTTCCAGGGCCCCCAATAAGTGGATCCCACCGTTTCTCCGGTAAGGGGGTCAGTGCTTCTTCAGTTCAGCGAGGGGGGCCTGGGCAGCATGATAAACAGGAGAAAGTGATCGGTGTGGGAGAACAATTGCAGAAACTGGTTCCCTGTATGTCTCACTCCGCAGCAGCTGAAAGCCAGCTTCTCCTCCTCTCCCTCCTGGCAGCTTTCACCTGCTGGGGAGACAGCCATACAAGGAATACGTTTCTGTAATTGCTCCCCCGCCGCACTAATCATTTCCTCCTGTAAGAAGTGGGGGGGGGGGGGAGGGCTTGTTTACACAGGTTCTCTGCCCCATACAGTGTAAATGAGCAGTTTGTTCATGTGGCTGGCCCTGTCAAGTAGGCTGTACAGGGCCCCGTGATTTCTAACAGCAGCCCTGCTAGTTGTACCTTGTGTTAAGTATCCTTTTTTTTTTTTTTTTGTATTGCTTCCTTTATTGAAAATACCTATTGTTCCTGCCAGTACCTCTGCTTTCCTATTTCAAACTGACCACACATTCATCCCACTGTGCTCGGTTTTCTGGCTGTGCTAGCAGTACAGCCTGCCTGACCTTCAATGATCAGACTTGTGCTGACTTCCCTCCATCGCTGTTTCTCCAGGCCACCTCTCCAAGGCCATTATGTGTTTTTCTATACAACACACACACGCGCACACACACGCGCGCGCACACACTCACACACGCGCGCACACACTCACACTCTTTGCCTTTCATTTTAATGTTAAACCAAATGGGTTGTTTTTCAACTAAGGGTTCACATATACTTTAAATAGCCCCCATCCCCCTGCAGTGCAAGATATGTTTATTCCAGTACATTTGATATTTGGAATGTAATCTTGGTTTCTGAAGAACATTTTGTAGAAGTTGCAATACTCTTTCAGTCTGAAGCTGTACCTTGCAGTACTGCTTTTTTGCCACAAGATGTCCTCATGGTGTTTCATGGTGAATGTTGCCCAGTATCACTCAACCCTGCATGCTGTGAATGCAGGACGTCATGGGCCAGCACCGCGGTGAGCCTAACGGTGCCCTTCATTAACGTTTTATGAAGCAGAGAGCAGCACTGATGACACCCAGAGTTGGGCTTTAAGTGCATTGTTTGATTAGCCTAGGAATTCAGTCCCTGTATCATAGGATGCTTATTACTGGTTGTCTATGGAATTGTAGTTTGGAAACAAGAGACTCTCACAATTTGTACTAGATTCATGGTGTGTCTTTATTTTATTAAAATACAAAGGATAATAAATATTACTAAGGATTTGTTGTTCTCTAACAATTACATTGTACCGATCAGCAATATTTGCAGTGATGTGTTTTATCCCTTTTAATATAAGCAAAGAGACCATTACTTCTTATTCTATATGATTATAAATAATATGTACATTGCCAATGACTCTTCTCTCTGTCGCAGAGCCTTCGTCTGGTGTCCCCAGAACAAGCACTGAAGGAGATTGGCCTTAGTGAACACCAGCTCAGGTTCACTTGTAGAATTCATATTCAGGATCCACATAAGGAGCCGGAGACTGTGCTGCGGATATACAACCACCTGAAAAGGCAAGTGGGGCGCACAAAATACAATGAATAACTAATAGATAAGGAACCCTACAGAAGAGACATGGTGTGCTCTTAATGAAAATGCATTGAAAGGGAAATTGTTCATTTCAAATTTAAATATGTATGTGAAATAGAAACTGGATGTAATTCTCTTCTTTGTGTGGTAACGTATGTTTAGTCTGTATTTACACTATGTATATATTTATGGGGGAAGCCATATTTGCTTGTTGAATACTCAATTTTCGCTTCCTGCTTTGCAGTATTACACAAGGGTTGTACTTTACAGCTCCTTCGCAAAATGCAAGTTGGTGAGGTTTATTTATGAGAAGAGTATAAGTTGTTCACCCAGGAAAGTGAATGTTGGAAAATAAGGTGAACATGCATTGGATGGATGCAGCATTTGTCCTAAGGCAGAGAAAGGAGCAAAGACTGCTAATTACTCAGTTCTCGATCTTCAATGAGCAGAGAATCGGTGACTATCAGTCATCACTTTAATTTATTTATTTTACGCTGTTGCTTTGTAAACATCCTTGTGAGAGAAATAGGCATGTGACAGGTACTCTTTATGGAGGGCTCTGGGGGTCCCTCTGCATTTAAAAGCATTCAAAAACACTAAGATCACTAAGAAAAAAAAATGGCACTGTTGACATCCAGGTATACTAGAAGTGATGTGATGTCATCGCTTCTGGGTTACTTTACTGAACAGCCGCTCAAAGCTGATCTCGGCTCTGTGTGGCTATCCAGCCTGTCAGCGAACACGCCAGATGGCAGCTCAGGTCTCCGGTTGGGACTGGAGAGCCAGAGTAAGCTGCAGAAGGGGGCTGCATTTAGTCTTAATTTAGGATTTCCCCCCTTTGATCCTTGTCCCACTCTAAGAATGGCAAGAGAACTTCCATTGAGCAAAGAGGCTCCTATGTCCCCAATTTGACAAAAGAATAAGAAAATCTCCCATGGGACTTAAATGCAGCAACATAAACCATATGATTAAAAAAAAAAAATTCCACTTTATTGTACAAAGTTTACTTAAAAACTATTGTGTATAGCAATACTCTGGTATATTCTTTTACAAACATGACAATACACCCCTAAAAATTAGAAAGCTGGTATATTCTCTCCTTGTTTCAATTGACTTTCATGGCCTTCATCAAGGGCATCTAAAATCACCCAGAATTATTAAAAGGAGACGCTGTTTGTTCCAACACCAGGGGCACCAAGGCACAACTGTCCCAACAAATGGAGATGCCGTTAATAAATCTGGGTCATTTTAGGTATCCCTGTTACCCCCTGATAAACAATATGACAGTCTACTGCAACGCATTGGAGATTCTTTGGTAGAAAGAACATATAATATACTAATTTTCTGCCTAATTTTCAGGGGTGTATTTTCATGTTCAACGACTTCCTGTCCATCCACATTAGTTGTACTGCGGGCAGCAGCTGCAGGCCGGGCAATGTACCTGTACGTTGCATCCTTTTTTCTGGCTTCAGGGCACGCATGCACGCCCCCTGCCAACCTGTGCTGCGATTGGACACAAAAACACAGCAATCTGGATGTTTCACAGATAGTTAAGTAAAAGCAGCACACACTAGATCTTGTTAAGCACACTGTTAACACTTTCCTGGCCAGTGTCATTAATACAGTGACCATATTAGCACTGATCACTGTATTGATGTCAGTTAGGCTGCTTTCACACTGGGGCGGTTTGCAGGCGTTATTGCGCTAAGAATAGCGCCTGCAAACCGACCCGAAACAGCTGTTCCTTCAGTGTGAAAGCCCGAGGGCTTTCACACTGAAGCGGTGCGCTTGCAGGACGCTCAAAAATGTCCTGCAAGCCGCATCTTTGGCTCGCTATAGGAGCAGTATATTTACCGCTCCTATAGCGCCCGGTCCCATTGAAAACAATGGGGGAGCGCGCCGAACCCGCCCGCAAAACGCCGCAATAGCGGCGGTTTGCGGGCGGTATTGACCCTTTTTCGGCCGCTCGCGGGGGGTAAAAACACCCCGCGAGCGGCCGCAATGCGCCGCTAAAACGGCGCTAAATATAGCGCCGCTTTACCGCCAGCGCCCCACCGCTCCAGTCTGAAAGCAGCCTTAGTGTACCTCCCAGCTAGTGCTAGATTGCCCGCCACACTATTACAGCCCCACTATAAGTTGCTGATTACTGTCATTACTGGTATAGTGTGATAGCTGTGTAAATTCCAGCGTATATACAGTGCCTTGCGTAAGTATTCGGCCCCCTTGAACTTTTCAACCTTTTGCCACATTTCAGGCTTCAAACATAAAGATATAAAATTTTAATTTTTTGTGAAGAATCACCAACAAGTGGGACACAATTGTGAAGTGGAACGAAATCTATTGGATATTTTAAACTTTTTTTTTTAGCAAATAAATAACTGAAAAGTGGTGCGTGCAAAATTATTCGGCCCCTTTACTTTCAGTGCAGCAAACTCACTCCAGAAGTTCAGCGAGGATCTCTGAATGATCCAATGTTGTCCTAAATGACTGATGGTGATAAATAGAATCCACCTGTGTGTAATCAAGTCTCTGTATAAATGCACCTGCTCTGTGATAGTCTCAGGGTTCTGTTGAAAGCGCAGAAAGCATCATGAAGACCAAGGAACACACCAGGCAGGTCCGTAATACTGTTGTGGAGAAGTTTAAAGCCGGATTTGGATACAAAAAGATTTCCCAAGCTTTAAACATCCCAAGGAGCACTGTGCAAGCGATCATTTTGAAATGGAAGGAGTATCAGACCACTGCAAATCTACCAAGACCTGGCTGTCCCTCTAAACTTTCAGCTCAGACAAGGAGAAGACTGATCAGAGATGCAGCCAAGAGGCCCATGATCACTCTGGATGAACTGCAGAGAACTACAGTTGAGGTGGGAGAGTCTGTCCATAGGACAACAATCAGTCGTACACTGCACAAATCTGGACTTTATGGAAGAGTGGCAAGAAGAAAGCCATTTCTCAAAGATATCCATAAAAAGTCTTGTCTAAAGTTTGCCACAAGCCACCTGGGAGACACACCAAACATGTGGAAGAAGGTGCTCTGGTCCAATGAAACCAAAATCGAACTTTTTGGCCACAATGCAAAACGATATGTTTGGCGTAAAAGCAACACAGCTCATCACCCTCAACACACCATCCCCACTGTCAAACATGGTGGTGGCAGCATCATGGTTTGGGCCCGCTTTTCTTCAGCAGGGACAGGGAAGATGGTTAAAATTGAGGGGAAGATGGATGCAGCCAAATGCAGGACCATTCTGGATGAAAACCTGTTGGAGTCTGCAAAAGACCTTGAAGTGGGACGGAGATTTATCTTCCAACAAGACAATGATCCCAAACATACAGCAAAATCTACAAAGGAATGGTTCACAAATAAACATATCCAGGTGTTAGAATGGCCAAGTCAAAGTCCAGACCTGAATCCAATCGAGAATCTGTGGAAAGAGCTGAAAACTGCTGTTCACAAACGCTCTCCATCAAACCTCACTGAGCTTGAGCTGTTTTGCAAGGAAGAATGGGCAAGAATTTCAGTCTCTCGATGTGCAAAACTGATAGAGACATACCCCAAGCGACTTGTAGCTGTAATCGCAGCAAAAGTTGGCTCTACAAAGTATTAACGCAAGGGGGCCGAATAATTTTGCACGCCCCACTTTTCATTTTTTTATTAGTTAAAAAAGTTTCAACAATCAAATAGATTTCGTTCCACTTCACAATTGTGTCCCACTTGTTGGTGATTCTTCACAAAAAAATAAAATTTTATATCTTTATGTTTGAAGCCTGAAATGTGGCAAAAGGTTGAAAAGTTCAAGGGGGCCGAATACTTTCGCAAGGCACTGTATATCATAGTTTGTAGATGCTGTAACGTTCACAGAAAGCAATATATATACTTTTTTTTTTTTATTGAGATTTTTCTTTTTACCAAAAACCTGTAGCAGAATACATTTTGGCCTAGATTTAGGAAGATATTTTTATTTCTAAACTTTTTGCCTTTTTTTTTTTTTTTTCATTTATATCACACAAAATAAACCCAGTGGTGATCAAATATCACCAAAAGAAGGCTCTATTTGTGAGAATTTTCATTTGTGCACAGTTCAGTTAAAGTAGCGCAGTGCTAAATGGCAAAAAATGCCCTGGTCATGAAGGGGGTAAAACCTTCTGGAGAGCAAGCAGTTAAATATATCAGAGTATTGCTGTATACACAATTTGTAAGTGAGCATTGTACAATTTTATTGTGTTTTTTTTTTTTTTTTTTCTATCATATGGTTTGTGTTGCTGCATCAAAGTTCTATGGGACAATTTTCTTGTTCTTTGGTCCTGTTACTTCCCTTAACATTACAATCAAACCATTTAACACTGACAGGGGTGCTTGCAATGATCAGCTTTTATTTTTTAGTTATGTAAAACCTTAATCCCAAAAGAAAAAAAAAAAAGCTGTTGCTGTAACTACTTAATGTCAAGCGGTGTGTTTAAAGTGCGGATCATCAGGTAGCAAAAAGGGGGGGGGGGGGGTCCCTACTAGTTCTTGATGTTCTGCGGGGTCCCTACTAGTTCTTGATGTTCTGCGACCATGGAGGAAAGTATTTTTGTCATTAATGTTACCTTTTCTCCATCAGCTATAAAGTTGAATAAATATACTCCAAATGTTTCTTAAACCCATTTACAACCCCATTTACAAGTGGAAACGTGGTGGTGTAAGTGCCAGTAATAGGATCTAATAGATCAGTTTTAGAAGGCTCTGTGCTGCGGGAGTGAGAGCGAAAAAAACTCACCGCTCTGCACTGTCTCCTTCCGGCTCTCAGCGCTGTGTCTGTGGAACGCAGCGTGCGCTACCTCACTTATGGTCGCCGTCAGACCACTCCCTGACCGGTTTCGTCACTTAGACTTTGTCCAAGGGGGCAGTGACAGGTGCACTTGCCGTTTCTGATAGAATCACCCATTCAACTTTTTTCACAAACTCTCCTACATCTCCAGATGATATCTATATGCACGTGTCCTAATCTGTGACCAATTTAATCTTCATCTGTGTGGACTTTGCAATTAATGGTTTATGATATTGACAACGGCGCACATTGTCCATAGTGCTTTTGTGATTTGTTGATTTTATAATTCTTTAAAGTTTTATAATCACGTGTGTGTATATGTATGTATATAGCTTTACTTTGGGAATGACAAAAACACATTTTTAGTAACCCTAAGCAATTGCACGTTCCTCCTGCAGTGTACTGAAGGATCGTCAGGTACAGCACCTCCCTGATGGCTCCATTATGGTGGAATCGATCCTTCTTCAAGTCTCCAGCAATACGGATGACCCTGGCACAAAGGTGCTACTTGTATCCTGGACCTACCAGGTTAGTACTGATGTGTACTTGAGTGGGAAGTATTTTTAGCTGAACATTCACCAGTGAGATTTTTGTAAAATAATCTGCAGTGTGTGTGACTGGATAAAAACTGAATGGCTTGTTTAGGTAGACCTTTATCTTATGTAGTTCTTTGGTTAATCTTTTGCTCCCACCAAATTTAAAGTCTAGCTGGTGTGTGGCTAAAGTCTTGTACACATGAGCAGGAATTGGCCCGTGTGTACAGCTTTGACAAATGGGCATGCTGGAAAACCAACATCCAATCAGCGGGGTGGGGTATTCCCTGCACTAGCATTGCTTGTGTTAGTACAGTGATTTCTCTGTGTGTTTTTTTTTTATCCAGCCTGCTGAAAACTTTTAGTGTGCACCAGGCCTAACTATTAAAGCCCATCACTATAAATGGTAGTCTAGAAAAACATGAATGCCTAATAAATTGCTTAAAGCTTTTCTTAAATTATAATCTGTACATTTCCTTTTACCCAGAAATAACTATGTAGAGGGGGGGGGGGGGCTGTCTGGCTGCCATTTTTGAGCAAAGTATAACTATAGTCAGAACTTTTTTCAGAGCGTGAAGTTGGATTGAAATACTGGTCAGGTTTTTATTGCTACTTCTGCTAGGGAGATTCCTCTTCTCTATATGTTCTGTGTACCTAATATCTGAAAGTAAAAGAAAATCTCACATTTTGGGTTGAGCCCAGTAATAGAAGTGAAACCCTTCCACTGGGGACACTAGTTCTGGTGACCTGGGAGCACCAAGAGGTTCCCTAATGGGGACATGCTACAAAAACAAAGCTTACAGTGGTTATAACCCTACTTTAGCAATGCAGATGTAGTGCGAGAGCTAAATATAAAGGAGCTTGTAAAATGTTTGGCCTTGTAAATCTAAAGATTAGTGTCTTATTCATACAGGAATAGAGCATAGTGTATAGACACCGAGAGATATTTTCTGTCCTAACATAAGTCCTACGAGCCCAGCACTTGCCACTGCTAGTGACGTGTGGTACTTTGGGTTTTACATATCGTATGTATTTTATGTAAAACAATAAAAAATGTTGCCAAGGGTGGAGTCTGTTTGTGAGGTACCAAGCACGCCAATCCTGTATACTGGTAGTTCGACTTCTAGGATGTCTTGGATGTATTAATGTTCATTTTTACCGGATTTCTGTGTTTAGAATTTCTTTAATAAACTGTTAAGCAGTTTTACACTATGTGACTGTTTTATCTTTCCTTCATGGACCCTACTAATGGAGTAAACTTTACCATCAGCCATGACAGTACCCCCACCTGCACTTTAACCCCTTTTCACCGAGCGTACTCATATAGGCGGCCTCGGTTTTCGGGGGTTATACCGGGATGATGCCCACATCTGCAGGAATCATCCCAGTACCGTTTGTTAGAGTGGGCGATCGGCTTTCCAGGGATAACAACAGCTGCAGCTTTTAGCCGCTCTGAACGAGCCTCTCGTCCCACCGGGAGACCCGATCCGCCACTTCCAGGGTCTACGGCTTCGTTCCAGTCTGTGGCTAAACTGCTTCGTTCCAGTCTCCTGAATGTAAACACTGAAGCGACGTCACTTCATGTTTACTCGGCTGCCAATGGTGCCGGATTTAAAAATATATACAGTATTCAAAATCAACGTTTTCGGTGATCTGAATACTTTGAAGCGGAAAAGAGGGATTGGAGGTCTTTTAGACCCCCCGGTCCCTGCATAAAGAGTACCTGTCACCACCTATTACTGTCACAAGGGATGTTTACATTCCTTGTGACAGCAATATAATTAACCAATTTTTTTTAAAAACACAATTTAATAATATAAAAATAAAGAAAAAAACATTTTTTTTTTTAAAGCGCCCCTGTCCCCACAAGCTTGGGCAGCAAAGAAAACGCATACCGAAGTCATATGTAAATGGTGTTCAAATCACACATGTGAGGTATCACCGCGATCGTCAGAGCGAGAGCAATAATTCTAGCACTAGACCTCCTCTGCAACTCTAACCTGGTAACTGTAAAAAAAAATGAAAGCGTCGCCTATGGAGATTTTTAGGTACTGTAGTTTGTTGCCATTCTACGAGTGCGTGCAATTATAAAGCGTGACGTGTGTGGTATCTATTTACTCAGCGTAACATCGTTTTTCACATTAAACAAAAATATTGGGCTAACTTTACTGTTTCGTGTCCCTTTTCCCCAAAAGTTGCGTTTTAAAACACAGCTGCACAAATACCGTGTGACATAAAATAATCACCATTTTATTCTCTAGATTCTCTGCTAAAAAAAATATATATATAAAATGTTTGGGGGTTCCTAGTAATTTTCTAGCAAAAAATACGGATTTTAACTTGTGAAATGTCAGAAATGGGCTTAGTCATGAAAGGGATAATAGGGGAAGCTGATTGGATCTTCTATACTTGGATATCATGCCTGTCTAGACTCTCTAATTCTGGCTTAAAAGAAAAAATAAAAGTAATTTAAAAATGCTCCACTAACAGTGAAATTTGCAGTCTTTAATGTGAAACAAAAACTGTTAATATCTAATAAAAAGACAGAGCACTGCTATTAGAAATCCTGGAATAGAGTGAAAGGTGTTTGGATTTCTCTAATGTATCTATTTTTTCCTGTCTACTCAGGATGAAGAACTGGGAAGCTTTTTGACATCTCTGTTAAAGAAAGGCTTACCACAAGGCACAAGCTAGGCGAGTGGAACCCTGACCCGGAGATGTTGGGACTATAACCTCCTTCTTAACCCGGCAAAAGATACCTGTGGATGCAACAGAGCCGAGGAGGAAATATTACTGTGGCTTTCTGTGAACTTTCTTAACACAAACCCGAACATAAGCTCCATATTGAATATGGACAGTGCAGGATTTATGTGCTTAGCACTACTACTTCTTTTTTTTATTTTATTAAAATAAAACCTTTGTACTGACTTTGTAAACTGCTTAAGAGATATCTAAATAACTCTCTATAAAAAAATTCTACCAGCAGTGCAACCATTTTACTTCAGGTGCAGATCTACCTTATTTATTTTGGTGACCATTGTTACCAAGATGGAGAGTAGGGAAAATGCCAAGCTTTGGAGTTGTCACCAAAACAGGAATAAAAGGAAAGTCTATTAATGGGGACACAAGAGAAGAGAGAATTCATGTTCCTTTCAGTTGTGTCTAAAAGACAGGCAGTGAGGGGACAGTATACATAGTAGTATTGTGTACCCCCCCCCCCCCCCAACTCTGTTACAGAGCCAATCTATTCTCAACATGGTGATAGAAGTGATGCCAAAGAACAAAGTAATGATCTGTACAGCATATGAATTGGTGTGATCAGCAGAAAGTAATCTATAGTACAGGACACAAAGTGGGGAGGTCGGAGTATGTAATGTACAGACTGGTGTCCTCTAATTGTTTAACATACAGTGCAGGGTACAAAGTTGTGTGGGCAGGAATGAGCATTATGAATCATACAAATTGGTGGAATTAAGAGCATAGAGTAAGTAGCAAACAATCCAGCATTTTATGCAAACCTCATTACTGTATCAAAAGGGGGTACATTTATTCTCTATGGCTGCTTTATTTTACCTGCTGTATTTCTGCAAAATTTTAAATAAAGAATTTATAAATAAAAGGGGGTACATACAGACAGCAAAGATCTCCAACGTGTTTCAAGCTAAACAGCGCTTACTCAGAGTGCGTTCCAAAGATCTAAATTTCCATAGTAAACGCAACACCCCTGTTGTCTAGTATTTGTATATGTTCATACACCTCAATCATTGTAGTAGTATGGACATATACATAGCCAGATCTGAGAGATTTTGTACAAAAGAGGTAGTTCAATCCGCAATACACATTTATTGATAGGGTTACATAATATATATAAAAATTACACACCAGATAGAATTTACAACACAATGTACAGTGTAGGTCCCCTGGCTTACATGATATTTACACATTACTCACAGAACCATATTTACAATACAATATAAGGTGCAAGTATAGAGTTATATTACCTGTTAACTTCAGTTCAGCCCAATGGCGACTGCCGTGTGTTTCCCCACCAGAAAGCAAAAATTAGCTTGCTCACAAAGCATTATATCCCCCCCTACTTCCTGTAGTGTGGCTAATATAATTCTCCCTAATAGGTCACTGTACCTAGTACATGTCTAGCACAGCCTGATTGGATGAATCAAAGAAGGCTGTTGTTTACTACCCAGGTGAGATGTTATCAGGGAAAACAAAAGGCCAAGCTTTGACATTGAACTAATTACAGTAACACCAACACAACCCTCAATACTTTAAATATATATATTTCCCTCTAACTGAAATATATTTCTAATTACAATAAGGCAACACCCCCCACCAATCCACTCTACAGGACAAACAAACCAGCTATAATCAATCCAGAGATCACAATTTCCACACGGATATATATATATATATATATGTATGTATGTATGTGTGTATGTGTGTATGTATGTATGTGTGTGTGTGTGTGTGTGTGTGTGTGTGTGTGTGTGTGTGTGTGTGTGATAAAGCACTGGGGTTAATTTACTAAAACTGGAGAGTACGACATCTAGTGACAAAAAAAATAAACTGGAAGCTGATTTGGTTTCTATGCAGAGCTACACCAGATTTTGCACTCTCCAGTTTTAGTAAATGAACCCCAATATGTCAAGAACATGACATTTAGAACCTGAAAACTAGTTTACCCCATTCTATATACCAGGGGTAGGCAACCTTAGAGAGAAGTTGAGATCTACCTGAACAACACGGGAGAAGTCAAAGTGTTGCCTCCTCACACCTGATTTCAACCTCTAATTACAGGACTAGTGTGTCCCAAATGCGTGCATTGCACAGCAACAATGTGTTTAAATCAGGTGGTGAGAAGGCAACATATTGCCACCTCACCACCTACCAACACACACTGATCGCTTGCCAGAGGAGCGGCACTTGTGCTTCTTCACACAAAGTTAGGGAGTGGTAAAACAGCCGGATATAATAGAAGCCTATGGATAAGCACAGCAAAACTGCAGGTGCACTGCACCCAGGATATGTATATACCGCAGCACATTAGGGTGAAAGCTGAACTATACTATAATGCCCAGTATATTGCTTCACACTGACCTGAAGATCTTTTCTTTCCTGCTGCTGGCACCACTCTGGAGACCGCTAGCCAGGATAAGAGATGGAGTGCAGTTGGTATCATTCCGCATGGGGCAGGAGCCAGTGCTACAAAGGAGTCATCGGCTTTTGCTGCTCTTGCTTCCTACTACAGCTCTGATCTTACAAGTAGTCCCTCTGTATTGAACTCTGTTTGATGCTCTGGAATGGCGGGTCAGAAAACCCAGACCGAGAGCGACCAGCCATATATCTGTGATTTACAGGTTGCTGACCCCTGCTGTATACCAGACATTTCACAAAGGCAATAACAGATTAGGAAGGAAAAAAGAGACAATGTTATACAGACAAGGAAATCACATATGCAAATAAATGGTTAAACAAAAGTCGAAAACACCAAAAACAAAGTGATGAAACAAAATCAACACAGAGTAGGGCATCGTGCACACAGCCACGTTAGGGGTGTACAATAGGAAATTCTGGCTTTTTTCTATGCCTGGAAATAGGCAGGTATATCAACATACAGCCATTCATGTCTATAGACAACTGTATACAGAACTTGCTTCCCAAGCACAGAAAAAAAAAGCAGAATTTTATGTTGCTGTGTGAACGAGGCCTAGGCACAACACAGATTTACTATTTACACATAAACTTTTATTTACTCAAAACTAGGGTTGCACCGACACCTTTTTTTAATTATTATTTACCAGCAAATACCGATACATTTGGTTAAGTACTTGTCTATACCGAGTACCAATATACCTTTGCAGTGTGATTTGAGCCCATACAAAATCAATGGGCTCAAATCGCACTGCAAAGAATCACTGAACAGGAATGCAGTGCGATTCCTGTCTGAATCACATGCGGTGAACCCAGGTTGAAATCGCTATGACCAGCCTGGGTGCAGACAGGAATCGCACCACATCCCTATTCAAATCTTTGCAGTGCGATTTGAACCCATTCATTTTGTATGAAGGTATCGATTTCGGGTATTGGAGCATTTTCCAGTGTACTCGCGAAAATACTCTGTATCAGTGCAACCCTGCTCAAACGTATTTTTACTAAATTATAAATCTGCTACATTTTCTGCAGTTGTGTAAATATAAGAATAGCACTTCTAAACCCTTTTTCATTGATAAAAGTAAGTAACCTGCAATTCATGGTGTAAACCGTGAGGTATACCAGTCCACATGGTAAACAGGCAGCATACTACTCCTCTGCACAACAGCAAAAATAACTTTAAATGATCTGGTGTTACCCCCGTATTCTCAGTGGGGAAACTTCACCATTGTGATACTCAAAAAAGAATCCCACTAATGTTGTAAAATATTTTATTATTATATAAATGAGTACTTAAGCAATCATTTAATCTTCTTTTAGTCCTACTCTATGCACAGTACATTCACTACACAGCCAGTTTTACAAATTGATATAAGATTTAATCAAATTATTTAAAACTGTGGATATAATTTGTCCTCTGATCTGTATAAAATTGCAAAAACAGCTACTCGTAACATCTAAGCCCCATTCACATATCAGCAATTTGGCATCGCGGGCAGAAACGCAACGATTCTGCCCACAATTCCAAATCACAGCACTAGTTGCACAGCAAATCTAAGATTTAAATCAATATTGTTGAAATTTGTCAAAAAGCAGACAAACATTCAGTGCACAGGTTGCAGTGGCGGCTGATATTTTATTTTTTGGAGGGGTGGCAGACAACCACCCGGGTGGGCTGTGAGTGCACTCTATGCGCCCTGAGCCCACCCTATTTTGAAGCCCATCAGGTGCTTCAAAAAAAAAAAAATGCCATAGGAAGTAATGCGTCCCGAAAGGGGGCCAGATGCATGGACAGATGCATGACAGGTTGTCTATATATCATGTCATAAAACCTACTACATGACCTAAATGGGCTGCTGCCTCCAAAAATGCAAGCCTCCTTAAATTTTGTAGCACAACGTAGCTTGATAAAGGAGCGCGGCCGTCACATGACCCACGGCCCAGCCAGCTCAGGAAACGCGTCGCATGCTGTGACGTCATCGCTGTGTGCCTGGACCGCACGCTTGAGTCCCAAGCCTCGTTTTGGCACCCCATCCACCACGGACGGCTAGGAGAACATCAGCCCAAGCTTGTGGACGAGCAGCCCCTGCAGAGATCCAGCCCCAGCTTTTGACGTCTACTACACAGGACACTCTCTTTGCTCTACACTCACCAAGTAAATGTGAGTGTATTTTAATACTGTCTTTTGCACAAAACATTAAAACTGTTATACAGTCTGCACCCAGAGGCGCCTCTCTTTCTTGTGTTTAAATTTTGTATGTGCTGTGCAGTATTGACTAGAAGTATTCAAAAAAAAATATGTAATTGCCATTAATAAAAAGCATGCAGAATGCAAGATTATAACCTCTGGACATCACAAGAAGTCCAGACGTTCCCATCAATTCACCTAAAACTTTTTTTTTAAAATGGCAATGGTGGAATATGTCAAAATATGAGTGTAAGTAATTAGGGTCCAACATATATGCTTCCTTCTTGGTTAAAATATTCACATTAACCCTTTTCTCCACCTATTTCATCAAGGTTTCTTTTAAATTCTCTGTTCTGATTTGTTACCAGCATTATACAAGTCCGGACATCAGACAATTGTCTAAGAGCTTCATTTTTGTATGACATAGCATAGAGAGGATAGAAATGAGGTGTTAAAGCATTTGTAAACCCAACACTTCATATCCTTTATATGTGTCTGCTGTACCATGTACCTGTATCGGAAAGTATCCTGTTCTTTGTATTGCTTCCTTTATGGGGTGGGGGAATTAAACTATTCAGCCAGTGTGGGTGCACCCTAAGGGCTCTTTCACACGGGGCGGATCAGTGCAGATCCGCCCCGTGGATAGCCGCTTGCTCAGCGGGGATCGCCGGAGCGATCTCCGCTGAGCAGGAAGATGACAGGTCCGTCTCTGCACTCCGTGCAGGGACGGACCTGTCAGAGCGCCGCTCTCCCCTATGGGAGATTGGGTGACGACGGACCGTAGAGTCCGTCGTCACCCGATCCGCTCTGCAGACCGAAGAAAAAATGGGGTTTTCCTCCCTCGGCAGAAACGGAGCATAGCGGGCACGGACGAGAGCGGGTGTCAGCGGATACCCATAGGGATACCTGTATGTCCGTTTTTCATCCGAAAACGGATGGATGAAAAACGGACATACGGACCGTCCGTGTGAAAGAGCCCTAAGACCGCATTCACACCTGAGTGTTTTCAGCTCGTAAAACGCTCATCTCAAAAGTTCCAAAACACCCAACAAGCAAAAATCCCATTCATTTCAATGGTACCTGTTCACATATGAGCGCTTTGTTGCCTGAAGCTCAAAAAAGTACATGGGCTTCTTTTTTTGACAGATTACAAGCGTTTTTGGCCCCATAGAAAGAAAAACGCTTGTAAAACGCTCAAATAGTATCTCTCTACCCCTAATTTCCTCTCCTCCCCCTAGTGTTTTAAATTGACTAAACAAAAACGCCTGAAGCTGTAAAATTATTGTAATACGCTTCTAAAAAGCTACAAAAAAACGTAAAAAAAAAATGCCTGAAAACGATACACTCAGGTGTGAATGCAGCCTAGAAGACTGCTTAACCGCTTACCGACCAGCCGCCGTCATTATACTGCGGCAGGTCGGCACGATCCCGCAAGCCGTCGTAGCTGTACGTTGGCTCCTTTAACCGCACTGCATCGGCACCATGCGGGGGTGCCGATCGTAGCCGACGGTCGCGATGACCGCCAGCCACGAGGGATCGCGGGCACCAGAGGCAGAGCAGGGACGTGTGTGTGTGTGTGTGTGTGTGTGTGTGTGTGTGTGTGTGTGTGTGTGTGTGTGTGTGTGTGTGTGTGTGTGTAAACGCACAAATCCCTGTTCTGTGAGGAGAGACAGATCGTGAGTTCCTAATAGCTAGGAACCACAATCTGTCATTTCCTGTAGTCAGTCCCCTCCCCCTACAGTTAGAAAACACACACAGGGAACACAGTTAACCCCTTGATTGCCCCCTAGTGTTAACCCCTTCCCTGCCAGTGACATTTTTATAGTAATCAGTGCATTTTTATAGCACTGATCGCTGTATAAATGCCAATGGTCCCAAAAATGTGTCAAAAGTGTCCGCCATAATGTCGCAGTCTCAATAAAAATCGCAGATCGCCACCATTACTAGTAAAAAAAAAATGATAAAAATGCTATAAATCTATCCCTTATTTTGTAGACGCTATAACTTTTGCACAAACCAATCAATATACGCTTATTGCGATTTTTTTTTTTTTTTTTACCAAAAATATGTAGAAGAATACATATCAGCCTAAACTGAAAAAAAAATAGCTTTTAATAAAAAAAAAAATGGGGATATTTATTATAGCAAAATGTACAAGATAATATATATAATTTTTTTTTTTTTTGTAATATACTGTGACCAGAGCAATGCCGTGTTAACATAGGGGAAGTCATCAGGATGTTTTCTTTTTACACATTATTATTATACAGGATTTATATAGCGCCAACAGTTTACGCAGCGCTTTACAATATAAAAAGGAGACAATACAGTTATAATACAAGAGGCTCAGAAGAGCTTACAATCTAATAGGGTGGGGCAGGTGGTACAAAAGGTTGTAACTGTGGGGAATGAGCTGATGGAAGTGGTAGAAGATTAGTTGGAGATGGGATGGGCTTTCCTGAAGAGATGAGTTTTCAGGGATCGCCTGAAGCACATTGATTGATTCATGAATTATATCACTAGTATAAGCAACCATTTTTACTGAATAAAAATGGATTAATTCAGTGTTTACTATTGCGGTTAGCATTAGCTAATCACATGGTACGGATGAGCTGTGTTTGGCCCTGTCTGTATCATGTGATTACTTTGGCCAATCGCAGCTAGCAACGCAATTGTACACAATGAATGGCATGAATCAAAGCCATTCATTGTTTACAGTTGTCATGTGATCACAGCGATCACATGGTCCCGCCAGCGGGCCGGGACATTGATCTGTCATTGGCTGTGGCTGGTGAACGCAGCGTATTCTGGGAGAACGTCAAAGGTCCCGCCGAGCCGTCATTTTACAATAGGCTGGGCAGGAAGTGGTTGTAAAGGGTGACGTTTTTTTAATCTTTTTAAACTTCAGTGTGCAGCTCTTTCCACAGCCCCCCCCCCCCCCCACAATATTTACCTGAGACTGATCCAGCAATGTGCAGGCGAGCCAAAGCTCTCTTGGGTCTCTGCCTCCTCATTGGCTGAGATGGAGCAGCATTTCCTCCCGCTGCTGTCAATCACAGCCAGTGAGGCAGGAGCAGGGGGGCTGGGCGGGGCTGAGTCACACTCAGTTTTATGGAAACCGAGAGCTAGTTTGGAAGCCTGTTCAAGCAAGCAGCTTGCTATGGAGGGGAATTCTGTAAGGGGGAAGAGCCCAGAGCGTCGGTGGGGGCCACGAGAAGCGGATCAGGGCTACTCTGTGCAAAACCATTGCCCAGAGCAGGTATGACGTGTTTGTTTGTTTTTTCTTCTTTACAAACACTTTAAATGATCTGACTCTTTCTATTCAGGAAACCTCATCATTGTGATACTCAACAAAATGTTTAGCAACATTAGTGGGATTATTTTTGTAATATCATAATAAATGATCTAATAAATGATCTCTTAACCACTTCAGCCCCGGAAGATTTGGCTGCTGAATGACCGGGCCATTTGTTGCAACGCTGTACCCAAACCCTGTGGTTTTTATTTTTAGCGCTATAAACAGAAGAGCGCCAATTTTGAAAAAAAAAAAAAAAACATTTTTTTTTTTTTTTTATATACGGTCGCCGCCACACCAGTTACTTAATGCTGTACAGCATTGATGACAAGAAAAAAATTGCTTTTTTTTTTTTTTATTGAATTTTCCAAAAAATTGTGACAAAAATGTACGACTTCAAAAAACTTGCCATGCCTCTTACTATATACATTGGACTGTGTTCTTTCCAAAAAAAAAGGTCATTTGGGGGATATTTGTACTTTTCTGCCTTCAAGAAATGAGTCAGTACATCAGGATTGATGTATTTTAAGTTAAATATATCGTAGTTTGTAAATTCTACAACTTTCCTACAGACTAAACACTGATTTGGGTTATTCTCACCCAAAAAATGTAACGGAATACATTTTGGCCTAAATTTATGAAGAACGATTATTTATTTGTAAAATTATATAACAAAGTAAAAACGCTTTTTTTTTTTTTTTTTCAAAATGTGTTCTGCCTTTTTTTTGTTTATTTAGCAAAAAATAAAATTAAAATAAAAACCCCAGTGGTGATAAAATACCACCAAAAGAAAGCTCTATTTGTGTAAAAAAATAAAAATGTAATGGAGTACAGTGTTGCAAGGCCGCGCAACTGCCATTCAAAGTGAGAGAGCGCTGAAAGCTGAAAATTGGCCTGGGCAGAAAGGGGGTGAAAGTGCCCAGTATTGAAGTGGTAAAAGAGAAGTGATGTATTTTTGCAATTGTACAAAAGATGTGTCATACTGGATATCTAACCATGTGTACTGGGATCCCTGATGGTTTGAACCATATTATGATACCTCTGTACACGTCTTGATTTTACACAGCTGCAGAGACAGATGTAAAACCATCGTTTATATGTGAATGGTAGATTAGTGTTGTTCCTTTTTACTCTTTTTTTTTTTTATTACCGGTACTCACTGTATTTTTGGGGTCAATCTTCCACTGTCTACTAAAGAGTAACTCCACTTCTGTGGGAAAAATAAATAAAAAATGAAAAAAGTTAATATAGCATGTACTTTACAAGTGCTACACAATTTTCACAGATTTTCCCAGAAGTCTGCACTAAGATACACATCAGATTTTAGGCATCCTCTGCAACAAAAACAAAATTTTTGGTGAGATACTTTAAAAGGGTTAAAAGAGAAGTTTTGGAATCAAAAATAACAGTCATACTCCCCTAGATGGCTGCAGCACTGATCCCAGCTGCATCTGTCCCCCACTGCCTCTACACCGAGAACTGAGTGATCAAACACTGCTGATCACTCAGTTCTCTGTCTTCAGTGAGCAGATAGCATTGACTGTCAGTCGTCGGTTCTCTGCCCCTCCAGCACTGCACTGCACTCACTGCACTGCCGGACTGTGGAGGGGGCGGGAGCTGCTGGTTCAGTCTCCCAATGTCTCGCTGAGAGGCTGATATAGCTGCTGGTCAGGCATCTGGGTGGATCCCGACATTAAAGTCAGGTTTGATCCAGAGCATGGACTGGGTGAGTGACATCAGCCAACAGTGGACTTTAGGCCACTGCCGACTGAAAACTGGTCACAGGAGTGCAGAATGAAGTGCACTCCTGAGATGCACAGGAGAGATAGGATGGAAATCACTTAGAGATAGTTCTTTAATCACTTGTAAAGGGATACAGACCCTGCATTTTCCTCATTAGAACACTGCAAGTGCATCAGATTCATAATGAAAAAGTCACTCCCATTCAGATTCACTTTGAACATTTTTTTCTTTGCTTGTTTGTTTTTGAGCAGACAAAGGTAGGAATTTGCAACAAAATGTGTAAAATCCTTGCTATGTACATGGATCATCCAGTGGGGATTGATTTATTTTGTCAAGAAAAGTGGAGGTCCTCTTAACAATATATTTGTGCATGCGATTTTCTTAATCCAACTATTCCCTATATATGTGATTTTTTTGAATCGATAGGATACAATGAGTTTTAAGCATTTGTTACCCCAACACTTCATATTCCTGAGATGAGCCTGCTGTACCATGTATTTATATGATAAAGTATCCTATTCTCTTTGAAATCCCTGGTGTTCCTGCCAGTACCTCTGGTTTCCTAATAAAAACTGACCACACTAAGCAGGAGAGCACACTGTGGCCAGTTCTCTAGCTATGCTGATAACTCAGTATGCTCTCCTCCAATGATCAGACTTGTCCTGACAAGCTCCCACTGCACAGCCATTCACTGGGAAGCTCGGTGTGCTGCTGCTGCTTCTCCTCCTCCTCCCGCCACTTCTTATACAGCTGAGAACAGAGGGAATGTGATCACTTATATCACTTTATATCTACACACAAATGTTTTGCCTTTCATTTCTATTTTTAAACAGAATGGGTTATTTTATAAGGTGATTGTTTACAATCACTTTAAGTTCTCAGGTTTTAATAGCATTTTGTAACTTTTTTATATATATATACAGTGGTGTGAAAAAGTGTTTGCCCCCTTCCTCATTTCCTGTTCCTTTGCATGTTTGTCACACTTAAGTGTTTCGGAACATCAAACCAATTTAAACAATAGTCAAGGACAACACAAGTAAACACAAAATGCAATTTGTAAATGAAGGTGTTTATTATTAAAGGTGAAAAAAAATCCAAACCATCATGGCCCTGTGTGAAAAAGTGATTGCCCCCTAAACCTAATAACTGGTTGGGCCACCCTTAGCAGCAACAACTGCAACCAAGCGTTTGCGATAACTTGCAATGAGGCTTTTACAGCGTCCTGGAGGAATTTTGGCCCACTCATCTTTGCAGAATTGTCCTAATTCAGTTACATTAGAGGGTTTTCGAGCATGAACGGCCTTTTTAAGGTCATACCACAACATCTCAATAGGATTCAGGTCAGGACTTTGGCTAGGCCACTCCAAAGTCTTCATTTTGTTTTTCTTCAGCCATTCGGTGGTGGACTTGCTGGTGTGTTTAGGATCATTGTCCTGCTGCAGAACCCAAGTTCGTTTCAGCTTGAGTACACGAACAGAGGGTCGGACATTCTCCTTCAGGATCTCTTGGTAGACAGCAGAATTCATAGTTCCTTTTATCACGGCAAGTCTTCCAGGTCCTGAAGCAGCAAAACAGCCCCAGACCATCACACTACCACCACCATATTTTACTGTTGGTATAATGTTCTTTTTCTGAAATGCAGTGTTCCTTCTACGCCAGATATACTTGGACACACCTTCCAAAGAGTTCCACTTTTGTCTCATCGGTCCACAGAATGTTGTCCCAAAAGTCTTGGGGATCATCAAGATGTGTTGTGGAGAAATTGAGACGAGCTTTGATGTTCTTTTTGCTCAGCAGTGGTTTTCTCCTTGGAACTCTGCCATGCAGGCCATTTTTGCCCAGTCTTTTCCTGATGGTGGAGGCATGAACGCTGACCTTAACTGAGGCAAGTGAGGCCTGCAGTTCCTTGGACGTTGTTGTGGGGTCTTTTGTGACCTCTTGGATGAGTCGTCGCTGCGCTCTTGGGGTAATTTTGGGCGGCCGGCCACTCCTGGGAAGGTTCACCACTGTTCCATGTCTTCGCCATTTGTGGATAATGGCTCTCACTGTGGTTCGCTGGATTCCCAAAGCTTTGGAAATGGCTTTATAACCCTTTCCAGACTGATAGATCTCAATTACTTTCTTTCTCAATTGTTCCTGAATTTCTTTGGGTCTCGGCATGATGTGTAGCTTTTAAGGATCTTCTGGTGGACCTTACTGTGTCAAGCAGCTCCTATTTAAGTGATGCCTTGATTGTGAACAGGTGTGGCAATAATCAGGCCTGGGTGTGGCTAGAGAAATTGAACTCAGGTGTGGACAACCACAGTTATAGTATGTTTTAACAAGGGGGGCAATCACTTTTTCACACAGGGCCATGATGGGTTGGATTTTTTTTTCACCTTTAATAATAAACACCTTCATTTACAAATTGCATTTTGTGTTTACTTGTGTTGTCCTTGACTATTGTTTAAATTGGTTTGATGTTCCGAAACACTTAAGTGTGACAAACATGCAAAGGAACAGGAAATGAAGAAGGGGGCAAACACTTTTTCACACCACTGTATATATATATAGTTAAAGCATACCTTCAGCCAAGAATAAATAAATAAATTAAGATTAAAACACAACCAGCTTTTGCTACAATATTCAGCTTCACTCTAGAGATTACCCCTGCAGTACTTTTTGCCTACAGCTCAAAGTCCTCAGTCAGATGGCCAGCATCATTCAATGCCAGTTCCTGTAAGCTCATCACCCAGCCTGTGACTAGAATGAGAAAGGAAGAGAAGCAGCACAGCCATGAGTTATCTCTCTGTCCCTCTGCTCTCTCCTCCTAGCAGCATTCTTGTTAGCCCACAAACTGATTGGCTTTTTGTGCTGCTTCTTTCTCTTACACTCCAGCCCTGCTGTACATGGACAGCATAGAGTAGGGTAGTAGGTAATGCAATCCATCATTATTTATGTAAAACTAAAATGATTTATAGTAAACCTGTCATACAAGCAATATGTGGGTCATCATTTCTGACCTTGATCTGAAAATGCAGGCTGCTTATGAAAGCCAAAGGGTGGAAATGACAGCCAGGTAACTGGCAGTTTTTAAGCAGTCATCGGCATTAGCAGCCATATTTTTCTCATGACAGTCTTAGTTTTTACATTTTCTGGAATAAAAATGTCATTGATTGGTCAGACACTTTCACTGCAGTCAGGGGTTTTCCAGTAATGAAATGATCTCGGCTTTATGTCATGAATACACAGATGAGTGTAGATGTACAGAGCTTCCTGTGGGGGTTAGGTAAACTTTCCAGCTGCGGAGGATGTATTCTGTCACTACACCACTTCATCCTTACAGTACAAGAGACTAGAATATATATCACATTCACCAGACTCAACAGTGTGAGGGTGGAAGAGAAAAACATCCATCTTTCAGATTTAGCCTATACTGTATATTCAAAGGTTCAGTCCATCCACAAATTAACCACTTGCTTACTGGGCACCTAAACCCCCTTCCTAACCAGGCCAATTTACAGCATTCAGCGCTGTCACACTTTGAATGACAATTGCGCGGTCATACAACACTGTACCCAAATTAAATTTTTATCATTTTTGTCACACAAATAGAGCTTTCTTTTGGTGGTATTTAATCACCACCGGGGGTTTTACTTTTTGCTAAACAAACAAAAAAAGACAAATTTTGAAAGAAAATTTAACCACTTGACAACCGGCCCATAGCCAAAAAACGGCTACAGGGCGGTTGCTTAACTCTGGGAGGGCGTACAATGACGTCCTCCCAGAATTCCCCTCTTGCGCGCCCCCTGGGATCACGGTAAACGGACGCTCGTCGCACCCGTTTACCACGCGATCACATGTAAGCAAACCGGCGTCATTTGATGACGCCGGTTCCTCTCTCCTCCTCTCTCTGTACCGATCAGTACAGTATGAGAGGAGAGGGGGGAGGGATCGGTGGCAGCAGTGCTGTGGGCGGGATCTGTAGTGCCCACAGCACTGCTCTGCAGTCACCACCGATCCATCCATCCATGCTCAGCCATCCCTCCATACCCTGCAATACACAGCAATAGCCTGCAGTGTATTGCTGGGTATTGCAGGGTATGGAGGGATGGCTGAGCATGGATGGATGGATACCCAGCAGTACTCTGCCATACCCTGCCATACCCGGCAATACTCTGCCATACTCTGCCATTCCCTGCCATATTCTGCGATACCCTGCCATTCCCTGCCATATTCTGTCATACCCTGCCATACCCTGCCATACTCTGCCATACTCTGCCATACCCAGCGATACTCTGCCATACCCAGCGATACTCTGCCATACCCAGCGATACTCTGCCATACCCAGCGATACTCTGCCATACCCTGCGATACTCTGCCATACCCTGCGATACTCTGCCATACCCTGCGATACTCTGCCATACCCTGCGATACTCTGCCATACCCTGCGATACTCTGCCATACCCTGCGATACTCTGCCATACCCTGCGATACTCTGCCATACCCTGCGATACTCTGCCATACCCTGCGATACTCTGCCATACCCTGCGATACTCTGCCATACCCTGCGATACTCTGCCATACCCTGCGATACTCTGCCATACCCTGCGATACTCTGCCATACCCAGCGATACTCTGCCATACCCAGCGATACTCTGCCATACTCTGCCATACCCAACGATACTCTGCCATACCCTGCGATACTCTGCCATACCCTGCGATACTCTGCCATACCATGCAATACTCGCTACGATCAAAGCCAGGATAGTTTTTTTATTTTATTTCAGGCTTTCCAGCCTAGAGGTGAGATGTGCGGTCTTATTGACCCCATATCTCACTGTAAAGAGGACCTGTAATGCCATATTCCTATTACAAGGGATGTTTACATTCCTTGTAATAGGAATAAAAGTGATCAAAACATTTTTTTTGGGGGAAAAAAAAAGTGTCAAACTAAAATAAATAAAGTAAAATGAACAGCGCCCCTGTCCCCGTGTGCTCGCATGCAGAAGCGAACGCATACGTAAGTCCCGCCCACATATGAAAACGGTGTTCAAACCACACATGTGAGGTATCGCTGCGAACGTTAGAGCGAGAACAATAATTTTGGCCCTAGACCTCCTCTGTAACTCAAAACATGTAACCAGTAAAAAATTTTAAAGCGCCGCCTATGGGGATTCTTAAGTAGCGAAGTTTGGCGCCATTCTGCGAGCGTGTGCAATTTTGAAGGGTGACATGTTAGATATCTATTTACTCGGCGTAACTTCATCTTTCACATTATGCAAAAACATTGGGCTAAATTCACAGTTTTGTTTTTTGTGTGCACAAAAATTTTTTATCCCAAAAAAACGCGTTCGAAAAATTGCTGCGCAAGTACCGTGCTAGATAAAATGTTGCAACGACCGCCATTGTATTCTCTAGGGTCTTTGCTAAAAAAACATATATAATGTTTTGGGGTTCTATGTAATTTTCTAGCAAATAAATGATGATTTTTACATGTAGGAGAGAAATGTCAGAATTGGCCTGGGTGCTCCAGAACACCTGATGGCGCTCCCTGCATGTTGGGCCTCTGTATGTGGCCACGCTGTGTAAAAGTCTCACACATGTGGTATGGCCGTACTCGGGAGTAATAGCAGAATGTGTTTTGGGGTGTAATTTGTGCTATGCATATGCTGTGTGTGAGAAATAACCTGCTAATATGACAATTTTGTGAAAAAAAAAAAAAAAAGAAAAAAAAATTCTTGATTTTGCAAAGAATTGTGGGAAAAAATTACAACTTCAAAAACCTCACCATGCCTCTTTCCAAATACCTTGGAATGTCTTCTTTCCAAAAAGGGGTCATTTGGGGGGTATTTGTACTTTTCTGGCTTGTTAGGGTCTCAAGAAATAAGATAGGCCGTCAGTACTTCAGGTGTGATCAATTTTCAGATATTGGCACCATAGCTTGTGGACTCTATAACTTTCACAAAGACCAAATAATATACCCCAATTTGTACTTATTTTTACCAAAGATATGTAGCAGTATAAATTTTGGCCAAAATGTATCAAGAAAAATTACAAATTTGCTAAATTTTATAACAGAAACGAAGAAAAATTCATTTTTTTTCCGAATTTTCAGTCTTTTTTCTTTTATAGCGCAAAAAATAAAAAACCCAACAGTGATTAAATACCACCAAAAGAAAGCTCAATTTGTGTGAAAAAAAGGACAACAATTTCATATGGGTACAGTGTTGTATGACTGAGTAATTGTCATTCAAAATGTGAGAGCACCAAAAGCTGAAAATTGGTCTGGTTATTAAGGGCGTTTAAGTGCCCAGTGGTCAAGTGGTTAAATAAAATGTTTTCATAGTTTGTTATAAATTTTAGCAAACAGGTAATTTTTCTCCTTCATTGATGGGCACTGATGAGGCCGCACTGATGGGCACTGATGAGGCCACACTGATGGGCACTGATGAGGCCGCACTGATGGGCACTGATGAGGCCGCACTGATGGGCACTGATGAGGCCGCACTGATGGGCACTGATGAGGCCGCACTGATGGGCACTGATGAGGCCGCATTGATGGGCACTGATGAGGCCGCATTGATGGGCACTGATGAGGCTGCACTGATAGGCCAGCACTGATATGTGGCACTGCTTTGCAGTACTGTGTCTGGAGTGTGCAGGACTGATGTCCTGTTTACTTCAGATGGTAGAAGGTAGAAAAAAAGCCAAAAGGCCCAACGCTGCGCTAGAAAGAGATGTAAGATCCTGAGATGAATCAGGTAAAAGAAGCTGCCAGCACCAAAAGTCTAGAATGCAAAACTTAAAAACATGAAAATAAAATACGGGTGCAGCGCTATACAGATGATAATCCCAATATTGGATATGACAATGAGGGAAAATTATACCAGTGATAATCCCAAACTTAGAAAAGAAAAAGTGAATATAACAACAAAATTAATAAAAACAATCAGGAAAAAAAATTGGAGTGGAATACCAACTCCAAAAAGTGCTAAAAATATTACTAAGAAGCACTAAATATACATACATAAATGGTAAACATACATATAATTACCATAAGTGATTTAGCATTAGAAAATTATTAAATAATTAATCTCAAAAACTCATATGTGAAGACAATCATATGTGAAAAACGATCTAAAAAGAGAAAACTAAAGCAAAGTCCCAAGAAAAAACTGAATGAACAGTCCCAATTGGATAATTATATAATGATAAAATAAACCAGTGAATCTTAGATGAATTGACAATAAAAAAATTGTGAGATAGGATCGCTCCTCCAAGCAGCTGAACACCTGAAGTGAGCAAATATTCTCCTTACCGACTCAGAAGACCAACAAAGTGGTCTCACCAGGCCCAGGGAATTCGGTCTCCCAAAAACCTATACAGGTGTATGAGAATCCTGGATCCGTTTCACTCAAAAGACATAAACAAGAAAGGCTCCCATAGTGTAGTACTTGAGTATAAAATGTAATAAGCTCAAAAAGATTGCACTTACAAGATATAGCTTGCTATGCGCGGTGTATCAAAAAGTGTCACAGTATTTTCGAATGGTGGCGTCTCCTAAAAGCTTCCTGTCTGCTGTAAACCATCACCTCCGAAGAGGAAAACGTGATGATGTCAGTGTCACAGGCTCCTCCCTACGCGTTCCGTCACAATAGGACATCATCTGGGGATTGGCTGCTCACAGCAGGCTTGGAGGAGGGATCCTATCTCACGATTTTTTTTTATTGTCAATTCATCTAAGATTCACTGGTTTATTTTATCATTATATAATTATCCAATTGAGACTGTTCATTCAGTTTTTTCACAACTTGGGACTTTGCTTTAGTTTTCTCTTTTTAGATCGTTTTTCACATATGATTGTCTTCACATATGAGTTTTTGAGATTAATTATTTAATAATTTTCTAATGCTAAATCACTTATGGTAATTATATGTATGTTTACCATTTATGTATGTATATTTAGTGCTTCTTAGTAATATTTTTAGCACTTTTTGGAGTTGGTATTCCAATCTATTTTTTTTCCTGATTGTTTTTATTAATTTTGTTGTTATATTCACTTTTTCTTTTCTAAGTTTGGGATTATCACTGGTATAATTTTACCTCATTGTCATATCCAATATTGGGATTATCATCTGTATAGCGCTGCACCAGTATTTTATTTACTTCAGATGGTAATCTGATTCTTTTTTTTTTTTCCTCACACTGTCAGCGCGAGGGAAAAAAAAAAAGCAGATTACCAGCTCTGTTTACATCACATGATCAGCTATCATTGCCTGACAGCTGATCACGTGGTAAGGGGCTGGGATCGGCCCCTTGCTCCGATCTGGGATCAGCCGAGTCTCATGTGCTTGCTGATCACAGAGCGAGCCGGCATCACATGCACACCCTCCGACAATTTAGGCCCGCGCTGTAGCCGTCTTTCGACTATAGCGCGGGCGGCAAGTGGTTAAAAGCTTCATTATAGCCTTACATCCCATTCACAATTAATGCGGCCTCAAAATCACGCTACTTCAGCGAGATTTCAAAGCCACAAGTCAGTGTGAATTTCATGTGTGGCCTGCATGAAGTCACACAGATGTCTATGCATGTCAAAAATAATGCAGGAACCTTTTTCAAATCGGTTCCCACTTCCATTCACTGGAGAACACAGCTTTTTTTTTCTAATTATATACATTACCTGCCAATATTCCACAAGAGAGCTAATGACGTCTTCAAACGTACTACTTTTAACATCCTGCAAGCAAGTGAAAATCAAAATGACTTTCCAATCAACAATTTAAATTTTTTGGATAGTAAAAGAAAAATCGCAAATGATGGGTTGTCCCCAGAAAAGTAATAGACAGAAATCTTCCAATAGGGACACTAGTTCTGGTGACCTGGGGGACCCCATGTAATTTCCTTATTTTGTAGGGATTTACTCTCACTTCCTGTTTGGTTATGGGACAGGAAGTAAAGGTAACTCTCCACAATGGGACACAGATGGCAAAAAAAAAAAACACGCTGACAGAGGTTGTAACCCTCCCATAATCTATCCAAAGGTATAAAAAAAAGTTTTGCCTTTAGATCTACTTTAATATCCAGTTATATTTAGTGCATTTAAAAATGCATCCAGCATTTTTTATTTTTTTTTTTAAACAATCTGAGCCGGTCAGTTTTCTCCAGAGGCTCTCATTGTAAGATGATCTCAAAATATTAGGTAGAAATGTAGAAAGAAAATAATTAAAAGGGAAAAAAGAATGAAAGAGGAATTTTGACTTACCTGTAAATTTCATATGTTGGAATACAGTACAGGACACAGGCAAGCATCCATACACAATGACTTATAGGCTCATTATTAGACATGTGCAATTCGTTTCGTTTTTTTTCGTTTTTCGTTTTTTTTTTGTTTTTTTCGTTCGTTCGTTTTCGTACGAATGAACGAATCGTTCGAATCAAACGAATCCGAATAATGAATCATACCAATCCGATTAACGAATCGTTCGCATCGAACGAATCCGAAAAACAACGAAAATCCGAAAAACCAAATTAGCAACAACGAATGTACGAATGAAGAAAATCCGAAAAACAAAAAAAGAACAACGAAAATGAACGAAAAAATTCGTACATTCGTAGCTTTTTTTTTTTGTTGAATTGGCAATTTTCTGTGTCTCTTACAATGGTGCTGCTTAACGTGCTTCGAATAGATTGAATGAAAAAATTCGTACATTCGTAACTTTTTTTTTCGATTCGTAACCTTTTTTTTTTTTTTGTTGAATTGGTAATTTTCCATGTCCCTTACAATGGTGCTGCTTAACGTGCTTCGAATAGATTGAGCGAAAAAAATTCGTACATTGTGTATCCATAACTGCCACTATTTATAGAAATGTGTCCATAACTGCCACTAGATGTAGAAATGTATCCATAACTGCCACTAGATAGAGAAATGTGTCCATAACTGCCACTAGATGTAGAAATGTATCCAGAACTGCCACTAGATATAAAAATGTATCCATAACTGCCACTAGTTATAGAAATGTGTCCATAACTGCCACTAGATGTAGAAATGTATCCAGAACTGCCACTAGATAGAGAAATGTGTCCATAACTGCCACTATTTATAGAAATGTGTCCATAACTGCCACTAGATATAGAAATGTGTCCATAACTGCCACTAGATAGAGAAATGTATCCATAACTGCCACTAGATATAGAAATGTATCCATAACTGCCACTAGATATAGAAATGTATCCATAACTGCCACTATTTATAGAAATGTGTCCATAACTGCCACTAGATATAGAAATGTATCCATAACTGCCACTATTTATACAAATGTGTCCATAACTGCCACTATTTATAGAAATGTATCCATAACTGCCACTAGATAGAGAAATGTATCCATAACTGCCACTATTTATAGAAATGTGTCCATAACTGCCACTAGATGTATAAATGTATCCAGAACTGCCACTAGATATAGAAATGTATCCATAACTGCCACTATTTATAGAAATGTATCCATAACTGCCACTAGATAGAGAAATGTGTCCATAACTGCCACTAGATAGAGAAATGTGTCCATAACTGCCACTATTTATAGAAATGTATCCATAACTGCCACTATATAGAGAAATGTATCCATAACTGCCACTATTTATAGAAATGTATCCGTAACTGCCACTAGATAGAGAAATGTATCCATAACTGCCACTAGATGTAGAAATGTATATATAACTGCCACTATTTATAGAAATGTGTCCATAACTGCCACTATTTATAGAAATGTATCCATAACTGCCACTAGATAGAGAAATGTATCCATAACTGCCACTAGATAGAGAAATGTATCCATAACTGCCACTATTTATAGAAATGTGTCCATAACTGCCACTAGATGTATAAATGTATCCATAACTGCCACTAGATATAGAAATGTATCCATAACTGACACTATTTATAGAAATGTATCCATAACTGCCACTAGATAGAGAAATGTATCCATAACTGCCACTAGATATAGAAATGTGTCCATAACTGCCACTAGATATAGAAATGTATCCATAACTGCCACTAGATAGAGAAATGTATCCATAACTGCCACTAGATGTAGAAATGTATCCATAACTGCCACTATTTATAGAAATGTGTCCATAACTGCCACTAGATAGAGAAATGTATCCATAACTGCCACTATTTATAGAAATGTGTCCATAACTGCCACTAGATGTATAAATGTATCCAGAACTGCCACTAGATATAGAAATGTATCCATAACTGCCACTATTTATAGAAATGTGTCCATAACTGCCACTAGATAGAGAAATGTGTCCATAACTGCCACTAGATATATAAATGTGTCCATAACTGCCACTAGATATAGAAATGTGTCCATAACTGCCACTAGATATAGAAATGTGTCCATAACTGCCACTAGATAGAGAAATGTATCCATAACTGCCACTAGATAGAGAAATGTATCCATAACTGCCACTAGATATAGAAATGTATCCATAACTGCCACTATTTATAGAAATGTATCCATAACTGCCACTATTTATAGAAATGTATCCATAACTGCCACTAGATAGAGAAATGTATCCATAACTGCCACTAGATGTAGAAATGTATCCATAACTGCCACTAGATGTAGAAATGTATCCATAACTGCCACTATTTATAGAAATGTATCCATAACTGCCACTATTTATAGAAATGTATCCATAACTGCCACTATTTATAGAAATGTATCCATAACTGCCACTAGATATAGAAATGTATCCATAACTGCCACTATTTATAGAAATGTATCCATAACTGCCACTAGATATAGAAATGTATCCATAACTGCCACTAGATATAGAAATGTATCCATAACTGCCACTAGCTAGAGAAATGTATCCATAACTGCCACTAGATATAGAAATGTATCCATAACTGCCACTAGATAGAGAAATGTATCCATAACTGCCACTAGATATAGAAATGTATCCATAACTGCCACTAGATATAGAAATGTGTCCATAACTGCCACTAGATAGAGAAATGTATCCATAACTGCCACTATTTATAGAAATGTATCCATAACTGCCACTAGATATAGAAATGTGTCCATAACTGCCACTAGATATAGAAATGTGTCCATAACTGCCACTAGATATAGAAATGTATCCATAACTGCCACTATTTATAGAAATGTATCCATAACTGCCACTAGATATAGAAATGTGTCCATAACTGCCACTATTTATAGAAATGTATCCATAACTGCCACTAGATATAGAAATGTATCCATAACTGCCACTAGCTAGAGAAATGTATCCATAACTGCCACTATTTATAGAAATGTATCCATAACTGCCACTAGCTAGAGAAATGTATCCATAACTGCCACTATTTATAGAAATGTATCCATAACTGCCACTAGATAGAGAAATGTATCCATAACTGCCACTAGATATAGAAATGTATCCATAACTGCCACTAGATATAGAAATGTATCCATAACTGCCACTAGCTAGAGAAATGTATCCATAACTGCCACTAGATATAGAAATGTGTCCATAACTGCCACTAGATATAGAAATGTATCCATAACTGCCACTAGCTAGAGAAATGTATCCATAACTGCCACTAGATATAGAAATGTGTCCATAACTGCCACTAGATAGAGAAATGTATCCATAACTGCCACTATTTATAGAAATGTATCCATAACTGCCACTAGATATAGAAATGTATCCATAACTGCCACTAGCTAGAGAAATGTATCCATAACTGCCACTAGATATAGAAATGTATCCATAACTGCCACTAGATATAGAAATGTATCCATAACTGCCACTAGATAGAGAAATGTATCCATAACTGGAGAACACAGCTTTTTTTTTCTAATTATATACATTACCTGCCAATATTCCACAAGAGAGCTAATGACGTCTTCAAACGTACTACTTTTAACATCCTGCAAGCAAGTGAAAATCAAATCAAAATTACTTTCCAATCAACAATTTAAATTTTTTGGATAGTAAAAGAAAAATCGCAAATGATGGGTTGTCCCCAGAAAAGTAATAGACAGAAATCTTCCAATAGGGACACTAGTTCTGGTGACCTGGGGGACCCCATGTAATTTCCTTATTTTGTAGGGATTTACTCTCACTTCCTGTTTGGTTATGGGACAGGAAGTAAAGGTAACTCTCCACAATGGGACACAGATGGCAAAAAAAAAAAACACGCTGACAGAGGTTGTAACCCTCCCATAATCTATCCAAAGGTATAAAAAAAAGTTTTGCCTTTAGATCTACTTTAATATCCAGTTATATTTAGTGCATTTAAAAATGCATCCAGCATTTTTTTTTTTTTTTTAAACAATCTGAGCCGGTCAGTTTTCTCCAGAGGCTCTCATTGTAAGATGATCTCAAAATATTAGGTAGAAATGTAGAAAGAAAATAATGAAAAGGGAAAAAAAGAATGAAAGAGGAATTTTGACTTACCTGTAAATTTCATATGTTGGAATACAGTACAGGACACAGGCAAGCATCCATACACAATGACTTATAGGCTCATTATTAGACATGTGCAATTCGTTTCGTTTTTTGTTTTTTTTTCGTTTTTTTCGTTCGTTCGTTTTCGTACGAATGAACGAATCGTTCGAATCGAATGAATCCGAATAATGAATCATACCAATCCGATTAACGAATCGTTCGAATCGAACGAATCCGAAAAACAACGAAAATCCGAAAAACCAAATTAGCAACAACGAATGTACGAATGAAGAAAATCCGAAAAACGAAAAAAGGAAAAACGAAAATGAACGAAAAAATTCGTACATTTGTAGCTTTTTTTTTTGTTGAATTGGTAATTTTCCGTGTCCCTTACAATGGTGCTGCTTAACGTGCTTCGAATAGATTGAACGAAAAAATTCGTACATTCGTAACTTTTTTTTTCGATTCGTAACTTTTTTTTTCGGTTCGTAACTTTTTTTTTTTTGTTGAATTGGTAATTTTCCGTGTCCCTTACAATGGTGCTGCTTAACGTGCTTCGAATAGATTGAACGAAAAAATTCGTACATTCGTAACTTTTTTTCGATTCATAACTTTTTTTTTTTTTGTTGAATTGGTAATTTTCCGTGTCCCTTACAATGGTGCTGCTTAACGTGCTTCGAATAGATTGAACGAAAAAATTCGTACATTCGTAACTTTTTTTTTCGATTCGTAACTTTTTTTTTTTTTTGTTGAATTGGTAATTTTCCATGTCCCTTACAATGGTGCTGCTTAACGTGCTTCGAATAGATTGAACGAAAAAATTCGTACATTCGTAACTTTTTTTTCGATTCGTAACTTTTTTTTTCGATTCGTAACTTTTTTTTTTCGATTCGTAACTTTTTTTTCGATTCGTAACTTTTTTTTTCCGATTCGTAACTTTTTTTTTCGATTCATAACTTTTATTTTTTTTTGTTGAATTTGTAATTTTCCGTGTCCCTTACAATGGTGCTGCTTAACGTGCTTCGAATAGATTGAACGAAAAAATTCTTACATTCGTAACTTTTTTTTTTCGATTCGTAATTTATTAAAATGTAATAATAGCACACATTACATAAAATTATGAATTATGCTCCGATTACGGATCTACGAATGAAACGAATAAATGAAAATGAAACTAACGAAAAAACGAATCAACGAAAAAATAACTCTTACGAATGTACGAATCGTTACGAATACGAACACCGACGACTTACGAATGTACGAATCGTTACGAATCAACGGAAACGAAAAAAAAACGAATTTTTTTCGCAAACGAAAAAAACGAAACGAAAATAAACAAATTTTTTTGTTGTGCATATGTCTACTCATTATCTGGTGATTTGACAATGGCAAGCTTAACCCTATCCACTCCATGAGTCCTCAGGTTTGTAGCAACCAATGCAGAGTAACAAGCTAAGTGTGGAATGGGAATGTACAGGTAAGTCAAAAGTTCTCTTGTAAAGTACAGGACACAGACAAGTTATTCATACACCATGGGATGTCTCAAGGCAATGAATACAAGGGTGGACAACAACTAGGCAACAGAACTGTGCCAACAGGCCTAAAAGCAGCAGGAGTAAAACCCCAGGTTCAGAGTGCTGCGGCAAGAACCTTGCAGCCATCAGCAGAAGATTGAACATGCACCTGGTAAAACTTAAAAAAAAGATGAACAGAAGACTAGGTGGCTGAGGCGGTGCTGCCTGATACAAGAAACACCTTGAATAAAAGGTTTTTAAGATGAAATTCAAAGTTAGAGGCCTTTGGAAAAGGACGGTAAAGGCCAAAACTTACCCTTTTAGGGTGCTGAGAGCTAAATGGTGGTCAAGACCTGTTCAAAGTAATCTCTGCGCTTAAATTTACTGTGCTCACACCAGGTAAAGTAAGATTTTCAGGTATGACAATAAATCTTCCTAGATGTGGCTTTTCTTGCCTTCAGCAAGGTAGCAATCACAGGCTCAGGTGTCCCTTTAGAACTCCAAGATGTTAATGGAGAGTTTTGCCTCCACCCTTGACCATGTTCCTTGGACTGTCAAGGAGTGGAAGATTCCTCCCCAACCTGATAGACTTGTGTCTGTTGTAAGTACCCTCCAATTGTAGGGAAGTAAGGATTTTACCACTTTTAAGCTGGCCATAGAGAGATCAAAATTTGTCCGATTTAGCAGTGATCGGATGAATTTTCTAACCATCTATGGCCGTTCTTATTCATGAGAGGTTGTTCTAATGACGACTTCTCAAGAATGCACTTTTTGGGACAAAAATGTCAACACTGTAACCAATTGGTGTATTATGACAGTGGAGGAGTCCCCACTGTCAGAATACAATAGTACAGCTGGGAGGATTCCTTAATCCACCTCGCTTGTGTGAATGGGGGAATTTTTCGATCATCCCACTGACTGATTTGAAAACAAATGACCATTGCTTTAAAAATAAAGGGGTGGTCCACCAGGACAAGGAGTTTTTGGGGTTAGAAGCATGGGTAGATCCAAGGAAAGGGCCTGATTTTTCCATGCTGATAGAATGTTTAAAAAAGCTCCATAAAACACACAGGAGGGCATAGACACCTCAAGGATTACCACAGACAAGTTTTTTAAACCCACAAAGACATATGAATACTCACATGCCAATAAAAAACATCAAACAAAGCTGATATACTCCAGCTTAGATGCAGTGAGCCTCATCCTAGTACCAAAATGGTTGGATGGCTGACACGTTTCGGGGGCCATGCCCCTTTCCTCAGTATTGCCTCGATGGAGGCAACCATTAGATCCAGAACTCTTAGCGAATCTCACTCTGGGATTTCTCTTGGGTCACAGCTGTCTAGTATGAGCTCTTAGATCAAGGGCTTTCTTTTCTGGAACAAAGACCTTCATCTGAGATATATTTAAGATGAGGTCCAGATACTCTAGGTGCAGAGAAGGCTGGAGAGCAAATGTTATTGAAGTTTTCACCCAGCCAAAATCATGAAGCAGTTGAATTGTCTTTTGGACATTTGCTGAGAATTGCAAGGGATCTGTATCCTTCAGGAGAAGATCATCTATATAGTGTGTCATCTTAATACCCCAAGTTCTGAGAAGGGTAAGCAAGGGTGGTAGGATCTTTGTGAACAACCTGGAAACAGAGAACAGGTCAAAAGGCAAAGCGAAAAACAGAAGGTGATTTTCTGCAACTGCAAATCATAAAAATCACAGATGTGGAGTGTTAATTGGAACACGTAGATAGGCATCTTAGATTGGTCTCAGAGAGGCAATTATTGACCTTGCTGATTCCGTACGAAATGCCGTAATGCAAAGGAATTTGTTGAGGGATTTTAACAGGATAGGATGGATACCTCTGTTGGGCTTGGGTACCATGAACAGGTTTGAGTAGAATTACTTAAACCTGTCTTGTTGTGGTATTGCTACAATGACTCTCTGGGACAAGAGGTGGTTCAGGGCCTTTTGCAAATCTGACTATCCTTTGACAGTTTTTGGTTGATTGGAAAGAAAAAAAAGCAGTGAGATGGTATCATACGATTTGAATTATAGCTTTGTAACCTTTGGAAACCAAAAAACTGAACCCACAGGTCTGGGATGTCTGTGACCTAGAGAAATGCAAAGTGCAATAGACACTCCCCCACCCTTAGGAGTGAGGGTGCCGCTAATTCTTCTGAAGAGAGCTTTGGAGAGGCCTTGGTGGTGTTTGTAATTAAAGTCTTGTGCTGAAAGGAAGGACTGAAATTAGGTTTAGAAGTCGAAGCCTGGGAAGAGTGTGGAGGTGCTCTGCATTTAGAGGAGCTAGGAGCTCCTGAAGAGGTTGGTTTTGTGACATTTCTCTGAGGAAGCTAAACTTCCACCTGTGACCTCTTTAATAAATTTGGTCAAGTGCTTTATCAAATGGATGTATTCCTTGGAAAGGTTGGTGGGGTAACACCCCTTCCCCTGCTCTCCTCCACAGGCATCACGGCTGCTTCCGTTTCCTCCCTCCTCGGCGGCCAAACGGGAAACTGGTCTCAGACCCGCTTCCTGATTGTCTGGGAGGAGAATCAGTGTAAAAATAGCCCAACCCTTTTTTTTTAAGCCTATTAGAGCCTCTGGCTCTAATCACATGCTTCAAAAAAACACCCCTCCTATTGGAATCCATGCATCCGGCGTCCTGTATGTAGATCAGGAGGCCGAACGCATGGATTGGGGGGACAGCCCGCCACTGCATGACCCTGAAAATCAGATTCATGTTGATTGTTCATTGTTCTAGCCTAGTTAGCTGTTGTTTGACATAAATAGCAGCAAGAGCTGGTTGGGCGGCTGGGCCTGTTAGGTTAACTAAGGTTGCCCCTTATTATCGTACAGTGGGGTGGCTCATTCCTCTTAGTTTGCTGGGGAATCAATACCTTGACTACTGCCCCTAAAATATAACCTGCTGAAAATAAATATATGTGCTGTATAATCAGATGATACCAAAACAATAATATCGCTGAAAAAAATTATTAAAAAATAAAAATAAAATTTGGTGCACTACAAGTCCCAGCTTGTAAAGAAAAAAATGGCGGAAAATAAACGATAAAGTCCACAATCTGGAACAATGAAGAGCATAATGCTCTGGAATAAGTGAAGGTGAGTAGAAATATTCAGGAATCTTTGTGTTGATCACAGTGATGATCCGTGCAGGCAGTGCTCTGTGCTGACTTCAGGGGTGCACCCTACTAGTTCCCCCAGCCTCTCACCTCTATTTGCGGCCCCTACAGGCCTAGTGGAGCAGATAGCCTCTAAAGTGGCAAGCCTGGTCACTTTCCGGGTCCTCCTTCTTATGGGCTCCTATGGGCTCCTATAGGCTTCTATGGGCTCCTATGGACTCCTACTCCGATCCAAAAAGGCACTCCAGGGGTAAGGGGTCACTCACGGGTTAGATCAGCATGTAGGGGTTAAAGGTACAAAGAAGCGCTCCAATGTGTAGTAAAAAACAGGTTTATTGAAACAAAAATAAGTGGATATTATTTTTGTTTCAATAAACCTGTTTTTTACTACACATTGGAGCGCTTCTTTGTACCTTTAACCCCTACATGCTGATCTAACCCGTGAGTGACCCCTTACCCCTGGAGTGCCTTTTTGGATCGGAGTAGGAGTCCATAGGAGCCCATAGAAGCCTATAGGAGCCCATAGGAGCCCATAAGACCAGGCTTGCCACTTTAGAGGCTATCTGCTCCACTAGGCCTGTAGGGGCCGCAAATAGAGGTGAGAGGCTGGGGGAACTAGTAGGGTGCACCCCTGAAGTCAGCACAGAGCACTGCCTGCACGGATCATCACTGTGATCAACACAAAGATTCCTGAATATTTCTACTCACCTTCACTTATTCCAGAGCATTATGCTCTTCATTGTTCCAGATTGTGGACTTTATCGTTTATTTTCCGCCTTGACTACTGCCCCTATTGCTCTATGGTAGCCCCAGTAGCTACCCAGTAGTCCTCTGAAGGACTGATGGGACAGCATTGACATTGTTTTTAATGCGATTTTAACTTGCAGCTGTATATGTAACTTTTAATTACACATTTAGTTACTCTGAGTCTGTACATGGCACTCTTGAGGAGGAAGGTTACTTCAAAACACGTCGGCTGCCTTACCAGTTGACTATCCATGTGATTCAAAGGCTGCCTTAGATGGCATGCTGTTATGCTGCAAGCCATATTGTGTAATACTTCATACATAGCCACATCCATTTTTACTGTTTTGCATCAATAAAATTGTAACTTTTTATTACGGTATATACTTTTCTTTGTGTTTACATGTAGCCCACAATAGCCCCATTTGGGTAGAGGTAATCTTTTGTTTTAGAAGTGTTCTAGGGATGATGGCTACATATTAGCACCATATTCTACCACTTTTTCTTGAAAAAAGTCATTATTTGTCGGGATTCATATCATGGGACAGAGAGCCACCATTTCCATCTGTGTGATCACACACTCAGACAGGCTTACACAGGCTTGCACAGATGTTATCAAACTTTCCTGAAAGCAGTATGTGGGCTGATGTTGCTGACCTCCTTCTGAAAGTAAAAAAAGGAACTTTGCAAAGTGAAGTTCCGTTAGCTTAGTGAATGAGGTTAAGCTGTTCTGTGCAATCAGCTAATCAATCATATGCGAGTAAAAATCCTTTTCTTTTCCATGTGCCTTGCACATGTTTAGGAATTTTTTGCAAAGAAATTTTCATTTTGGTTTACCTCCAAAAATAAAACTACTTTTACTTTTAACTACTTCTTTAGCATAATAATTCCATTGAATATAATAATTGTCCAGGGTCCATATGCATTAAAAACAAAGAGAAATTAATGAGGCGGGCCTTTTTTGTTTATCTACTCATTCGTGGCCCTACTTAGCCCTTTCAAGCCAGAGGCATAGCATGGGCTTCCAGATTATGTGATCACTGTGATTGGCTGTCCAAGTAATCAAGTGATCAGGAATCTGTCTCACCAGCTGTCCATGACAGTGCAGTCACAGTACTGGGGTCCATTTACTATTTTTTTTATACAGCTCTGTCTCCACCTCTTGTCATAACATGAATAGTACGGTATGGCTCCATTCATACCTGAGCGTAACAATTTACTGTCCGTTTTGCAGCTTTTTACAAGCGTTTTTTGGAGGCCTATTACAAGTGTTTTACAGCTTCAGGCGTTTTTGTTTAGCCAATAGAAAGCACTAGGGGAGAAGGTGGAGAGCTGCTGTTTGAGCAGATAACAAGTGACAAAAGGCTCCTAAAACGCTCAAGTCAGGCGTTTCAATTGAAGTCTATAGGGCAAAAACCGATTATAATATGCCAAAAAGAAACTTGTGTACTTTGAGTGACAGGCGTTTTGCTTCAGGTGACAGAATGCTCATATGTAAACAGGGACAATTGTTGAAAATCGCTCAGGCGTGAACAGGTTTCTAAAATCATAAACTATGAAAAAGTGCATTGAACAGTCCTTAGATGAATATGAAAAGTCCCAACCATCCAACAAAGTGCTTTTGGTGACGTCATTTCCGGAGATCACAAAGCAGTAGTGCTTCCAAGTCTACATGCAGTTTCTTGTTTTATTAATTTGAGTGTAATGGCAACTTTGTTTACGCTACACTACACTGGTTTCGTATTTCGTATTTATCGGTGTATCACCTTCACTTTAAGAGGGAAGTTTCATGAAAAAAAAAAAAATTTAAATAAAGAACTGTGAAGCAAAATAAGGGTCAGTGCCCATCAATGCAGCCTAAGCAGTGCCCATCTGCAGCCTCACCATTGCCATGAATGCAGCCTCTGAATGCAGCCTCTCCATTGCCATGAATGCAGCCTCACATGTGCCATGAATGCAGCCTCACATGTGCCATGAATGCAGCCTCACATGTGCCATGAATGCAGCCTCACATGTGCCATGAATGCAGACTTACCATCGCCACCAGAGCAGCCTGATCAATGCCATTTGCAGCCCCGGAGGGGACAGGGAGGGGGGGGGGGAGACGAGCTCCGACAGATTACATACAGGGGAATCTCCGGCTTACTCAGCGGCCTCTTTAATACAAAGTCCCGCCTCCTATGATAGACAGAACAGTCATCCAATGGCAGCCCAGTAGACAGGACTTCCTATTACAGACACTGCAGAGTAAACAGGAGATTCTCCTTTATGTAATCTGACGGCACTTGTCCCACCCCATCCCTGTCCCCTCCGAGGCAGCGTCGATAAATACGGTATGAGGGCCACAAAATATATATATATATATATATATATATATATATATATATATATATATATATATATATATATATATATCGAAATAACCAGGGGGGCCGTATTAAACCGCAACGCAGGCCGCAATTGGCCCGTGGGCCGGACATTGGACATGCCTGGCCTAGGCAATCCGAGAAGAAGTGGAAGCAGCTACTTGTCAAAACTAGGTACCTGCTCCCTAAGGAAAAAAATGTAACATCCAAAAGTGGAAGGGGAGAGGTGGTAAGTGGAGGAACAGTGGAACTTCAGAACTTCCCTTTTTAGGAGAAGTTCCGCTTTAACCACATGCCGACCAGGCCATAGCCGAAAGACGGCTACAGCGCGGTCGGCTTATTCTGGGTGGACGTCCGTAGGACGTCCTCCCAGAAACTTGCTCCCGCGCGCCCCCTGGGGCACGCACTTGGGAACATCCGTGACCGCCGGGTCCCGAGGACCTGGCGCATCACGGATCACGGTAAGCGGCTGCTGATAGCGGCCGTTTACCACGTGATCACTCCGTCAAATGACAGAGCGATCACATGTACACAAACCGGCATCACGTCATGACGGCGATTCCTCCCTCCCCTCTCTGTACCGATCGCTACAGTGAGAGGGGAGAAGCGGAGAGGGGGAGAGATGGGACCAGCGCTGTGGGCTGGATGTGTAGTGCCCACAGCGCTGGTCAGTGCCAGCAGTGTGCAATACACTGCCACCACTGTGCAATACTCTGCCAGCATTGTGCAATACTCTGCCAGCACTGTGCAACACTGCAACACTGCAATACTCGGCCAATACTCTGCCAATAAATTTTAATAGAAACAAAGAATTTTAGTTTTTTACTGAATTTTCAGTCTTTTTTGATTTATAGCGCAAAAAATAAAAAAACCATCGGTGATTAAATACCACCAAAAGAAAGCTCTATTTGTGTGAAAAAAAGGACAAAAAATTAATTTGGGTACAGTGTTGCATGACTAAGTAATTGTCATTCAAAGTGTGAGAGCACCGAAAGCTGAAAATTGGTCTGGTTAGGAAGGGGGTTTAAGTGCCCAATGGGTAAGTGGTTAAACTATTTTCCAAAATTTTTGTTACTGGACCTTTACCACGCTTACTCTCAATTATGTACTTAGACCAGCAGGGCTTCACCTCAAACAGAGAGGCCAAAGACAACATAACAAGGGTGATAAATGGCATACATCTTGCAAAACTCCACAATAAACTGTTTTGCCTACTATCCAGAGATGCAGAAGGGGCCTTTGACATTGTTGATTTCTTCACAATCACCATAGAACATATAGGTCTTAACAGTAACATGAAACAGTAGATAAATGCAGTCTATTCTGACCATACGGCAGAGTTAATGAATCCCTTTTAACTTTTTTCATGATGAAGGAAGGAACGAGACAGGGTTGTCCTTTTTCACTATTTACCTTTATATCAAATCTAGAGCCCTTCCTTAGACATATCAGGCAAAACTTAAACATCACTGGACTACCAACCAAAGTAGCCCATCACAAAGTGGTGACATATGCCTATAAATGGGCCAAATACAGTCAGCTGTCCAAATTTAAAATGACCCTATGGAAGTCATAGGCTCTATATTCCAAATCACCTTCTGCTTAACCCTAAATTATTCTTTGCCTTCGGTTGGGCTGACAAATGTATCACTTACCTTGATACAATTATCAGTCCATTTACCTTACATCACTTTGAAGTTAACCCACCCCCCCACGGGTGAATAGAGTTAGAGAAATAGACCAAAGATACCTTCACTTGGTTTTGGAGATTTGCTATTCTTAAAATGTCTATCCTCTTGTGCCTAATGTACCTTTTCCAGAAATTACCAATAAGTTCTCAGCTTCATTTCTTAACACAGTTCGTACAGAATTTACAAAATTGTGGGGGGGAATAAACCTACCAGTATGAATTGCAGGCTTCTCTCTTATCTTAAACTACATGGAAGTATAGGCTTCCCAGACCCCATTAAATACTACCATGCAAGACACCTAGCAAAGACTGTAGACTGGTGTAGACACCAAAAACACAAATAGTGGGTGACAATGGAACAAACAGCTCCAGCATCTTTATGCAATGTATCCCATGGTTGGCAAGACTTCACAACAGACAATTAAGTTAAGACCCCTCCATAGAACCGGCCTTACAGGTAGCGATTATTACAAACTTTAATTCCTCCACTACCAAAAACACCACTGGCAGGACTGACCCCAGTACTTAGCAAACCAGACTTTAAAAAAATATTTTACTACCCAGTTTCACATTATCTTCATTTACTCCATGTCGCTCCCATTTGTATCAGTACAGCATCTCATCTAAAGCATCTGTTATAAATATATACCAACTGTGCCCTTATTGCAATGTGACCTCTATATAGTTAAATAAAGAATTGACAAAAAACAAAAAATTTGATCTGCCTACAGTAAACTGAAAACTGACCAGTTGCTGCAGGTCATTCTGTTCGGTTCTTAGTGAATGAGCCTCCCTAAACTGTTCAAGATATTGCTTCTATTCTCTAAGGGCTTAAATAGACAGGTATAAACATTTCTAGTCACCCAGCACCCTAAAAAGACAGGTCAATAGTCTGAATTTGTCTGTAACACATTTCTAATGTACCTGTGTAGTGTGGTGGTGATTAGCATGTTGCCTTCTACGTCTTGATGTTCTGCGACCATGGAGGAGAGAGTATTTTGTCATTAATGTTACATTTTCCCTTCTTCATCGACTATAAAGTTGAATAAATATACTCCAAATGTTTGTTAACAAAACCCATTTACAACCCCTCAAGTGGAAATGTACTCACATGTTAACGAAAGTCCATGTTAACAGACCCGCCAAGAGGTTTAAATAAAAAGTAACAGAAGGGAAGAAATTCTTACCGTTCCTGGAAAAAAATATTTCCCAGGCTCCCCCAGTACTGGCCATGTGAACACAAGCCTAAACCAAATGGTCTTTACCTTTGTTGAAAGAAGTGTCAGAGTTCAATTAAGCTGGTACTCACCATCAGCAGAGATGAGCTGACTAAAAACCTAGGCTTTAAATCATTTAACCAACACTGGAGGGCCATTGTTTCTAGGAAAGATCGCTATATTTTAGTCTCTCAATTACTCCCTAATGATCCATCGCATTATAATATATAAATTGCTTCAAGTAAACATCTGAGAATTGGTCTCCTTTTGAAAATGAGTAAAGAGCTGCATTTCAGGTCCAAGAAATTTCACTGGTTGTCCAAATATTGGTGACTGGATTTATAACCAATGGTATAGGCAGTCATTTTAGGTTGAATGAGAGCCCAGGCAGTTCTATAGCTCATAATGCCTTTGTGACCCTATACAATTTTGCACCATCCCTTAGTTAGTTAGTAACAGGATAACAACAGGTTTTTGGTGGAATCAATGGTGTTTTAGCCACTCACGCAGAGGGGACAGAAGACAGGACTGGAAGATCTCCCCAGTCCTGCAGTTTAGCAAATTATGCTTGCTGACCCAAGCAGGGGTGACCCGAAAGGGCAAAGTGCACTTAAAACGAAGGGCTTTAATATTCCATCCAGACTTTGATGTTTTGCAGCAGTCCACCACAGCCTTTTTTGTCAGCTGAGAACCCTGCAAGCAAGATAGAAATTCCTACAAAATACACTTAATGTATTCTACACTTCTACAATATAGTAAAAGCCTAATGTTTTTAAACTGCCACCAGTTAAACTGAAACCTGCCTTGAAGTGGCAATATAAAAAAAAAAGAAAAAAGCAGTTACACAGCACATCCTTCAACTCACAATGCCTCATATGTAAAATTACTGGTTTCCGATTGTCATGGATTAAACAATACTCATATTAAAAGGTAAAATTATCTCCCATTGGGCTCCCTATTTTATTTGAGCTCAACATGCCTTCTCTAAGAGTACATTTTACAAGTTCAGGGGGCATGTCTGCCCTTTAAAGTAAACTCCAAGCAACAGTTTGACCTTTTGGTTAACAAAAAAAAAAAAGAATATTTTAGATTAAAGCGGTTCTGCACCCATCCCATGAACTAAGTCTCTATGGCTTCTCTATCATGTAAGATGACAGAATTGATGGTTCAATTCTGCATCTTTTAAGCTTACCTTTCATGATGGCTTCATCTGTTTTCTTCTCCCTGCGGGGGTGGGCGGGCTCTCAGCGGGCGTCATTTCCTCTTCATTTTGCTGTGTCTCCTGGGATCTCGTGTGATCAATCCCAGGAGACATTTCGGGGGTTCCGATGCAAAATCTCGCGTTATTTGCATGGCGTGATGTCATTACGTCACCCGTTGTCATGGTAACCGTCCCGTCCCGATTAAGCCACTCATAGCTGTGAAGCTACAGAGCATGCGCGGGAACCGGCAATGAATGCTGGTAGGGGAAAAAGAAGGGAACCAGGAAGTGCTTGCTTGTGGGCTTCAAATGCCCACAAGCAAAATGACATTGGTCAGTAGATGTTTTTATAACGAATCTTTCTACAGAAAAACGGACGTAGGAACGCTGCAGCACTTAAAGAAGTAAGTTTCTTTTAAGATGAATACTTTGCAGATAAATAGACCGAAAAAAATTTTTTTTTAATTTGGCAGTGCAGAACCGCTTTAACAAAATATACATATGATTGGCAGAAAATAATTATGCATATTTAGACCATTATTTGTAAAAAAATAATCATCCTGAAATAAGATAAAACATGCCAGGAGGTATTAGACAAAATATGGCTGTTATAAAAGTGCAGGTCATTTAATAGGGCTATAAAAAATACACAGCTGTAGGCTGAAGCACTAGATCCCTATAGGTTCCCATACGGTACAAAGTGTTATTTTTATATGTAGTTGCATGAAATTGTCTGGGCACCCAGGCGAAATGACAGAACACCCTGTTTGCATGAGCTCTGCGGGAATGGGGAACAAAATAAACATACGTTGTATTTCTAGAACTCTTGAAGTCCAACTCGAACGCTTCAACCGAATGATAAAGGATTACAGTATATGGCAGGTGTTTTTTTACTGTGTTTCTGTTGGGGGAATTTTCCTTCATATCCTACCAAGACAGGAAGTGATCAGAAATCTCCCAACAGGGGCATTACCAAAAACACAATTTTAGGAGAATTGAGTTTGAGTTACGTTGGTGTTGATTTTAGTGTGTCTGTGACTTCTTGTCCTAGTGACAACCAATCTCCTGATCTAGAGTCCAGCCATCAAAGAGACAGGAAGTGAAGGAAAATCACAGAACAGAAAATATACCTCTATCCAGCTATAGCCAAAAGTAAAAAATACCGGGGTATGGTTACTCAGATCTGCCAGCATAAACTATTGCAGTGTGAGAGTTAGAAGCAGTATTTCACAGAGAGAGTTGAACTGCTAAAATAAAAGACGTTCTCTATAAACTTTGAGGATGACTTACTGCACAGTGTCTGCAGCTAGAGAGATCAATGAAGGCTTTTATTTTAACACTCATTTAATGCTTAAGACTTTTTATATACTTTTATATTTATAGCCTGTTTACAGCTCTACTTTAGGTGTATTCCTTGCAGAGGTTGTGTTTAGCTTTGACTTAATAAAATAACAGTTGACTGAGGTGCACAACGTGTGCATAAAAAAAAAAAGAAGAAGAAGGTTAATTTAATTTACTAAAACTAGAGAATGCTAAATCTGGTGCAGCTTTGCATAGTAACCAATCAGCTTCAAGATTATCTGGTCAAAGCACAATTGTACAAGCTGAAGTTAGAAGCCGATTGGTTACCATGCACAGCTGCACCAGTGTTTGCACTCCCACATTATTGTAAATCAATCTCAAATTGTCTAATCACAATTCAATTATTAGGTGTAAAGAGCAATGGTGATTTGCAAAATGCTGCAGCCCATTAAAATCAATTTACATTCCATTTACTGTAGCCACATCAGTGAAAGATTAATTTTTCTTGCCCTTTGTCCTATTAAATAACCTATATAAATACAATAACATAACCAATAAAGATAATAGTATCACAGATAATTTAAAATAACAGGACAAGAAATGAAAGGAAATCAATAGAGTGGGATATAGACCACGAAAAAATAAAAACACACAAAAGAACAATATATAGTTTCTTGATTTTAGATGGGCTTATACAAAAACATATAGGCAAACACATCAGCACACATGCTCTTAGTCCCAGTGAGTCCAATCGTAAAGGCATAATGTTGGAAATGAATTGCAAGTTTACAGTACTGACCACTCAACCTTTGCATCCAAGATGGTGACACTAGACTGCTTGTGGTTTGGAAAACGAGTGGGTGAAGAGACCACAGGGAGAGTTTTGTGCTTGGCTGTCACATCATTAGGAATGTATTCCTTTCTAGCAACAGGTAAGGTTGGCAAATTAACTCTACGGCTTAAGTATGGAATTAAGTAGATAATGGGGTTCAGGCAGCTGTTGAGGCTTACTAAGGCCAAAGTGATTCTTCGTACCTTATAGATATATTGGCTGGAAGCACAAGTCTTAATGATGTCCATTCTCATGAGGAAATACAGGAGGTGGGTGACATGGTAAGGCAGGAAGCAAAGTAAAGAGATGACAAAAACAAATCCTATGATCCTCATTGCCACTTTTCGATGAATGCTTGATTTGATTTGGCACACTTTTCGTGCCATCGTTGGGAAGACTACTCCGATAACTGTAAAAGGTACCAGAAATCCAAAGATTAAGGCACAGACATTGTAGGAAACAAGCCGATACTGCCAAAATGTTAGGGAGAAGCCTTCAAAACAAGAAGTCCGTGTGCTGTTTTCTGGCACATTGTCCAGCGGACCTTCCAAGATTAATGGCAGTACAATGGCACTGCAGACCATCCAAATGATAATGGTCAGTACTAACGGATAGCAACTAGATTTGAGTCTTAGGAATATCACTGGGTGAACAACCGCAAGATACCTGTCCAGGCATATACAAGTAAAGAAGCCAATGCTCAAGTAGATGTTGGCGTAGAAAAGAGTGCCCGTAATTCGGCAAGCTGTGTCACCTAAAACCCAGTTGTTTCCAGCATTGTGGTAATAAATCCGAAAAGGCAGTAGGCATATAAAAATAAAGTCCACTGCAGACAGGTTAATAAAATAGACGTTGGAGCTTCGTGCCCTCTGACGACTTTGAGTCAGGAAGTACAAGGCAAGGATATTGCCCGGTAAGCCCAATATAAACACCAGGCTGTAAGTAACTGTGAAAAACCCATACTGAAAATCAGCCTGAAGGCTGCAATTATTGTGTCTGGCTCCTTGCACAAATTGATTCTCATCCATCCCAACATAGGACAAGTCAGGAGAACCTCAAGTGGTGTCTGGTGCTGCAAAGTTGATGAAATCTGCTAAAGATGCAGCTACAGCAAACAGCACATCTCAGCCTAAAGCAGCCGTGCACGCTCCTGTGTGTCAGTTCAAGACTAACCACCTCTATTAAAGCAGTGTGTAGAACAAGTAACCACAGGAAGTCATAGGTCTGCAAAATCTGCAAAAACAATACAAGCCTGAAAGGAACAAATTGTTAAAGAAAAAAATTTAACACTTCTGAATATCACATGTGACAAAGTAACATAATGATATATATCACATAAGACATATGTTTCGATTGCCGAGCTTAAGGCAAACACAATAATCAGAAATGTTTGAGGTTCTGTTAACACCTAGGCGTTTTTGGGTGTTTTTATGCTGTAAGCCACAGCTCCAAAAACGCCCAACAAGGCAAATCCCAATAATTTCAATGGCCCCTGTTCACATCTGAGCATTCTGTCACCTGTAGCAAAACACCTGTAACTCAAAAAAGTACAGGAGTTTTTTTACAGGCGTTTTACTGATTTTACATTGGTGACCTTTTAACCTTGAAAAAGCCTGTACAAAAACTCTGCAAAAACACCCTAAAAAACGACCGTAAACTAGCAACACCTAGATGTGAACAGAGCCTAAATGCAAAGCCAAAACGTTATATCTTTTGGTTTTAAATAGAATATGGCCATTTTCTGTTGTGTTCTGTGTCCCCGATAGGGAAAAATCAAAGCGTAATTAACCACTTCAATACCGGACACTTTTACTCCCTTCCCGCCCAGGCCAATTTTCAGCTTTCAGCACTTTCACGCTTTGAATGACAATTGACAATTGCGCGGTCATGCAACACTGTACCCAAATTTAATTTGTATAATTTATTTCACACAAATAGAGCTTTCTTTCAGTAGTATTTAATCACTGCTGGGTTTTTTATTTTTTGCTAAATAAATAAAAAAAGAGAAAATTTTGAAAAATACCTGCGTTTTTCTTTGTTTCGGTTGCAACATTTTGTAAATAAATAATCTTTCTTCATACATTTTGGCCAAAATTTATACTGCTACATTACTTTGGTGAAAATAACCCAAATCAGTGTATATTATTTAGTCTGTAGGAAAGTTATAGAGTCCACAAACTATGGTATATATCTGAAAATCAATTCATTCTGATATACCGACAGCCAATCTCATGTCATGATGCCCAAAAATGCCAGAACAGTACAAATACCCCCCTAAATTACCCCTTTTTGGAAAGTAGACAGTCCAAGGTATTTAACCACTTCAATACAGGGCACTTTCCCCCCTTCCCGCCCAGGCCAATTTTCAGCTTTCAGCGTTGTTGCATTTTAAATGACGATTGCATGGTCAAGCAACACGGTACCCAAACAAAATTTTTATCATTTTGTTCTCACAAATAGAGCTTTCTTTTGGTGGCATTTGATCACAACTGGATTTTTATTTTTTGCTAAACAAATAAAAAAAACAAAAATTTAGAAAAATAAAAAGTTTTCTGTGTTTCTGTTATTACATTTTGTAAATAAGTACTCTTTCTCATTCATTGATGGGCACTGATGAGGCTACACTGACGAGCACTGATGATGAGGCAGGAATATGCAGCACTGATGATGAGGCAGGAATATGCAGCACTGATGGGCACTGATAAGCAGCACTGATGAGCATTGATAGGCAGCACTGATGGGCACTGATAGGCAGCATTGATGGGCACTGATAGGCAGCATTGATGGGCAGGTGCAAGGCTTTTTGACACCCTAGGCGATATCTCATTTTGCCACCCCACTTGGCCACACCCCTGACTCCACCCCTTTGCCCTGCCCATGTATTCCTCACCTTTTTAATGAAGCGCCCATCAAATGCAGCCTCACCAGCGCCCATCAATGCAGCCTCACCACCAATGCAGCCTCATCAATGCAGCCTCACCAGCGCCCATCAATGCAGCCTCACCAGCGCCCATCAATGCAGCCTCACCAGCGCCCATCAATGCAGCCTCACCAGCGCCCATCAATGCAGCCTCACCAGCGCCCATCAAATGCAGCCTCACCAGCGCCCATCAAATGCAGCCTCACCAGCGCCCATCAAATGCAGCCTACTAGCGCCCATCAAATGCAGCCTACCAGCGCTGATAATCAATCAATGCAGGCCCCCCCTGTCAGGAGAGCAGCCGACCGGCTTTCTTCTACTCGCGTCTGTCAGCGCATCTAAGAAATGGTAAGCTTCAATAGAATAAATATTTCCTTATGCATTTAATACCACTTTAGCTTCACTACTAAGCCACTTTACACAGGCGATAGGGCAAGAGTTTAAAACAGGCAGTTGAGATGCTGTTTTATCATCCCTAACTGTCTTCCTAAAGGACTGTTCACATGCAGTGATTGCACAGCTTTGTGTTGCAGCAAGTTTCACGTGGCATTTCTGGTTGGCAGGCAGCAACACCTGTCAGACTCAACCATTCAAATCAATAGGGCCATGCTACAAGCATGAGCTAAACACCTGATTTGGGTTGCAGCACATTAGTGCCATTGAAAAGTTAGCTTTAGTCCTGGTGACCATGGTCTGCAGTACAGAAAGTGATTGAAAATCCTAAAAAATAAACAGTAGGTGAGGCAACTAAAGCTTATCTGGTGACAGCTAAGAGGGGATTTCTGCTTGTTTTGGAAAGATCTCCACTTACTTCCAGTTGCGCTTCTGAAATATCTCCCTGATAGACCACAAACAAAAGCAAAACTAGACAGGCCACACAAAAAAGCAACTTAAGTATCCAATCCCCTGCTACGAAGAAACTTGTGATTTTCAGCCCAGGAACTGCTGCAGCTCACAACTTCAGAAAACCTGTGAGGCATTGCTATCCTTCTGAATGCTTATTATTTGGTTAATGCTGACCTAATAGATTAAGCACATTCTGAGTCACTAAGCTAAAATAAGTAAGTAGATTGGTGTTCCAACGTCATTCAGATTTCACTTGTTGCATAGAATGTGCAGTTTAGAATGACAGCCAGGCAACTAGCATTTTCAGAAAGGTTTTAGCAATCTCAGGCTTCATGTTTCTATAACTTACCCTTAACACGTTCTCGTTGGAAATTGGAGGAAGCCTCCACCTGCTTAAAGAGGAAGTAAACCCTGGTGGGTTTTACTTCCTCTTTTTTCCCCTGCAAAGTAAAAGCATAATGGGCTAGTATGCATCTCATACTAGCCCAGTATGTTGCACTTACCTGCAAACGAAGCCCGCATCCATGTGTGGCCGCATCCATCTTCACTCCACTTCCTTCGGGGGGGGGGGGGGGCGGGCACGGACTCCGGCTCTGTGACTGTCCGGAGTCACATGATGTCACTATTGGGCATGCATGCGGGAGCCACCGGTCACAGCGCGGGCCCTTTAGAAACGGCACGATCGTGCCCTTTCTTCAGTGCGCATGCCTTATTATAGGCTTACCTGTAGGTAAAAGTGGTGTAACTAGGTTTACATCCACTTTAAAGGCAAATCAGAGCAGCAAGACAGGGACTAGTTAAAGCTAAATAGAAAGATTAAAGCACATCTAAACCCCCAAAAATACATAATATATTGCAGCTGACCAGTCTGTATGAGGCGGGTTGCAACGCATACCTACTTTAACTGCACTTGGATACTTTCTGGATGTCTCTACACATGAATTGTCTTCACATATGAATTGTTTGGACGTTTATTTATGAACTTTTTTTGGTTTACTAAGCACATTTGCTGATATACAGCAACCCCATCAATTTTATGATCTTTTGGGTTTATATTGTTCATTTTGAATGATCACGTTCACTAGGAGTTTTTTACTCTTTATCTATTATCCAGCGCTGCACTCTCTTTCTATATATCTATTATTGTGCCCTATATCAGGGTTATAGTGTACAGCTGCAGGATATCCTTCACTGTCTATTTTATCTTAATTTGATTTACTAATTTTCACACACCTAGCGCAATTCTTTTCTTTTTAATCTATTAGTATCAACAGATATTTCCTGTACTTGCTGAAAAGGCTCTTAGCCGAAAAAATTTAAAAAAATCCATCCAACACATCTATGTAGTCGTAAGATGCAATATGTTAAACATTTGTCCTTGGGTTTAAGAAAGTAAACCTAAAAATTATTAAATATTTCAGGTCTAGGTCCTTTACACTGTCATAGTATGTATTTTGTATAGCTATATAATAAAAATTATCTAGCGATCCTACTAGTTACTGATGCGTCTACAGGACTTTCATTAGTATGGTGAAAACACTCACTCAAAGCTGCCTCCAATGCAGCAGTGTTGTCACTTTAAAAGATAAGTTCACCTTCGGAAACATGTTACACGTTCCACCCGTTTTAGGAAGGAACGTGTAACAATGTTCCTGATCCTGCAGCTGCTCGATGATCCATGCACTCTCTGTGACAGCAGTAAGGGGAGAAGTTCCCCTTACTAGCTGTCACTTTTTGAAATGAGTGCAGCCATGTGGGGTCGCAGAGTTCTGTGAATGGATGGACTACAACTACCAACGTCCTTTTCGGCTGTCGGCTTGTAGTTCTCAATGAGCCAACACAGCGCTGTGGGAGTTCACTGAGTCTTCCCGTCAGTGTGAAACTGCTTGTCCATACGATGTACACACAGTCTGCAGGGGACCGATGTTGCAATACTTTACAGGCGCCTACAAAAAAAAAAAATAGTAAATGCAAATTTTTTTTTACCTTATTATAAGGTGAACTTATCCTTTAAGTGTAGCTAATTTTACTGCTATTATGATATAGGCAGCCATTCTCTGACAAGATTTGGGGGGGGGGGGGGGTCAAATAGCTGTGCTGCGCTGAATTGAAACAATGTTTTCATAGTGGCACCTCTTTCTGTTCTTCTCCACATGCATATATAGATTTTTTTTGCCCCAACAAAACAATGATGCAACTTTGACTCCAAAGAACCTGCTCACACACTGCATGTAGGGAAAGAACTTATGGAAGATGTAGTCCTGGAAGGTCTGCTGGTTTTAACAGAAACTGACTTAGGGAACTGTGCTGATCCATCCTGTTTCGTCACATATGGCGACCCCTCACATTTGGCTACCCGCTGGAGTGTGCATGCATGATGCCGCCATATGTGTTCCATCACATATAAAACTTTTGTCACTTTTAACACTTTTTTAAAAGTGTTTTAAAAAAAAAAAAAAAAGTGTTTAAAAGTGTTTTTGTCACTTTTAAGATTTTTAAAACGTAAAGTTTTAAAAGTGTTGGAACGCACGCATGCGCACTCCAGCGGGTAGCCAAATGTGATGGGTCACCCCCTCCTAACAGTCCCTACAAAATTTTTTGAGCATGGTTAGGACACCACATGGAGAAAAAAAATCAGTTTTCTCACTACATGAACAAGGTAAAAGGAAAAAAATGAATGCTTGGACAGGATCTAGAGGAGATGGAAATTTATGTGTAAGTACAGGTCACGCCTATACAAAATCTTTAAATGCATTATAAACCTTCTTACCAGCACTTGGTGTGCAATGATCATGTAGTTTCATGGTGTCATTTGTTACCCCGTATGCATACCCTGTAGTAGAGTAAATCCTCACATTCCTGTGTCAGAAGTTCCTGTTCGTGTCTAAACATGAGGCATGTGACATGGCATTGCAGAGGTTAATGCATGACCTCTGTCTGTAGTCCGAGAACTAACATCCCATTGGAAAATAAATTTAAAAGAGCGAACAAAAGTCCTGGATGGCTTAACTCCAATGTAAATCTTAAAAATACACACTGGTGTGTAATGGGTGCGCTTAATCAACCTTAAAATCAATAAATAGTAAACCATAAAAAATCCTCTGTGAAACAATCAAATAGTGAATAATTTATATACGCGATACATAAATAAAGGTATAAAATCCAGTGTATTGATAAAATACGTGATGTGAAATATATTAAAAATATATTAATACATTAAAAATTATTGCAGTCTTTTTTGAAATATAAAATTCCTGAAAACAATGAGTAATCTTCATTTATAGGATATTTGAAAGGACTAAGATCGCCTATACCCCATACACTGACCAATCAGTCGGTCAGCGTAAATGAATGAGTGAATAAATGTGTATTGAATTGTTCAATGAACACTGCAAATTAATTAATTAGGAGCGAGTACTTTGCAGTTAGGGTATTTTTCCCTGCTAGGATCCACTGGCAAAAAATGGTAATAAATTGGTCTGGTTTGCTCGATAAAAAATAGATTGCTACAATCAAGCATGTGTGCCGGTTATTTAGGCATAGATAAATGAATGACAGTAATACTATAAAGCCGCTTACTTTTGATTATAAATAAGAATAAATGTGTCACTTTCCTTATTAGGTGATCTTCTATTGATGACACTTCTGGGTTTTTCTTATTTGTATTGCTTGTCCCATTTATATATAGAAAGAAAAAAGATACAAAACAAACATTGCGCAGCGCTGCTATACTATGTGTCAATTTCGTGTTGATGCGTTTCTACTCACAAACACCCAGTTTAGTATGGGCAGTAGCTGTATCAGTCAGGCTCTGTGTAGGGGCTGAGCGACCTGCTCGTCCTCACTCCGTGTGGACTCGGCAACGTCACTAGGCTCCTCCTCCCGACGCGTTGCGTCACGGTCACATGACTTTATCCCTTGATAAAGTCACGTGACCATGACGCAACGCGTCGGGAGGAAGAGCCTAGTGACGTCGCCGAGTCCACACAGTGAGCGGCTTTATGGTGAGCGGCTTTATGGTATTACTGTCATTCATTTATCTATGCCTAAATAACCAGCACACATGCTTGATTGTAGCAATCTATTTTTTATTGAGCAAACCAGACCAATTTATTACCGTTTTTTGTCAGTGGATCCTAGCAGGGAAAAATACCCTAACTGCAAAGTACTCGCTCCTAATTTATTAATTTGCAGTGTTCATTGAACAATTCAATACACATTTATTCACTCATTCATTTACGCTGACCGACTGATTGGTCAGTGTATGGGGTATAGGCGATCTTAGTCCTTTCAAATATCCTATAAATGAAGATTACTCATTGTTTTCAGGAATTTTATATTTCAAAAAAGACTGCAATAATTTTTAATGTATTAATATATTTTTAATATATTTCACATCACGTATTTTATCAATACACTGGATTTTATACCTTTATTTATGTATCGCGTATATAAATTATTCACTATTTGATTGTTTCACAGAGGATTTTTTATGGTTTACTATTTATTGATTTTAAGGTTGATTAAGCGCACCTATTACACACCAGTGTATATTTTTAAGATTTTCTTTCACGTGTGGGAGCACTAATATATGGGTTGCCGCTACATCATTTAGCTAGCTTAAATATCTTTTGTTTTTTTTATTTTAAATTCATATTAGCGCTTTAGTATCTTCATTATCATTTAACTCCAATGTAAAAATGCATATAAAAGCAAAGGAGAAGGCCTTCAAAAAATACAAGGTTGAGGGATCATCATCAGCATTCAGACTTCATAAAGAATGCAACAAGAAATGTAAGAGTGCAATTAGGGCGGCTAAGATAGAACATGAAAGACACATAGCAGAGCAAAAAAAATCCCAAGAAATGATTTAAGTATGTAAACAGTAAAAAAGGGAGGACAGACCATATTGGCCCTATAAAGAATGAGGAAGGACATCTGGTTACAAAAGGATGGGGAGCCTGCGAAGGTATTGAATTTATTTTTCTCCTCAGTCTTCACAAGGGAATCGGGGGCTTCAGTAAACAAAACTGCAGTGTTTATCCATATGACAGATCACAGGAAGCACCTCCATGGTTAACAGAGGACAGAATTAAAATTAAACTTGGGAAACTTAACACTAATAAATCACCGGGACCAGATGGCTTGCATCTGAGGGTACTTAGGGAACTCAGTCAAGTAATTGCCAGACCATTATTCCTAATTTTTACTGACAGTCTACTGACTGCAATGGTACCAGCTGATTGGAGGAAAGCCAATGTAGCACCAATATTTAAAAAGGGCCCAAAATACATCCCTGGGAATTACAGACCAATTAGCCTAACATCAATAGTATGCAAGCTCTTGGAGGGGATGATAAGGGACTATATACAAGATTTTAGTAACGAGAATGGTATCATTAGCAGTAATCAGCATGGATTCATGAAGAATCGTTCTTGCTAAACCAATCTATTAACCTTCTATGAGAAGGTGAGTTGCCATCTAGATAAAGGAAGGCCCGTAGATGTGGTGTATCTGGATTTTGCAAAAGCATTTGACACAGTTCCCTATAACCGTTTACTGTACAAAATAAGGTCCATTGGCATGGACCATAGGGTGAGTACATGGATTGAAAACTGGCTACAAGGGCGAGTTCAGAGGGTGGTGATAAATGGGGAATACTCAGACTGGTCAGGGATGAGAAGTGGGGTTCCCCAGAGTTCTGTGCTGGGACCAGTCCTGTTTAATTTGTTCATAAACGACCTGGAGGATGGGGTAAACAGCTCAATCTCTGAATTTGCGGATGACACTAAGCTAAGCAGGGCAATAACTTCTCCGCAGGATGTGGAAACCTTGCACGAAGATCTAAACAAATTAATGAGGTGGGCAACTACATGGCAAATGAGGTTTTAAAAAATGTAAAAAAAAATGCATTTGGGTTGCCAAAAATATGAATGCAATCTACTCACTATGGGGTGAATCTCTGTGGGAATTTAGGATGAAAAAGGACCAAGGGGTCCTAGTAGATGATAGGCTCAGCAATGGCATGCAATGCCAGGCTGCTGCTAACAAAGCAAACAGAATATTGGCATGCATTAAAAAGGGGGATCAACTCCAGGGATAAAGCGATAATTCTCCTACTCTACAAGACTCTGGTCCGGCCGCACCTAGAGTATGTTGTCTAGTTCTGGGCACCAGTCCTCAGGAAGGATGTACTGGAAATGGAGTGAGTACAAAGAAGGGCAACAAAGCTAATAAAGGGTCTGAAGGATATTAGTTATGAAAAAAGGTTGCAAGCACTGAACTTATTCTCTCTGGAGAAGAGACACCGAGAGGGGATATGATTTCAATTTACAAATACCATACTGGTGGCCCCACAATAGGGATAAAACTTTTTAGCGGAAGGGAGTTTAATAATACACGTGGCCACTCACTAAAATTAGAAGAAAAGAGGTTTAACCTTAAACTGTGTAGAGGCTTCTTTACTGTAAGAGCGGCAAGGATGTGGAATTCCCTTCCACAGGCGGTGGTTTGAGCAGGGGGCATCGATAGTTTCAAAAAACGATTAGATAAGCACCTGAGCGACCGCAACATACAGGGATATACAATGTAAGACTGACATATAATCACACACATAGGTTGGACTTGATGGTCTTTTTTCAACCTCACCTACTATGTAACTATGTAACATTCCCATGAAGAAACTACATATCTAACAATCCCTGGATCTCCCAGTCTAGTGCATTGCAGGTGAGGGGTAAACAGTAATTAGATCTTACACAGACACAAACAGGCACAGAGTCGTCACCAATATATGGACATATGTGATTCGGTCACCCGTGACACTGCAAACTGCAGCCACAATATATGAGCTCATCATTACAAGGTAAGGCAAACAAGCACCACAGTGAATAGAACTATATTGATACCTAGTTGAAAGTGCAAAATGCCTTTAAGCTTTGTGACGGCTTTCCCCGATAGTTTTCACTTTTGCAGCACTAAAAAGTGACAGTAGTGATTTCTAATTAGAGAGACCTTAGACATGATCGGGTCCTAGTCCAAACCTACCTGAGTTATCCTGCCAGGAAGCTGTCACTGCACACTGCCAATCATAAGTGGTCAATGCATTGCCCGCCCAAATACACACCGCTTGCACACGAGCAGCTCTGAGGCGTGGCATACCTTGGCTGCTTATGATTGCCGGTTAATGACAACTATACCATTGGAAACCATATAACCTTCTATCCATGTGTTTCTGATGCAGAAAAAAAAAAACGCACTGGACTGCATATGGTGTGAACCAGCCCTGAAAAAAAATTGATAAAAATAGAGTTCTCTTCCCAATAACAGGCAGGTGCCCTCACATAAGTTACAAAGCAAATATCAAACAAAAGAAACATTGGGCACCACAGAGAGAATAAGTTTAATGTACAAGGGACATTTTACAACCTCCCCCGAATGATTTAACTTGACAGATAGTAAGCAATGTTTTTTTTTTCTTTTTGCAAATGGTAAAAAAATAAAAAAATAGGATTTTTATAACAGATTACCTGTAAAATCCTTTTCTTTGAATTACATCACGGGACACAGAGCCATAGTAATTACTATGTGGTTATAGGCCACCTTCAATTGATGGACACTGGCAAACCCTAAACAGGAAGTTGCCTCCCTATATAACCCCTCCCACTACCGGGAGTACCTCAGTTTTTGTAGCAAAGCAATACACATGTATACCAGAAAGAGGGGAGGGACCTCTGTCCCTTGATGTACTTCAAAGAAAAGGATTTTACAGGTAAGCTGTTATAAAAATCTTATTTTCTTAATCGTACATCACGGCCATAAGCCATAGTAATTCCTATGTGGGATGTTCCAGAGCAATGGCAACTGAGGGGAGGGAGACACAACAAAAGTAGGGCAACATGAGATCAGAGGACTTATACTGCTGCCAGCAGCACACTGAGCCCAAAGGCGACATCCTCATGTCTTTTTACATCCACCTGATAGAATCTGGTAAATGTATAGACTGAAGACCAAGTTGCGGCCTTGCAGATTTGAGCCATCGAGGCTTGGTGATGCACTGCCCACGAAGCACTAACAGCCCTGGAGGAGTGCCAATACATCCTTGCCCTTTACTCGTCCCCAACAGCGAGAATCAGGATCAATGGTCACCTGTCGGACACCTTCTCTGTGTCGAATGGCACTCGACAGGGATGCCCTTTTTCCCCTATTATATTCATACTCACGCTAGAACCTATACTCCCGCAGGCTTAGGGCTAACCCAAACATCAAAGGGGTTGAAATGAATGATAAACAATACAAACTGTCAGGATATGCGGATGACATCCTTTTATTCCTCACAGACTGCATTACCACAATTCCTAACCTCTTAAAAGATTTCTCCCTCTTCAAATCTCTCTCCAACCTCCAAATTAATTTCACTAAATCCAGGGCCCTCAACGTTTCCTTACCCGCCTCCACAGTGACGCTATGCCAAACCAACTTCCCTTTTGGTTGGGATGCCAACCTACTATTGCCTATCTAGGTATTCAGCTACCAGTGAAATTAGACAATCTTTATTCTAAAAACTTTATCTACATTCTCAAAACTGTACAAAAGGACCTCCAAGACTGGAACAGGGGCACAATCTCTTGGTTTGGGAGGGCAGCGATCATAAAAATGAATATCCTCCCCAGACTTCTCTATCTGTTACAGACAGTTCTGATCAAATTACCCCTCTCATTCTTTACCACCTACAAACAGCTATGCCTAAAATTTCTCTGGGCTGACAAACACCCACACGTACAATGGAGAAACTAGTGACGCCTATGCTGAAGGGAGAAATTGGCCTCCCTGACATACAAAAATACTATTGGTCATGCCATTTGACCAGAATTGTAGATTGGCACCTACACCATGGGACTAAAGCTTGGATTGGTCTCGAGGAGGTGTTCTCCCCCCTGCTAATCCACCTCCTTCCATGGATAAATCCTCACTGGACCCAGAGGGAGAGCAAGACACATCCCCTAATTGGCCCTATGATACAGATCTTTCGTACTGTTTATAAGAAACTGAACATTGCCTCTTCGCCCAAACCATTGACCCCACTTGACCGTAATCTGGACTTTCCCCCGGGTAGCTCGCATTCTGGCACTACCGACACGCACGCAAACCAGTCAGAGCGGAATCCTTCTTTGACAAAGGGAAGCTTATATCCTTGCAAACCCTCTCCTCCCGACTCCCTGACATCCCTTTCTTCAATTTCCTCCATATCAGGCACTTCCTACTTAGCTCCACTCTGCACTCTCAGTGGTGCAGAGCTCAAACACCTTTTGAAGTCATAAGTAATAGATCTGAACCCCAAAGACATGTAGTATCAGATATGTACGCCTTATTGTTTGCCACGGTCTCTGTCAAGGATGATGTGACCAGCCAAAAGTGGGAAAAATAATTGGCCACTGGTCTAACTTAGGAGGAGTGGGACCACATCTTTATCCATATACACAAAGGGTCTCTGAAAGTTTCCGCACAGGAAAATGGATTTTAAATAGGTGGTACAAGACTCCTGACAGAATACATAAATTCTGGAGATGCAACGCCGCTCACGGGGTCACTAATATACATCTGGTGGAACTCTCGCCATTCAGGCCAAAGTGTTCAATCTTTGTTTCATCAGATCAGAGAATTTTGTTTCTCATGGTCTGAGAGTCCTTCAGGTGCCTTTTGGCAAATTCCAGGTGGGCTTTCATGTGCTTTTTACTGAGGAGTGGCTTCTGTCTGGCCACTCTACCATACAGGCCTGATTGATGGAGTGCTGCAGAGATGGTTGTTCTTCTGCATCAGGTCCTTCTCCCCGAACGCTTAGTTTGGCCAGGTGGCCTACTCTAGGAAGAGTCCTGGTGGTTCCAAAATTTAATTTATGGATGATGGAGGCCACTGCGCTCATAGGGACCTTCAATGCTGCAGAAATTTTTCTGTACCCTTCCCCAGATCTTTGCCTCGATACAATCCCGTCTCGGAGGTCTACAAACAATTTCTTGGACTTCATGGTTTGGTTTGTGCTCTGACATGCACTGTTAACTGTGGGACTTTATATAGACAGGTGTGTGCCTTTCCAAATCATGTCCAATCAGCTGAAATTACCACATGTGGACTCCAATCAAGTTGTAGAAACATCTCTAGGATGATCAGTGGAAACAGGATGCACCTGAGCTCAATTTTAAGTGTCATGGCAAAGGCTGTAAATACTTTTGTACATGTATTTTTTTCGAATTTTATTTTGAATAAATTTGCAAAGATTTCAAACAAACTTCACGTTGTAATTACGGTGTATTCTTTGTAGCATTTTGAGGAAAAAATATAATTTAATCCATATTGGAATAAGGCTGTAACATAACAAAATGAAAAAGTGAAGCACTGTGAATACTTTCTGGATGCACTGTACATGTTCTTCCCAATAGCCATCACACCTAGCAGGGGTTGCTAGATAGCCATTTCAGACAGCCACAATGAGACTGGCCATATATTAGTATATTTTTGAGTGAACGCTCATCAGTACATTTGAAGACATGATGAATGTTTGAAAATACTTTTTTGAGACAAACAACCCCTCTTCGATAAAATATGGTCTCCTTGGCGTGCCTATTTGCAAGTCCCCAATACACGGTGCTGACCCCTGGACCAGATGGCAGTAGATCCTGGGACAGACTTACCTTTCCCTTTCTCCTTTTTCCCTTATCTCTTTCTTTCCCCGATGGGCCGGTGACCGCTGGATTGCTTTTAAATGCAGCGGGAGGGGATATCCCCCTTCCTGCCACCTTCCGCGGCTTTATCGGGATCTCCCGTCCTGCCGGCGCTTCCACTGGCTGATTGGAAAGCCGAACAAAGACTGGGATGACTTTGTTTGGCTCTCAGCTATGGTAACCTGGAAGCGATGACCTGACATCACTTCCATTTTCAAAAATCAAAAAGCATTCAAACACACTGACCTTGGCGTGATCAAATACTTTTAAGGGCAGAGGAAAGATATGGGTTCTTATAAATTATTACATTCCTTCTGAAAGCAATAAAAGTGATTTAAAAAAAAATTAAACGCGTCAGTGTAAAGAATAAATAAATAAATAATGGGAAAAAACATTTTTGTAAAGTGTCCCCATTCCCCCGTGCAAAGGTGGACGCACTCATTGGTCCCGCAAGCGTGATTGACACACACATGTGAAGTATCGCCGCAAAGGTCAGATCATGGGCAGTAATTCCAGACCTCCTCTGTAAATCTAAAGTGATAACCTATAAAGGCTTTTTTTTGGATAGTAACATTTATGTTGCTTGTCGCCGTTGCACAGGCGTGCGCAATTTTAAAGTGCGACATGTTTGCTATCTATTTACTCAGCGTAACATAATTTTTATATTTTACAAAAAATTGGGTTATGCGCTTAAGAAAATGCTGTAAAATAAAATTGAAAAACACACTATTTTATTCTCTAGTGCCTCTACTTTAAAAATATATAAATGTTTGGGGGTCTAAATTTCTAGTAAAAAATACAGATTTTTACATGTAAACAAGTGTCAGAAAAAAGGCCTGGAGGTCAAATGGTTAACTTACAAATATCCAGTTTGCTTTTCTACGCAATAGCAAAATAATAACATATATTATCCACCACTTAAAAAATATAAAATTTTATTTGTACTGTACAAAGTTATAGTAAGCAGTTGGTAAAAGTCCCTACATGTTTATATATGTATGTCCATCTTCTTGACTGGAAGCCTTGTCCATCTTTAAATCTAAAGGATGAAATAAAGTGTAGTTTAATAAACAGGACACAAGTGAATACAAATAAAAAGTAAACAATCTCAGCTGTCAAATTATGGCAGATGTTTGAATCACGACTCCCCCAAGTACATCACCTTGAGCCACCCCCTACTGCCCTTAGCCTCCTGGGTCAGATATCCCAGGGGTATCCAGAACAGTCTTCACAGCTCAGAGATATCTTGCACATGTGCATTGAGGAGACGGCTGTGAGACATCAGAAAGTCACAGCGGCTCCCACATCCAAGATGACAGCGTCAGAGATCCGAAGCCCAGCAAAGAATTGGCTCTAAGAAAAATCATTGCTGGACTCCATGGATTGGGAAGTACCCATTTGTTAAAAATCACCAGCTATAGCATTTGACGCAGCTGATTTTTAGTTTTAGTTTTTAGGAAAACAAGTGACGTTCCTCTTGAACCAGGAAATATGTGTGTTACCAGTCTGACTGTGTTGTGAAACAGATGTGTATAAATCAAAAGACAGAGTTCCTCTTTAAATGAAAACTATTATGGTCAATGGTTCAATCCAGAGCTGCCCTTCGCACTAGATGTTACTAATTTTCAACGTTAATTGACAGCTAGTTATTATCCAGCCTACTTCCTCTGAGTCTAGGTTGAGTTTATATGTTTTTAAACTGTTGTATTCATTTTTGTTACGATATATAAAAAACGCTATTTTATTAATAAACATTTAATACATGACAAAGAAATCCCAGGTCACTAAGGGGTTGATTTACTAAAAAGTGAGAGGTCTACAGACAATTCCTTGGACTTCATGGTTTGGTTTGTGCTCTGACATGCACTTTTAACTGTAGGACCTTATATAGACAGGTGTGCGCCTTTCCAAATCATGTGCAATCAACTGAATTTAACACATGTGGACTCCAATCAATTTGGAGTGCCATGGCAAAGGCTGTGAATACTTATGTGCGTGTGATTTTTTTATTTTTAATACATTTGCAAAGATTTCAAACAAACTTCTTTCACTTTGTTATTATGGGGTATTGTTTATAGAATTTTGAGGAAAATAATAAATTTACCATATATACTCGAATATAAGCCGAGATTTTCAACCCTTTTTTAGGGTTGAAAGTCCCCCCTCGGCTTATATTCGAGTCACCGCCGTCTGCCTACATGAACAGAGTGTCATGCAGACAGACGGCAGTTTTCAAAAGCCGCGCCTCCTCCTCCTCCTCGTCCGTGATAGGAGGAACACTTTTTTCCCAGCAGTAAGTCAGTGTGGAGTGTTCCGCCTATCACGGACGTCCTGTCATTCTCATCTCATGGACGAGGATGAGAGGATGTCCGTGATAGGCGGAATACTGCACACTGACTGCTGGGAAAAAAGTGTTCCTCCTATCACGGACGAGGAGGAGGAGGAGGCGCGGTTTTTTTATCATTGGAATGGCGCCTTACACGGGGGACAGAGCGGGACTGCATCGGCTGCCAGATCGTACAGGGAGGGACCGAGGACCCAGAACCGGCGGATCGGCGCAGGTAGGCTGTACAGGGGACACAGGGGTCTGTACAGGGGACACGGGGGTCTGTACAGGGGACATGCAGCTGCAGATGGGCATTGCTGACTCTTTTCCACTTACAGTAGCTGCTGCATATTTCACCCTCGGCTTATACACGGGTCAATACGTTTTTCCCATTTTTTTGTGGTGAATTAGGGGCCTCAGCTTATACTCGGGACGGCCTATACTCGAGTATATACGGTAATCCATTTTGGTATAAAGCTGTAAAATAACAAAATGTGGAAAAAGTGAAGAGCTGTGAATACTTTCAGGATGTTCTGTTTGTGCATTCTGGAAAACCAGCAGCCATCCGACTCCCAATCAGTGCTCTCAGCCAATGGCAGAGAGTGCTGATCAGAGTGTTCTGGAGGGGGAGTCGTGGCCCTCTCAGAACATAACAGCTCAGTGGGGGAGATCTCTGAACTAACCTTGCATGGTTAGTACAGCGGCTCCGGCCAGAGCTGTACGTTTTTTTTAGGGTTGCACGAAAAAAAAAACTGTAGGGTTATCTAAAAAAAAATAGCAGCGCAGGAATCACTTTTCAGGTAGAATGGCTTTAAATTAAAGCTCAAACTCAACAGCCTGATAAGGGATCAGTCATTTAGATCTGTGTGTAAATTTTACTGTGAGCTGATCTTAATTGCTTAGGCTCCATGGACACTGGGCTTAAAAAAAAAAAAAACAGTTCTCTTGGCAGAAAAAAACTTTTAAATAGAAAATTTTTTGTAAAAGTTTAGACGAGTTTAGGAGAGTTTTGCATTTTTTCTGCCAGAAACCTCCAATCAGGAACACAAACTAGTAGCTTTTTTTTTTCCTGCCTCTAAACTCAAAATATGCCTGTAATCGTCTTAATGTGGATATGTGCATGGACACATAGGATAACATTGATTTGCTTCTAGAGGCGAACACAAAACTCATGTATAAACAGCAATTTTTAAGCCAGAGTGCATGGAGCCTACAGCTTGGATAAAATACAAGGCATTCTGTGAATGGCGGTGGTGCTGAATGGGTAAACCTCTGTGGTCAGTATGCAGTGGGCCAGCCACTTTGCACAGGACCTGGAAGGTTGCAGTGATTGTCAGCTTACACAACAACCCCTCATATATGAGACATGCCTTCTTACATTGGTCCAAGCATGCAACTAAGATCATACGTGGAGTTTAGCTATGAGCAAAAGTTTTTTTTCTGCACAGTAGTAAACAAAGAAAGATAAATATGTAAAAACTGGTCTAAGGCCTTGTTCAAACAGGCGCATTTAAGCGTACACCCGTACAAGGGCCGTGTTTTGCCTGCCCGGGATGCACAGAGGTTCCATGCATCCGCATGCATGAAGACTTATTCATGTCAATTGGCACGCAGAGGGTGCACAGACACAGCCGCTGCTCCCAGTTTAACATCCATGTAGTTGTGTATTCCTAAGCACAGACACTATGAGTTTGTAGGACACACACCTGCACCCACACATATGTCAAATTAGAAGCATCAGCCACTGCATGCCAATTGACATGAATTGATCTGCTTGTATATGGCTAGGTATGCTTAAGTATCGAGGCATAAAGCTCCACCTGCTGTCTCAAAAAAAGAATACAGAATAATGTGAATTCATACTGTATTTACCTGACAAAATATTATTTTTCAAAATGTTATTTTTAGCTACTTGATTTCTCTAAGTGGGGCAATTATGGCATTATTTAGGAGAACTAAACATCCCGGGCGTATAATGACTACTGTGGTGGCTCTATTATTTCAGCAGCTGTGCGTTTGTACAGCTTGGATGGAGAGAGACTTATAATGTGGACTTGGAGCTGAAATCTGCAGACACAATACAACAGAGCAGGCATTGTGTCCTCCGGGCAGCTCCTTTCACTGTTCTCTTCCTTACTGTCACTAATAAGTAAGAAGATAAAATGAGAGCGCTCTCTGAAATGCTGCCAGATTCATAGGAAATTACCATAAGTAGCTTTCCCCTCCTTTGTCACTGAAACAGATTTAATTTTGTGAAGGACCCAACACAAGGCAGAATTCTGTGCTTTGCATGTCATAGAGTTACATTCTGTACTAGCTTTCTCTTTCCACAATGGGACATTTAGGGATTCCACCACAAATAGCTTTGTATTTTCATTATCTAACCTGTCCTAGACGTAAAAAAAGAAAATGTTGAAGGGCCATGGGAGCCACAAGGGAAACAGAAAGATCTTCTTTCAGATGTCTGGTGTGGCTAAAAAATGAATGGTGGATTGTGACTGGTTGCTGTTCACTTTTCTCCAGTTTTCATAAATCAGACACAGAGACAATGTGGTTAGCACTGTTGTCTTGCAGTGTGGTCTTAGGTTTGAATGTCACCAGGGACCCTATCAGAATGGACATCTACCCATGTGCTGTTTTTTCCCACAACTAAACAACATTCGGGTAGGTTAACTGGCTACTGACCAAATTGGTCCTAGAAGGGTGTATGTGTCCAATTACTGTGGCAATGGCAGTAGATTGGAAGATGTTCAGGGCAGCAACTGATAGGATATGAAAAACTGCTGCTAAATTCACAGGGTCATATGGAGTTGGTGGAGAAGGGCTATGCTTACACTGAGCAGGCAACTCCTGTATACAGGTCTCAAAGAGCACAAATTGGTTCCAAGGGGAACATAAGAAAACAAGAGCTACACTCAAAAGTCCAACAAAATATTTGTTCCATTAAAATATTCCAATAAAAATCCAAATGTGTGGGCAACGTATTTTAGGGGCTCAAAACTGCTCCTTTTATCGGGCCTTAAGGGGTCTGGTTGGCTGCCTAAACCAGCTGCTGTTATGCATTTCCACCGCTTATACACTACATATGTGGTACTAATTTAGTGCCTTTTAATTTGAAGCAAACCTGATAAAAGGGGCACTCTTGAGCTTCTGAAACGCATAGTATATATATGAATTTTTAGTGGACTATTTCATGTCAGAAAAATGCTGGACAATGACTTTTGGGTGTGGTGCTTTGCAGGATAGGAGATTAAACCTATTTGTCCTAATGACCATTGTTGATGGGACTATTAGTAATGTACAACGTAAAACTTTAAGCAGTCTCTAGAAAAGGAATAATAAAATATAAAAACAAAAATTTTTAGCTTTAAAGCCCAACTCCAGGAAACATGAAAATTATCCCTTGCAGTGGGCCTGCCTCACCACCGCAAGGGTTAATTACTCTTTTAGTCTAGGAGAGAATAAAACTGCTTTTACTTACCTGATTCTCCACTCCCCCATGTGGTAAGGGACTGTCCCTCGGCGTCATGACATCCAGTCCAGGGCTATGAACTCTGCACTGGTCTTGATGATGTCAGGGTTTTAGACCACTGGAGCATGGAAGAGAAGATGCTACAGGGACCATCCTAGCAGCACAGAAGAACAGAGGATCAGGGAATTAAATCTCCTTTAACAAGTCCACTAGACCTAAATGAGCAAAAAATCCTTGCAGTGCAGCCCCACTGAAAGGGATCGCATTACGTTTCCCGGAGTTAGGCGTTAATCTAACCGCTAAATAAAAACAGCTCTATTATATACTGTATATTAAAATAAAGTTAGAAACTGGGTTCCAGGCACTACTGACTGAAAAATCCCCCCAATAGTATGATGTGATCACACCTAAACCATGCTTCTGTCCAGTGGCATAGGATTGGATGCTAAATACTGAAAACAACAAGGCTGACAGCACTCAGGAGCTGAGATGTAGGAATAGTGAATGGTGGATGCAATACACCACAATGTCTCTTCAATAAGCTTGCTGGCATTTTAGTCAAAGAAGTGATAAAAACAGTACATCGTTCATTAAGTACATGGTTGCAATGTTATCGCGCTGGCTGTGAGGCAGGCTCGGGCACTAATGGGTCACTATATCCAAATGGGAAAATCCAAGGGGAGGCGGCGGTGACCATCATCGCCACAAATAGAACAGGCAGACAGTGTGTTCCATGCCGGACCCGCCGGTGTGTATGGATGACATCACTGGAGCTTAGGGCGAAAGCACAGTACCCAGAAAGGAAAGCCCCTGTGGCTGGTGTCACTGGAGCCCTTGAAAGCGGTGTCTGGAAGAGGAAGCAGCTGCAAATAGCATGGAACGCATGCGTCCCTGTTACTGTTACAACACGTTTCGTGCACATGTGCTTTATCAAGTCCTGTTGATAAAGCGCATGCGCAAGAAACGCGCTGTCACGGCAATAGGGACACATGCTTTCCACGCTGACTGTGGCTGCTTCCTCTTCCGTACACCGTAGTTCCGTCCAGGGCTCCAGTGGGTACCGTGCTTCCGCCCTAAGCTCCAGTGATGTTATCCATACACGCTGGCGGGTGTCCGGCATGGAACACACTGTCTCCCTGTTCCATTTGCGGCGATGATGGTCATCGCCTGCCGTAGGATTTCCCCATCTGGATACAGTGATCCATCAGTGCCCTAGCCTGCCTCACAGTTTTTGAATAAAACGCCAGCAAGCTTATTGAAGAGACATTGTGGTTTGCAGCCACCATTCACTATTTCTCATCTCAGCTCCTAAACGCTGTTAGCCTTGTTGTTTAATTAATTAATTTTAGCAACCTTTTTTTCATAATTCTATATCGCCCTATATTCTAGAAATCTCCCACACACCTTGTTCCTATAGGCTGGTGACATTTTTAAGAACAAAAGGTCTGTGCAGGGCATGTAACAAACTTACCACATCTGTTCCCTAGGTGATGACTTACTAACTAGTGCAGGCAGGGATAGAGAGATATCCAGAAGATGGAAGGCAGTTCTAAACTCACTTACTTTATACAGCATCACCCACCTGTCTCTGCATATTTGACTTCTTTTAAAAACAATCCATCAGGTGGAGCTATTAGACTTCTTGAGTAGTTCATTTGTTCACCCGTCTCCAAATGAAATTTAATTTGTTGTGGTGTGAGAAGGCCAAGTCCCACTGCAACTAAAGCACCAGTCATTCTTCGCACCTGAAAAAAGAAATCAGATTTCTGCTTAATAACAAAGAAATGTAATAACTAAATTCACAGCAAAAAAATATGCAATTAAAATGTGTCAGAGCCCAAAAACAAAAATATAATATATTGCAGCTCACCAGTCCTTAGATGTTGTGGCTGCATTAGTCTTTTTTTCACTATTATTCTCATGTTTTCCTGGTGATCTTGCCAGTAACACATTTCTTGTCCTGGGGTGACAACACTCATTTGCAGTACTGTATATATGGAGGAGCCACATGTCACCTTAGAACAAAACTACAAGACAGCGGATAACTCCTTCACTTCTCTTCCTCATAACATAGGGGAAATGTGTTCTGGATTCCACAGACTGTCTAGAGATGGGACCAATTTTTCCCTCAATGACCAAAGATTGTGTTTTAGAGGTCTGGAGTGAAAGTGGACAAAGGGAACTGAGGCAGAAGGAGGCTACTATCTTCCCCAAGACACTCATACAGAAGAAGAGAGTCGGACAGCTTCTGGAGTGAAGCATTGGAAACTGAGATTGGAGAGTCTGATGTGTCTCTTGAAATTTGTCCAGGATCAGACCCAGATATTTAAAATCGATGAGTTGGTTTCAGCCATGATTTTTGAGAGTTCAGGATCTACCTAAACCTCCGTAACATCTGACAGTCAGAGATATGTTGTGCTTCAAAGTTCTTTCTGACTGTTCCCTCAACAATAAGTTGTCCAAGTACTCCACGATTGGGGATACCCCAAGAGTGCAACAGAGCCTACACTGGATTCAGCACCTTGGTTAGCACCCAGGGCCATGAACTGGTAGTGCAGTGCCCCTACAGCAAAACCCTGAAAGTTTTAGTAAACTGGGAAGCAGGCATAAATGCAAATGTTCAAGGCCTTGAGCCTCAAGATGAGACAAATGCCTCCTTTCAATTTTGGAAAAGTGACAAAATAAAACCCCTGAACTGTTCTGCAGTCTGCTAGCAGTAGAAGACAGCATAACGTCAAGCTGCAGATGTTGACATTATCTGTAGGCCCAAGCAGTCCCAACCTGTTAGTAGAGCGTGCTGGAAGTATTCTCCCCATGGCTAGAATCAGGCACTATATAAAGGCTCAGGAGAAAAGGCAAGGCTCCATGTATTCATAAAACCTGGACAGCTGTAACAGGTGAGCCTCCGCGACTGGAGGGTCAGATGGCCAAAGGTAACCAAAAACAACATAGATGGGCAGCTGGAACGGATTGAAGATCAAATAAATTATTGCAAATAAATCCTTCCTTTATGCTGTATAGCAGTTAAAGAGAGCATTGAGCATGTGAGTGAGCGTTCTGTCCCACAGTGTTAGCCTCTTCCATGGCAAAGTTGGAGGAAGCTGGGTAATAATAGCACTTGGTGACCAATAAAAACAAGGGAGCTCCTGGTGCTCGAACCAAGGCCAACTCATTGAGTTCACAGAAACAGGGCAAGTGCAGAGACAATGCCATTGTCTCCAGACCTGGAAAGTGCTGTGCTGCTAACTTAACCAGAACGCAGTGTAGAAAGCATTACACAAAGATTCCAATGACTGAAGATTACTTACAGGCTCAGCCCACAACTTCCAGTCCAGCTGGGTCTGGATGCTGTATGGTTCAATTCCCAGGATGAGGATGACTGTGTCAGATAGATGCAAATCATGGGGGGGAGGGGGGTTTCACCAGCTGTGGCGTAGAGAAGAGTCCTGACTAAAGAAAAAGATTGCTAGAAAAAAAAAATCATAGGTTCCTAGAAAGGAACCAATTCAGGGTGGTAATAGGAGGGGTTATTCCAAGCCTGGCTTTTTGTTTTCCGGTGTCCAGTCCTCCTTTAGGTCGGCAGCATACACAAAGGTTAAAGACTTCCTGTGTTCCTCCATGTACAAGAAAGAAACAATACATTCAACAGCATTTCTAAGGAGTACAGAACTAGATTTTTTTTTCTAACCTGCCTGGAATTCATCTAAAAGGTTGTTTTTTTTCAATGCTGTAACTAAGCCTACTCTGCTCATATCTAATGTTTTATGATGGGTGAATGCTGGTAAATTCAAGCACACACTGCCTTGATATATCTCTTGAGAATCTGGTGATCTCCACCAGAATTACAAGGCTTGGCAAGTGGCTGTGGCTTTTAAAATAAGCCAAATAGTGCTATTATAATCCTGTAGGATTTTCTATAAATAAGGCTAACCAAATAATTAAGCAGCTGTGACATTTCAGTTGTGGCCTTGTTGGAAGAGCATGGAGACACACACTGCCTTGGGGTAAGTCTCACCAATTGAGTCTTCGACAGACATAAGAAGCTGGTAGGTTGTTCAACACAAATGTGTCCACCTAAAAATTTATTTTCTTTGGGTGTAGCTAAACATCCTCCAACCCACAGATATTCACCTTGCCATTGTTCCCCTGCCACTCCCTCCTCCATTGCAGCCAGCAATAAAATTCCCAGTGTAGGCTGGAGTCAGATGCTGGAGGGAGTGGTGATAGGGTTGTCACCTCATCCCTTTAAACCTAAACACATATGAATAGCACAGGTTCTAAGGCTAATTTAATGCAGATAGTGCACCAAGTGAGTTTAATTACCACTTTAATCAGCCACAGAACCTGTGTAATTAATGTGTGTTTGGGTTTTAAAGGGATGAGATGGCAACCCTAATGGCGACATCACTCCCTCAGTCATGTAACAGTACTCGGGCCTAGTGATGGGCTCTTGGACACCACACATGAGAGGATGTCATATGCTCCACCACATCTGGAAGACGATTTTTGAAATCTTCTCTACATGCTGCCCTTCCCTGATGTGACAGCACTAATTATTTTATGTGCAGGCAGAGAATTCTGCATTACGTGAGGGCAGGAAAGTATGATTGTGTGTCCTACATACAAAAGTGGTGATATTTTCAGCAAGGAGTACAGACAGGAGCAGTGAGTATAGGGACTAGAAGCTGCTTACTATACAGTGCAAGGGGGAATGGAGGTGAGAGTTGGTTTTGTTTTAATACAGAAATGTTTTCAACTATACAAAAAACGCAAGAACAAAAGTGTAATACATAATAGTTCAACAGTCCTTAGATGTGGTAGCTGCATCAGTTTTATTTTTTACACATTATTTTTATCTTGTGATTATGCCACTGACACACTTCCTGTCCTAGGGTGGCAACGCTCACTCACCATACAGTATCTATGGAGCATCAGCATTGTTACCCTAGGACAAAATGGTGGTGGTTACAGCAGAAAAGAATAAAGGCTCTGGAGTGGCCATTATAGTCTCCTGATATAATCACTCTGGGGAGATCTCAAAAGTGTGGTTTATGCAAAGACCAAAGACTTTGCATGACCTGGAGGCCAAGATGAATGGCAGCTATACCACCTGCAAGAATTTGGGGCCTCATAGACAACTATTAAAAAATGACTGCATGCGCTCATTGATGCCAAAAGGGGGCAATACACAGTTTTAAGAACTAAGAGTATGCAGACTTTTGAACAGGAGTCATTTCATGTATTTACTTGTTGCCATGTTTTGTTTTAGTATTGTGCCATTCTGTTATACCCTACAGCTGAATATGAATCCCATAAGAAATAAAAGAAATGTGTTTTGCCTGCTCACTCATGGTTTGTTTAAAAATGGTACACGCTGCATAGTATATTACCATTTTCCCAAGGGTTTGCAAAGTTTTGAGCACAACTGTAGGTCTGGTCACTTCTGTGATTGAAAGGGCAACCCTTCATTCAAGTAGACTGGTTTTGTCCATCCACCAAGTCAAAGCCTGCTTGATAAATCAGGCAAGGACCACCTGCTGGCACAGAGAGCTCATTTGCCACTGCTGGAGGAAAGCAAACAGGAGGTGTGTCAGAAGCCATCGGGCTCTGACTACTGTGGGGACTGCTGTGTTCATTAACCCCAAGACCCTGATACAATGTTTTGTTGGCACCGAATGAGTTGTCTTTAGAGCTTAAACTGTTGTGATTAAGAGGGATATCTTCCTCTGCAGAAGGAACACCTTTCTCTTCTACTGTGTTGAACATTATGCTTAGATATTCCAACCTCTGAGAGGGGGCTACCTGCTTTTGTTGAATTTGATTCACCAACCAGATCTCTGAAGCTCTTGCTCGATGAGTCAACAAAACTTTCTTGGATTCTGCTAGAAGCAGGATATTGTCCAGAAAATGGAATATCCTTAAGTTCTCCAAGCAGAGGTGAGCGACTACTGCCATAAGATGTTTTGAGAAGGTCTGGGGGGGGGGGGGGGGTGAACTGATGCTGAAGGGGAGACACATGAACTGGTACCGAGTTTCCTGAACCACGTGAAAAGGGGCATGGAGATATGCATCTGACAAGTCTATGGACAGCATCTAGTCCAATGGCTGGACCACTGATATAACGGTCAGAAGCGATTCCATCTGAAATCTTGCTGGCTTCATGAACCAAAAAGATTGGAGAGTAGACCCACTCACCCCTCTGGTCTTTGGGTACCAAGACTATCACTCCCGCATCCAACAGATCTCAAATGCAGGCCTCCAATAAAAGCCTCTACTTCCTCAGAGGGAAGAAGAGTTCTTACAAAATGGTTTTCTTGAAGGATGGTGCTCCCACTCTAGCCGGTCCCCACTTCTTACTACAGAGACAACCCAAGGGTCCTGGATCTGCCCAAACTCAAGAAGAGAATCTTTCTCCCACTTGTGGCGTCTGGGTGGGCTGACCTGTCCACAGCTTTAGAGCCCTGGGAAGACTTGGGCTTTTGAATCATGCTTGTAGGCTGGGGAACTCACTAGGGCTGCCACAGATACTCTCTTCCAGGTTGTTAATCTTTTGAGTCTCTGAACTATTCTCTTGACCTAACTGTGGAACGAAAGGGCTGCCATTTCTTTCTCCTCTCTAGCAGAATCAGTCTTGATTTTCTGCCCATTACTCATTGGCTTCCTCTGAAGTCTTGCTGAATGAGACTTTTTCAACATAAGGAACCGAGCATTCCCTGCTTAGATACACTGTCTGCAGTCCAATGTTTGAGCCACAGAGCTCTCTTGGCCACCATAGAATGCGCCATCACTCTGGGTGATAACCAAATGAGGTCCACCGCTGGTGACTCCAGCTGCACCATTTTAGAAGTAAACAAATCTTGCCCACTCTCAATCTCCTCTACTGTCAACACCCAAGCCCTTATAGCTCGGGCTACCAACATTAGAGCTAATGCAGGCTTACAAGCTGCCCCTGCCGTGAGGTAAACTTTTTTCAGTTTTGCGTCCAATCCCCTGTCCTTCACATCTCAGAATGACACTAAATCATCAAGTGGTAATGTCACATGTCGCACCAGCCTCTGAAGAGACGCGTTGGTGCATTATGCCATATGTCTTTTTGTCTGGAGGGTGAAAGTTTTGCCCATTCTTCTTTGCAAAATAGCTCAAGCTCTGTCAGATTGGATGGACATTATTCCTCCATCAATTCCCCAATCTCAAATATAAAGTGAAAGTTATGCAGCACTTTCCTAAAATTAGAGAAATATTTAATTATTTTATGAGGCGGTTGAGATGGCTCCTCTTCCCAGACGATCGCCTGTTTCTCCGCTGCGATAAGAGAAAACCAAACCCACCAGGAGGTGAGCTTCCCTCATAAGCCAGCTGGAGTTTCCCAGCATCTAGTTGCCATGAAAAAGATATTACATCCCACTGGAAGTGACATCAATGCTGTGGGAAGTTCTGCTGCAGCCATTTTACTGCAGGGTAGAGCAGGGAACCAATGCTCACTGGAAAGACTGAACCCCACCAGGCACAAGGAAGTGGAGAGTACATATGCAAAAGGGGGGGGGGGGACCACACTACCACTCACAGAGGACCGTCAAATATGCACATTTAGGCAGTTTTCACAAACCCAGGCACCAAGCCACTCATAAAAACACAAAACAATTCTCCTGCACTTGGGTGCTGGGTCTAGAGGTGTGTGGTGCAGTCAGCCCTTTTGTATAGAATGTCAATGGCCTTGCCGCCCTCCTCAGAACAATGGGTGTTCTTGGAACTGAAACATATATAAAAAAAAAAAGGGAGGGAGCACCAATTTTGAGCATTACCAAAAATAACCCACCGGGCACGAGCGTCGGCTGCGGGCGCACCTGCTATAGCAGCTTAAAGAGCCGCCAATTAGCTACGGCGATTTGCGCACCCGTGCCAACCTGCCGCAGTATAACGGTTAAAGGTAAAACCGCAATGATCATACTCACATAAAAACGTGGTATACAAGCATATCTGCGCAACAGCAATACTGAGCGGTAACTCTTGGGTCTATAGCAGGAGCCAAAGGTGTTGGAGGACCAGAAGGTATTGCAGGGTGGCTAACACGTTTCGAGGGAAGGCCCTCTTCCTCAGAGCCAAAGCGATGAATGACTGTCTTCTAACTGTCTCTATATATACACACACACACACATATATGCACCTATGTACATGCCCATATGATGGCAGATCTTGCCAAACCCATCCACATGGGTTTCACCTCCCCTGTAGACAAAGGGAAAGTGTGCACTGCTGTCCAGTATCTCAGGCCCACCTTTTTCATAATGACAGTTTCTGTGTAAGGGGATAGCATTGTAGCCTCATAGTACATGTAGAAATCCATGAAGCTTTATAAATTATTAATATCGGACGACCAAGCCACTCCTACAATAGAGGGTTTACCTCTGGCCAGGAGTCCTCCACCTGGAAAGTCTGAACCACACAGGAAAGGTATGGAATCTTCAATCTCCTAATCTCTTGTCTTCTAGAACAGCAGGATAGTTATTTCAGAGTGAGGGCAAAAAAGAAAAAAACACTGTGGTATGGGAAATTCCTCCTTTTATTTGAACAAGAGTTTGTCCTGTGGGATCAGAGGGGTGGAGCTGACCTATTCGTAGGCTGACATGATTAGCCCCAGTAAAGTGTGTTGTGACTACAAAACTCCTTTCCCTTTCTTTTTTGCACTTATCAAACAGATATAACAAAACACTTTCAATGGTAAAGTCTAAAGATGTAAAAGGAGCGAATAAGAGGTTTAATGTCATGATTTGGATATTCTTTAAAGAGACTCCGTTGCTAAACCATTCATTTCAACAATTATTTTTCCATAAAATTGCATGTGCAGTTAATGTACTTTATGTATATTAGTTATCTATAAAAGTTTACTTTGCGTCGATATCCAAAAGTTCCAAGCCTGCTCAGCAGCGCCAGCAGACTCAGAGCTGTCAATCAATACTCCACTATACTCTTCCAGCTACTTCAAAGGTTATGTAGGCAGGTGAAGAAAGAGGCAGAGGAGATGGGCCAGCACAGACAGTATTCAGACACGCCCAAAAGAGGACAGAGCTATGACATACAAGGACGGAGTAGCTGCCCTAGGAAATTGACTCTTCCTGGAGTAGTCAAACTTTCTAGCAAGTTCAAAGGAACTTTGAAAGTGAATAAAACAATATTGTATTCATATTTAAAAAGGAAAAACAATGCAGGTAAGCAGTTAAAATAATCAATTTGTTTTTTTCCTCTACCTGGAATCGTTTGGGACAGGCTCCCTTTCACTGTGGCTGCATATATTCTGTGGGCATGAGCAGAATGAAGAGTCATTCAGTGGATGAAAGATCCCGGTCTTACAGATAACCATTGGAGCTATAAAGTACTGAATGGAAAACTCTGTGTTCAAGCCTGTTTCCTGCAGGGTAGCAAGACCACATGATATTCAATAGCATATTGCTTTTATTACACTGGCCAAAAGGCAAGTTCATTCTACTTTTAGAACTAAGCCATAGTAATGGCAGGCTTTTCTTCTTATACCCAGTAAATAAATCATATTTAATGCCCATAAAAATTGCTGAACATCTCTGAAAAAGCTAAAATAACAAGATATGAACCCGGTTTCATGAGAAATCGTAACTATGCAAAACTAAAAAAGTAACTAACCTGTTTATAGACAAAGGAATTACTTTTGAAGGTAACATTCCAAAACTGGACATCGCTGCAAAATAAAAGACAGAGTCAGAGACAAATATGCAGATTACAAAGTTCACCAGTGCCCAGATATTAATAGGTAGCTGGTTGTATTACAAATGCAGTTACAAAAAATCCCCAGCACTCAAGCCAGAACAAAAAAAAAAAAAATAGATATTAATGGTTTTTAACATTCATGGTTTTTGTTGCAAATATGTGTTGGACCTGACTCTGAGCATTAAAAGTAAAGATAGGTAACATCTAAAAATATAAATTGCACCCAAGCAGTAACTTGAAAGATTTACTTTTGGTGTGGAATTCCTACTGAAATATAGAAATGCACTTCCTTGTATGCGAGGGTGCCTAGACACTGACGGGCACTGATGAGGTAACACTAATGAGGTGGAACTAATATGCAGCACTGATGGGCATTGATAGGCAGCACTGATGGGCACTTATAGGAGGCCCTGATGGGTACTTATAAATGGCACTGATGGACACTGAGATGGCACTGATGGGCATCACTGATAAGGAGGCACTGGCAGGCATTACTGATGGGCACTGGTTGGCATCATTTGTGGGCACAGATTGGCATCCTTGGTGGTCCTGGTGGCATCCCTGTTGGTCCCATATGGGCATCCTCGGGGGTAATCAATCAATCAGCGGCAGACCTCCCTGTCAGGAGTGCAGCCAATCAGCTCTCCTCTACTCGCGTCTGTCATACACGATAGAGGGAAAAGCCAATACATGGCTCTTCCCGTTTACACTGTGATCAGCTGTGATCAGACACGGCTGATCACGTGGTAAAGAGCCTCCATTAGAGGCTCTTTACCGAGATTGGTGGTGTGGTGTGTCAGACTGACCACGGATCACTGGGCGTGCGTCGGCTCATTATCCTGAAAGACGTCATATGACATCCAGTCAGGATAACGGAACCACTACACCCCTATATATATATATATATATATATATATATATATATATATATATATATATATATACACACACACAGTGCCTTGAAAAAGTATGCATACCCCTTGTAATTTTTGTTACAACCAAAAACCTAAATGTATTTTATTGGGATTTTCTGTGATAGACCAACACAAAGTGGCACATAATTGTGAAGTGGAAGGAGAATGATAAATGGTTTTCCAAATTTTTTTTACAAATAAATATATGAAAAGTGTGGTGTGCCTTTGTATTCAGCCCCCCTGAGTCAATACTTTGTAGAACCACCTTTCACTGCAATTACAGCTGCAAGTGTTTTTGGGGATGTCTCTACCAGCTTTGCACATCTAGGAGGGTGAAAGTTTTGCCCATTCTTCTTTGCAAAATAGCTCAAGCTCTGTCAGATTGGATGGAGAGCGTCTGTGAACAGCAATTTTCAAGTCTTGCCACAGATTCTCAATTGGATTAAGGTCTGGACTTTGACTTGGCCATTCTAACATATGAGTATGCTTTGATCTACACCATTCCATTGTTGCTCTGGCTGTATGTTTAGGGTAATTGTCCTGCTGGAAGGTGAACCTCTGCCCCAGTCTCAAGTCTTTATCAGGTTTTCTTCTAAGATTGCCCTGTATTTAGCTACATCTATCTTTCCATCAACTTTGACCAGATTCCCTGTCCCTGCTGAAGAAAAGCATCCCAACAACATGATTCTGCCACCACCATGTTTCACGGTGGGGATGATGTGTTCAGGGTGATGTGCAGTTTTAGTTTTCCGCCACACATAGCGTTTTGCTTTTAGGTCAAAAAGTTACATTTTGGTCTCATCTGACCAGAGCACCTTCTTTCAATTGTTTGCTGTGTCCCCCATATGGCTTCTCGCAAACTGGACTTCTTATGGTTTTCTTTCAACAATGGCTTTCTTCTTGCCCCTCTTCCATAAAGGTCAGATGTGTGGAAAGCACGACTGTGGACAGATTCTCCCACCTGAGCTGTGGATCTCTGCAGCTCCTCCACAGTTACCATGGGCCTCTTGGCTGCTTCTTTGATTAATGCTCTCCTTGCCCGACCTGTCAGTTTAGGTTGACAGCCATGTCTTGGTAGGTTTGCAGTTGTGCCACACTCTTAATTTTCGGATGATGGCGTCACAGAACAGCTGTATTTATACTGACATTAAATTACACACAGGTGGACTATATTTACTAATTAGGTAACTTCTGAAGGCAATTGGTTCCACTAGATTTTAGTTAGGGATATGAGAGTAAAGGGGACTCAATACAAATGCATGCCACACTTCAGATATTTATTTGTAAAAAATATTGATTTATCATTTTCCTTCCACTTCACAATTATGCGCCACTTTGTGTTAGTTCATCACATAAAATCCCAATAAAACACATTTACGTTTCTGGTTGTAACATGACAAAATGGGGACAAATTTCAAGGGGTGTGAACACTTTTTCAAGGCACTGTAAATCTATTTTTTTTCAAATTTTGTATAGCGTAAGGAATGGTGAACGCTTGTCAGTTTTGTTGTACCATGTGTCTCATTCAAGAGATTTTATTTCATTTTCTGTCCAGTAGACACAACAGGAAGGCACAACAGAAAGTGAGAGGAAACATCTCCAAAGTGAGGTAAACACTATCTTGCACAGCAGTCACTGGAGCAAGTGTCCCTACTGAAACATTTCCCATTTATTTCTGTTTTAATGACAATGTAAAAGTTTATATTCCATCTTAGTTTTAGTCCCGGTGAGAATTACCTTTAACCACTTAATAGGGATGGGGCAACCTCCAAAAAAGCCTGCACCCAGTTTATTAATTGTATAGTTAATGTAAAAGAGAAATATGGGAAGTATAATAAAGTATATAAAGTTTACATTTCCCCTTTAGTTTCAGCCTCACATGCACACAACCAAATACCTATGCATTATGAATTTGTGACCTCTTTAGTAGGTAAATCCATTCATGGTTTCATAGTTTCATAGTTAGTAAGGTTAAATAAAGACATCAGTCAATCCAGTTCAACCTGAACGAGTGTCTACAAATGTCCCTATTCCTGTACATTGCACACTCACATCGGTCCCTACCCTCAAGGAGCCCACAATCCAAGGTCCCCATTCATATACTAGGGCCAATTTTTTGGACAGAAGCCAATTAACCTACCTGCATGTCTTTGGATTGTGGGAGGAAACCAGAGTACCCGGAGGAAACCCACGCTGGCACAGGGCGAACATGCAAACTCCAGGCAGGTAGTGTCATGGTTGGGATCCAGTACAAGATAGTATTATTCTTGCCTTCATAACAGTCCAAATCCTTTAAAGAACGTATTTAATCAGGTACTGGAAACCTTCTTTAGGGCTTCTAGACCAGATAGCATCACTCAGTTCCCAAATAATTCATGCTTGGTTTTCCTTGTTTTTTTCTTTAACCACTTGCCGACCAAGGACGTCATATGACGTCCTTGACTTTGAGTGGTGATATCTGAATGATGCGTGCAGCTATTGGCATCATTCAGATATCATTTTTACCGGCCGGCGATTCTGTGCACCATAAGAACGATCATAGCGGCAGTTCCGCCGCCTGATCGTTCTTATAGGCAGCGGGAGGGGACGTCCCCCCCCCCGCCGCCATCCGGTGCTTCTCCGGGCTCTCCCGTGCCAACTCCCGTGCCAACCTCTTGACCACAACTGCCTGCTTTATGTATTATTGGTGTTGTCATAAAGCCATCAAATATGTGAAAATATCTGATTTTAGTTGTGTGATACTTGAACTCTGCCATTAAAGGCGTTAAAGAGGGAGTCGTTTTTTTTTAAAAGTCAGCAGCTACAAATACTGCAGCTGCTGACTTTTAAAATAAGGACACTTACCTGTCACAGGGTCCAGCGATGTCGGCAACCGAGGCTGAACCGTCCCTCAGTCCTCGGTGCTGCCGCCGCCATCTTGGCTACGGGAATCAGGAAATGAAGCCTTGCGGCTTCACTTCCCGGTTCCCTACTGCGCATGCGCGAGTCGCGCAATGCAATAGGAATGCTCCGCGCTGTCTCTGGGACCCGTGCGTGTCCCAGCAGACAGCGTGGCGGGACAGGAAGAGGCATAGACTCCCGTGGGAGTCTATGCCCAGAAGTGGGTGCAAATACCTGTCTTATAAAGGTATCTGCACCCCACTCCCCCCTGAAAGGTGCCAAATGTGACACCGGAGGGGGGGAGGGTTCCGATGAGCGGAAGTTCCACTTTAGGGTGGAACCCCGCTTTAACTAGGTATATGTAATAAAAAAACAAAAAACAATATATGGTGCTGCGCTCCAAGTAATAGAAAACAAATAAAGTGCTCAGCGATTCATATAAAGCGCTAAGTGTACAAGATAATAGACTCCAAAAAAAGTAATTCATATACTAAAAACACATGAATTGAATTTTTTAGCGCTTTATATGAATCACTGAGCACTTTATTTGTTTTCTATTACTTGGAGTACATCACCACATTTTGATTTTTTATTAGATTTCCTGCTGGGTAGTGTTTGACCCAATCGGTGCTTGCCACCACCAAGCACCGTATTTATCAGATTTTAGGTAGCGCAGGAATATTGATTTCATCTATCTAGGAATATGTAGTGATTTCAATAGCTTCTTGTTTTAATGCAGTCCTTTTTAAAGAGGAACTGCAGTCTGCTCACATTTGTAATAAAAACATCTTTTTCATTCTGAAGCTTCCCTCCAACTACTTTGCATATTATTTTATATATACTGTGATTCTGTACTTGTCAAATATGCTGCAGAAATCTCCCTCCACTGAGTCTTGCTGCAATCATTTTAACTGTGAGCAGCTGCTGCCTGTTCACTTCCTGGATTTACACAGACACACGTCTTCAGCTCTGCAGCTCTCATTGACCCTCTTATGAATCACCCCCCTCCCTTCCTGGAAAACTCTCACGAGAATTAGAGAGAGAGCTGTGCATGATGTCATAAGCCTAGGCCTTTTACCAGACAAGAAACAGGAAGTGGGCTGTATAAGGTATTTACTGGCAGGAAAAAAAAAAGTTTTACTATCCAAAGTTAAAACAACAAGGACAGAAGATTTAATAGATGGAAAGATGAAAAAATGACAGAAGTTCCGCTTTAAGCAGACTGGAACCAGCACATTTGACAGATTTATCTAAATCTCAGCAAATTCTTTGCATTGTCAGATATTCCCTGGTGTGTGATTAGATCGTGAGGCTTACTTTAATTTACAAAAACACAAAGTTGCATAAACATTCCTATAAAGGATTTTGGTGTAGACGTCTGGCGGCCTGTTTATGATATGTTAAATCATGACAAGTTGTAAAGTGGTCTGAACGTGGCTGATAACAGAGCAATGCATTGTAAGACGAGGTCAGTGAGCTGGGAATGTATACGCTGAGCAGTGGATGAAGTTACAGAAAGTTTTGGTTTTGGCTTCAGATCCAACACATTTGACCGACCAATAATAGAGTCTAGAAAAATTTGTGTTTTTACAATGACGGGTGGAGTCCTCTGCAGGGTGATGCTTGCGCAAAGAATCCGAGGGAAAGTTGATTATTTGCTGCAGATGTTCCACTTCATTCATGGGAAAAAAGGGTCCCGCCCTAGAAATTGATTTTAACTTGTTCCTAGCTGAAAAAGAGCACGGCCATCCAATACGTACAGCAATTCTAACCAGGGTTGCATCAAGGGTCACATAGGCATACAGGTGTGCCACAGCTATGTCCAATGCCCATGTGCTACAACATTTTAGATAGAACTAAAGCCAAAACCTTTTTTTTTTTTGTAAGATTTGGATAGAGTGGTTAGAACCTTTGTCAGGTTTTTATAGGGAGATTCACGCACTCCAATTGTCCTGATCACCAATGTCACCAGAAATGAAAGGGAGTGTAAATCTAACCTTTTTAATTGCTACCAGAACAGTATTAAAAGGGAAATCTTTTAATAGGGCTATTGTCATGTAACGCTCACATGTTTCCATGATTGAGAGAACTTAAATTCAAAAAATGAGAGGTGGGACAAGGACAGTCAAGCTGGGGAAAAAAGGGCTAGATGACCCCAGGTCAAGCAATGATGTGGGCTTCATCTGATTTGCTGCAGCTTGTAATGCACACTGCAAGAAGCTCACAGAATGCAGTGAAATTGGAGCTAAAGTAATTTTAGTTCAGACTGTACAACTGTGCAAGACTGAAAGCGGTGTTCCAGCCAAATTTTTATTTTTTTTAAAAGTCAGCAGCTGCAAACACTGTAGCTGCTGACTTTTAATAAGGACACTTACCTGTCCAGGTAGCCCATGATGTGCCCCCCCCCCCCCCAGGCCGATCCGTCCATCAGATCGGGTGCAGGAGCCACCATTCCAACTAAGGTAAACCGGCAGTCGAGCCTTGCGGTTTACTGCCGGTTTCCGACTGCGCATGCATTTGTGAATGGCTAGTTTGTGTTCTGGGACACGTACATGTCCCAGAAGACAACGGGGGCCAACAACGAGGACGAGGACAATGAGGACGTCCTCGGCCACGGCCCGGCTGGATCAGAAGTACTCTTAGTAGTTCCAAAAAAGGTAAATTAGAAAGTAAAAAAAAAAAAAAAATGTTTTAAATATCCAAAAATGAGGGGTGGAGGTGTGGTCTTTTGTTTAAGACCACCTCTCAAAATTGGGGGGAACTCCGCTTGAAAGTGAAATTCAGTTTTAGGCAAGGTGACCAGATCAGATTCACAAGATAATCACTTGGAACATTTCTAGTGTCCATGTCTATAGCCTGGTACACACTATTAGTTTTTTGCTTTTTTTCATTCAACCCAGCGGGCTGAATGGAAAAAAACTGAAGAGCTCAGGAGGAGACGCTGTACTAACTATGCGATGTTAGCACACTGATCTCCCCCGCTGAGCTATTGTGTTCGGGGGGGGGGACACAATAGCCCCCCCTTTCCAAACCACAAAAGTCAGTGCTCTCAGACACTGGCCTTTTTTGGCCCTGCCCCTTTGACAGAAGCCAGCCAAACGACAGACTTCTGTTGGACCGGCTGCCGTACACATGGGCCAAATGTCGGCTGGTTTCTATTAAACCGGCCGATGCTGCCCGATATTCAGCCCGTGTGTTCGGCCCTTTACAAAGAGGAAACAACTTTAATAGCAAATTTCTCCAGCTTTTTATTGTGGTAGTGGCACAGAGCTAATTTCTGTCCTGCCCAGTGTTGGGGGACATTTACAGTTATGGAAAATGACAGAGGAGTAATTTTGGCCACAGCCGCCATAATTAATAAACCCTTGCTGTAAAAGTCTTTAGAATAGTGTTATAATAAACCTAATTCCATCTGCGGGTGTTGGTCAGGAAAAAGGAAATGACATAGAGGGTGTATCAGCTTTAAGATTATATGGTTGAATAATATGAATAAAACACGTTGAATCAGCAATGTAGGATTAACTACTTTGAGCATCTTTATGACTAGACCCAAGAAACAACAAATCTACTCTGCAAACTAAACTTCAGCCAACTTCTGTCTAATGCGGCGTACACATGGTCGGAATTTCCGATGGAAACAGTCCGATGGGAGCTTTTCATCTGATTTTCCGACGGAACCTGTTCTAAATTTTTCCGACGGAAAACCTTTCTATCGGATTTTCCGATTGTGTGTATGCAATTCCGACACGCAAAATTCCGACGCATGCTCGGAAATAATTTGACGCATGCTCGGAAGCATTAAACTTCCCTTTTATAGTCCTGTCGAACGTGTTTTATGCCGCTGTGTTATTGACCGTCGGAATTTGGTGTGATCGTGTGTAGGCAACACAGCTTGAGCGGAATTCCGTCGGAAAAACCGTCAGAGTTTTTTCCGACGAGAATTCCGATCGTGTGTACGCGGCATAAGAGGAAAAGGACTACTCATAAGTAGGGAGGCAGTCTTAAAGGAGTGTTTAATTTCAATCAAAATGTGGACTTAAGAATTGCAATGTATCTCTGTCAGTCATATTGAAGGTGAACCGTTATACCACAGCTTGTAACCACATCACTGAAATCGATGCAGGCATATGAGGTATGAGTAACTGCATCCCCTCTGCCAGAAAACAGATCTTCTGCAAATCATTCTTGTGCTTAGCTTACAGAGGAATTTACACTCAATATATTAAAGAGCATCTATAGCCAAAACTTTTTTTAGTTTTGAATAGAGTACAAAAGGATTAAAACTACGGCCTGGTTATTTTGCTGTTGTCTAGGTATTAATGGGGAAATTTATCTTCACTTCCCATCCCAGAGACCCAACAGGAAGTTAGAAGAACTCCCCTATTAGACAGTTGTCCCAGGGAAAGATGCTCCCATTAGAAAATGTCCCCCCATCTCTTGTTCTGGGGACAACCCTAACATTTGGGATTTCTATTTCTTTTCTTACAATGGCATTTATGACAATGGCTCTTCACTCTACACCAAAAATTCAGAGACAAGTGGGTTATACTGCCTCCTTCAGGAGAATTGGACACAAAAAAAAACTCCCACTTCCAACATGCCTTGGATATGTGAAAAATAGTATTAGCAGCACATCATAAAATACAGAGGATTTTTGGACTCGCAAATTTTTTTTTCCTGGAGTTCATTAGGGAACACAGGGCGTGTTCCCTAATGAACTCCAGGAAAAAAAAAATTGCGAGTCCAAAAATCCTTTCCCAATTGTTTATTAAGAATTACAGGCGATATAAAGACAGACAATTTGGATGTCCAAAAGCAATCTGGACAACACAGAAAATGAAGCCAATAAGCACATCAAACAACAGTGTAACACTGGGATAACTTGCCGTTCAAAAACATACCATAAGGACCTTACATATGCAGCTGGCATCAGATGATGCCCAAACATCCACCTAGTACAAATTGTGAACAGAAAGCCAGATGGCAGCCTTGCAAATCTGAGACACAAGCGCTAAAAGGTCTAAGAAGCAGTCACAGACCTTGTAGAGTACACCTTGAAAGGAAAAGATAGAACCTTGTCCTTAAGCCTATATGCTTGACTGATAGCCTATCTAATCCACCCAGCAATAGAATCTGCAGTTTCATGGACCCTGTCAGACCAGGTCTGAGCCGACTGTTTCCTCAGGAGCAAGTTGTCGAAGTATCCCACTATGGAAATGTCCCACTGAATGAAGCACAGCAAGCACAGGGGCTAGCACCTTGGTGAAGACTTGAGGTGCTTTGGACAGGCCAAAAAAAGAGAGCAATCACCTGGTAGTGTTGTGAGCTCTCTGCAAATCAAATGTTGTGTTAATGTATAGGAAAGATGAGGTTGTGCAAGTGGGCATCCTTGACGTCCCCGAGGTCAATAGGTCCCCTGGATGGAGGGGGGGGGGGGGGCAATGACTGACCAGATAGATTCCAGGCAGAATTTTTGCAGTCAAATGTAGAAATTTAAGGCCTGCAGATCCAGAATGGGATGGCTACCTCCATTTGCTTTGGCCCAGTGAACAGGTTTGAGTAAAAACCCCGAAACCTTCCGGAACAATAAAGTTGTGGCAGGGCTGCATGGAGGTCTGCTACTCTCTGCAGGGATATAAGCAGGCTTAACAACATGAAGCAGGGTGGACGTAGTGCTTGAAATATGAATTTGTAACCCTTGGCCACTACGTGTTCGTCACATATGCGTCTGAAATCCTTTCGCACCAGGTGGTAGCAAATGCCAATAAATGTCCCCCCACTATGAGAACTGGGAGAGTCCCTTTCTCTTAATCGTACAGGACATAGGCAACTTATTCATACACCTACACCATGGGTTGTTGTCTCATACCTTCAGGTGACTGGACACTGGCAAACTTTTGAAAGCATGCTCCCCTGGGGTGCCTCCAGTATAACCCCCTCCTCACTCTCTGAGTCCTTGTTTTTGCTGGTGTCTGTAGGTAATGAACCTTATTATTCAAGCAAAACCAGCTTCACTACTTTATTATGTTCTAAAGATTCCTTCAAATCAACCTTACTGTATACAGAAGCTGTGTATCCGAATTGGTGCAACCTTGGTAAAATCTTGCCCAACCGCTGGCCCGCAGCGCCCTCTGATGTGGCCCGTCACGTCTTGCTCTGAGATGGCGGGTCAGCAAGCCCAGATCGCGGGTTCCCGACCCGCCATCTCCGAGCATCAGCGCGAAAAACTGAGCCGCCCTTCCTGTATAGCGCCGGCTCCTTCACAGGCGGAGTGATACCAAATGTACTCCGCCTGTGACAGGAAGCATCGGCTCTGCTCTCTACTGCAGCCGCATGCTCCTGTCACACTAGTACCAGCCAGCAGTACCAGTACCCACCAGCAGTACCAGTACCCACCAGCAGTACCAGCCAGTAGTTCCAGTACCCGCCAGCAGTACCAGTAACCGCCAGCAATACCAGCCAGCAGTACCAGTACCCGCCAGCAGTACCAGTACCCGCCAGCAGTACCAGCCAGCAGTACCAGCAGGCAGTACCCAACAGCAGTACCAGCCTTTGAGGACAGCCAGCAGCAGCCACCAGTTATAACCACCTGGGGGACAGCAGCAACCAGCTGCAGGAATCCTGAGGAAGAAGTGAAGATCAAGGTCAATTGAGGAGCAGGTAAACCGATGTGCATCAGTGTGAAAGCAGCCCTAGGCCCCTTTCACACGATCGGTCCGATCGGGTCTGCCTGTCTGTTTTTCAGGCGGACCCAACCGGACCCACCCTTCACTCTCTATAGAGCGGCAGATGTAAACAGATGTGTCTGGTTACACCCGCCTATCTGCAATCCGATCTGCTTAAAAAAACAGAAGGGGATGGCTCTGTCCCCTTCTGTCTGGGCAGATCGGAGGGCCCTTAGGGTAGAGCCGGCTGCATCTGTGTCTGCTCTACATATGCAGAGTGGACACAGACCTGCTACGCTCATTGTGGCCCGCGAACGGTTACCAAGTCGCTAAAGTGGCCCTCACTCCTCAAGAGGTTGGGCACCCCTGATCTTAGGCGTCTTACTAGATGCCATGCTCTGGGGACAGCCGGTAATGTTTCTTCAGGCATTGGATCCTTCATTGGGCACTCACCTTGGCACTTGGTGCAACACTCTGGATTAGCCGCAGGGTGCTACACAGGTCCACGGCCATGGACTATCACAATGGAACCCAATCCTGAAGACTCCTTCAGGGGTATGCCCACCATAAGAGGTGGAGCCTGGACTTTAGATACAGTGCAGCATTGTGAACAGGTAATGTATCTTTCACATTCACTGTGTATAATGGGGCTTTGTGTGGAATGTATTCACCTTACAGTGCAAACTTTTTAAACTTGGCACTAAAACCAAACCACTTAGAGCTCAGTCGCAGGTTGATGACCAGATTTCACATCACACAGCTAGTCACACTCTTTAATGCCACTCCTGCCTAGAGCCCTTATAAAAAGGTACTCACTTCTTCTCACCCATTCGCCACAAGAATTCATTGCAGAATTGTCTACACCTGGTTTACCACATACTCCTACAGGACATGCTTACCCTATCTCCCACACTGTACTCAGTGAATACCCCACAGGGGAGTACTCTCACTTGTAGCTATGGTGCAGACCAGGCAAAAAGGGATCCAATTCTGAGCAGCAGATAAACATTCGCTCTGCCAAAGCCCCACACTATCTCAGGCATGCAACAAATGGCCCATTTGACAAATGCAACATTTTCTGACAGATTACGGCCTTAATGCAACCATTTATGTCCAGAGTCTAAAAACACCCACCTCTTTCACTACTCCCGTTTCTGAACTGGAGTTAGACCCTGATGTGCTGGTCCTAGATGATGGCGAATCAGAGGAAATGAAGCAGTGTTGGAGTAAGCTGTAGATTTCTCCTCCCCCATAATGTTACCATATTTAAAAGGGAGCTTCCCACAACATGCTTGCTAATGTTGAAAAGCTTATTGCCTCTGTACACAAAAGCCTTAGTCTTGTACAGGCAGACTCACCTCCATCTTCCCACGTACCTATGGGTACAAACAGTCCTACAAAGCCTTTCAAATAATTTCCTCTTCACGAACAGATGGAATGGGCAGTCTATGACGATTGGGAGACTCTGGAAAGGATTTTAACCCCCCAAAAGTTTTTAGTGAACTCTATCCAGTTGAGAAAGAATATATAAAAAATTGCATATTCTTGTGCAGTCTCTGTCCTAGGCAAACATATCACTGTACCCACTGAAGATGTTCCGAAAAGCTTGGACAGCTGAACTTCCCTGCAAAAGATACCTCGTGTGTATGCCTTTTTAAAGAAGATGCCTATTTAATGAGGCACTTGACTAATTCCTCTTTAGGTGTTCCTACCTCCTCTAAATGCAGAGCACCTTCACATTCCTCCCAGGCTTCAACTTAAAAATCTTTAAAAGGCACAAGGCCTGTCCCAAAAGGCCACCGAGCCCTCTCCAAAGTCCTCTTCACAATGAAGGGGCTCCCTCACTCTTGGCGGACAGGGGGAATGTACATCTCCTTCTTTCTAATGGTGCAGATTTCGGCAGCAAGGTTCTTGCACCACCATGGGATTTTGTTACCCATGTTATTGGGCCAGTTGGCGTAGTTCCGTTGCTTAGTTGTTGCCCATCCTTATATTTATTGCTTTGGGACGTCACATGGTGTATGAATAAGTTGTTTGTGTTCTGTACGATTAAGATAAGAGGAATGGACTTACCTGTAAATTTAATATCTTGGAGTACAGTACAGGACATGGGCCACCCTGCCTAACTCTCCTTTTTACTCTGCATTGCTTACCATAAAAACGGAGGACTCATGCAGTGGAGTTGGTTTATAGGGGAGATGCCCGCAAAAGCTTGCTAGTGTCCAATCACCTGAAGGTACGAGCCTATAACCCATGGTGTATGAATAAGTTGTCTGTGTCCTGTACTTTGCTCCAAGACATAGAATATACGGGCAAGTCAAAACTCCCATTAATGCCAAGAGAACTCTGAGGTTTTGGGAGTACTTGCAGTGGAAGGAAGGCCCAGGTTCCAGCATGCTTCCTCTTACTGTCTGAGATCTGTTGTACAGTACAGTGATCCACTGTGCCCACCAGACCTGGGTGTTTGATACCAAGCTGCTGTGAGCGGCCAGAATATCATGTGATCGCTATGACCAATCATCAATTTTTTACATACCATCATCAGTCAATGTTACTGATCACCTGCATGCCAGGCATATGATGGCGCTGTACTGCACTGGTGACGTTTTAAAAAAAAAAAAAAAAGTGATGACATTTCTTAGTTTTTCAAAAAACTGTGAAACTTAAAAAAAACTCACCATGCCTCTTACTAAATGGGACTGTCTACTTTCCAAAAAAGGGGTAATTTTGGCTGCATTTGAACTGTCCTGGTATTTTAAAGCCTCAAGAAATGAGACAGGCCATCAGTACATCAGGTCTGATCAATTTTCAAATATATATACCATAGTTTGAAGACACTATAACTTTCAGACAGACAAAATCATATACACTGATTTAAGTTATTTTTCACCAAACAAATGTAGCAGACTACATTTTGGCCTAAATTTATGAAGAAAGATTATTTGCAAAATTTTCTAACAGCAACTTAGAAAAACATTTTTTTTTTTTTTCAAAATTGTTGGTATTTTTTCGTTTATATAGCAAAACAAAATGAAAAAAAACATAGTGGTGATTAAATACCACCAAAAGAAAGCTCTATTTGTGTAAAAAAAATATATATGAATTTAATTTGCGTAAAGTTTTGCATGACCGAGCATTTGCCAGTTAAATTTGCCCAGAGCAAAAAATGCCCTGGTCACGAAAGGGGTTAAACCTTGTGGAGGTCAAGTGGATAAAAAGCACCTATACCCATAGAGCAGCATCCACCTATTGTTACTGTGGAGTACTATACTGTCCACATTACAGTTGCTTTTTGTAGTTCTGTACTTGATTCAATGGAGGTCACTGTTTGGACATAAGAACCAATAAGTTGCCTCACCTGTTCTGGCTGTCAATTGGAAGGAGGCTTGAAGAAGGAGTAAAATCTGCCTGCTCTAATGTCTTGATAGGTGATTTGAAAGGAGTCTCAGAGTTTATGGATCTGAAGGCACTGAAATCATGAGTTCCAAGCAGAATCTGAGCAGCTTCACGAATCTTCTCTAAGTCAAAGCTACTATGGAAAAAAGTCACACTGATAAAGAACATGAACCAATGAGGCTAAGAAAAAGCATTTATGAAACCAGTCACGTACCATACTGTAATCTAACCAAAATTTTACAGATGTCAAAGAGCCCTTTTACTGAAGAACTGAACTTGAAAATAACATATGAGCTAAAATGAGAATCACAATTTATTTTGCTTAGAATAAAGATCACGATTCTCTCACAATTCTCGCTGTGTAACATCTTCTTTCACATTATACAAAAAAAATTGGGCTAACTTTACTGTTTATTTTTTTTATTATTAATTAAAGTGTATTTTTTTTTAAAAAAATTAGTTTGAAAAGCCGCTTCGCAAATACAGTGTGACATAAAATATTGCAACAACCACCATTTTATTCTCTAGGGCCTCTGCTAAAAAAATATATATATATATATATATATATATATATATATATATCATGTTTGGGTTCTCCAAGTAATTTTCTAGCAGAAAATAATGATTTGTACTTTTAAGCAACAAATGTCAGAAAGGGTTTGGTCTTTAAATGGTTAAACTTCCCTTATCTACACGCTGGAGTTCTTTCCTTTGATAAAAGAACGAAAAAAAGATACTTTTTTTCTATGTTGTAATAAAACTTGGCAGGCTGCCTGGATTTTTTTTTCCAGCTGTGAGAACTCTCTGCACTTGTTATAAAGATCGTGCCATGCTGTTTTGAAGATCAGGAAGGGAAAAAGATTGTGATTTCGATTCTTAACGATTAATCGTGCAGCTCTAATGAGCAGGTAGTATTTCGGCACTCTACATGTTTCGCAGCTATAGCTGCTTCTTCAGATGGAATAGTAATTTATTAAACATCTAGAATGGAGCAGACCATACTTAACAACATACCCATAAATAATAACAAACTGACAAATAAATCATTATGTAGACAGATGTGAAAATAGTACCAGTGCAATCTCAAGGATGGCCTGTAGAGGGCTAAGCAAAGTCCAGAGAACAGCCACCTAGATATAGGGTCCAATCACAGGGGCCTAATTATCCCCCGGAGCAGACGTGAAAGCCAATAGGTACCGGAGGGCACATTAGTGTTTATTCTCTGGCTAACTATGTCAGTGATCTACAGAGTAGAATAAAATAATAATAAAAACTATGTTTATGATTCTATGGGTTACATTGTCTTTCAGGACCATACTGATAATCTATTGCTGGTCTTACCTCTTACTCGCAGCCCAGCACATATTCCTCTCAAACACTGGTAAATTTTGGTGCCCATATCCGGTGACTAGACGGTACACATACGTGCGGGATAGTGCATTATACCGTGCATGGAAGTCATTACTTACACGGATGGCCTTTAGAACACTGAGTGCAAAAAAACATACAAAATACAAAACTTGTTAAATAATATTTAAAACAACAGATGAACACATGACAGACTGATAGGTCCATGTAGAGATAGTCACTCCACCCAAAAATGTTATTTCTGGTGGATAAAAATCTATGATTTAAAAAAAAAAACACAAAAAAAAAAAAAATTCATTTTTTTTTTTATTTAAATCTAATTTTCTAAACTGTATTTTAATAAAATGCTTTTTTTGAGTAAAAATCTCTTCTAAAGATAATTATTAATGTATCTTAAACAGAAAACTAAGTTTATTCAGCATGAAATGCTTATGTAGCATGAGGTTTCTGCAATATTTACATTTTTGGTAAACTCATTCAATGAATTAAAGCTCTATAAGCTGAGATAACATGCACTGCGTTGATGCATTCACACAATTTCACAGTAACCGTGAGATAAAACAAAGTTAAGGAATATTCTTTTATCCCACTGTTTTGAAAATCTATGTACACTACAAACTGTATGAATAAATCAGTTCTGATATCGCTGTTTTGACAGATTATTATTCTAAATAGGAAACCTTCATTTGTATGCAAATATTAAAGATTCTAAGAAAGCATAAGTCCTTATATTTAAAGAGCACCTGTCATTTCAGATGCATCATGGCAGCGCCTGTTAGCGGGCATCCACTTACCTGCTGCAGCCACGTCCCTCACCTGGTTGTGTCACTGCCGCATCACCAGTCGTCCCAATAATGTGAATGGGACTGTCGGTGAGTCAACAGCGGGTCAGAGAAAGAGCCGCTAAGGGACAGAAATTACATCTGCGCTTTAAAAAATAGCCTTTTTACTAGTGATTTAAATCAAATCCACCCTGGTTGAATGTACTATATATTTCCAAATATCACAAGAGTACAACAGATACAGCTCTATGACTGCCCAGATGAACAGATTTGTTCCCACTGGATGCACTTTTTTCCATTTTATAGAATGTAGCAACAAACAAAAAACACTGGACTACCCAGCTTCAGGCCAAGAGGATGGATTGAATAAATAACTGGGAAGAGAAGAGGACATGGTGCAGGAATCCATGTGATTTAGTCTGATTCAGTCTTAAACTGAAATAACACTTTTGAGGGAACTGACTGTAAATAGAGCACAAGGTAAGTATGCATGTGCAGAGTAAGAGAAGTCATTTCTGGCAGGTAAGAGCTGCAAGCATAAATCTTACACTGGATTAAAATGATAACAGCAGCACATAAAAATAAGTAACAGCATACATTACAGTATTTATTAGTATTAAAGTACAGTGCCTTGAAAAAGTATTCATACCTCTTGAACTTTTCCACATTTTGTCATGTTACAACCAGAAACGTAAATGTATTTTATTGGGATTTTATGTGATAGACCAACACAAAGTGGCGCATAACAGTGAAGTGAAAGGAAAATGATAAAAGGTTTTCAAATTTTTTTACAAATAAATATGTGAAAAGTGTGGGGTGCATTTGTATTCTGCCCCCCTTAGTCAATACTTTGTAGAACCACCTTTCACTGCAATTACAGCTGCAAGTCTTTTTGGGGATGTCTCTACCAGCTTTGCACATCTAGAGTGATATTTTTCCCCATTCTTCTTTGCAAAATAGCTCAAGCTCTGTCAGATTGGATGGAGAGCATCTGTGAAGAGCAATTTTTAAGTCTTGCCACAGACTCTCAATTGGATTTAGGTCTGGACCTTGACTGGGTCATTCTAACACATGAGTATGCTTTGATCTAAACCATTCCATTGTAGCTCTGGCTGTATGTTTAGAGTAGTTGTCCTGCTGGAAGGTGAACCTCCACCCCAGCCCCAAGTCTTTTGCAGACTCTAACAGGTTTTTTTCTAAGATTTCCCTGTATTTGGCTCCATCCCTCTTCCCATCAACTCTGACCAGATTCCCTGTCCCTGCTGAAGAAAAGCAAACCCACAACATGATGCTGCCACCGCCATGTTTCATGGTGGGGATGGTGTGTTCAGGGTGATGTGCAGTGTTAGTTTTTCGCCACACATAGCGTTTTGCTTTTAGACCAAACAGTTCAATTTTGGTCTCATCTGACCAGATCACCTTCTTCCACATATTTGCTGTGTCCCCCACATGGCTTCTAATAAACTGCAAATGGGACTTCTTATGGCTTTCTTTCAACAATGGCTTTCTTCTTGCCACTCTTCCATAAAGGCCAGATTTGTGGAGTGCACAACTAATAGTTGTCCTGTGGACAGATTCCCCCACCTGAGCTGTGGATCTCTGCAGCTTACCATGGGCCTCTTAGCTGCTTCTCCGATTAATGCTCTCCTTGCCCGGCCTGTCAGTTAAGGCGGACGGCCATGTGTTGGTTGGTTTGCAGTTGGGCCATACTCTCCATTTCGGATGATAGATTGAACAGTGCTCTGTAAGATGTTCAAAGCTTGGGATATTTTTTTCATAACCTAAACCTGCTTTAAACATCTCCACAACTTTATCCCTGACCTGTCTGATGTGTTCCTTGGGCTCCATGATGCTGGTTTGTCCACTAAGGTTCTCTAACAAACCACTGAGGGCTTCACAGAACCACTGTATTTATACAGAGATTAAACTACAGACAAGTGGACTCTATTTACCAAGTAAGTGACTTCTAAAGGCAATTGGTCCCACTAGATTTTAGTTAGGGGTATCAGAGTAAAGGGGGCTGAATAAAAATGCACGCCACACTTTTTATATTTATTTGTAAAAAATGTTGAAAACCATTTATCATTTTCCTTCCACTTCACAATTATGTGCCACTTTGTGTCAGTCTATCACATAAAATCCCCCAAAAAAACACTTACGTTTTTAGATACATGACAAAATGTGGAAAATGTTAAGGGTTATGAATACTTTTTCAAGGCACTGTAGATGAAAGCTGAATGAAGTTTAGTTTGTTAAAGGACTGTGTATCATAAAAATGTTTTTTTTTTTTTTTTTTTTACAGGTTTTTCCCTTTTTTTATCCCGTTGCATCTCACTGCATCCTCTTTGTATTAAATTTACGCCTGCATGTATGCACTGCAACAAAGGCTGCATGACATCATTTCTAAGGGAAGGTTTCCCCATGGTGAGAACAGTGGACAATGCCTGCATGATATGCATTTAAAAACTGACACTTGTAGTCCCATTTAGAAGCTCATCTGACAAGGTGACAATGCACAGAAACAACCAGGAGATAGGGATAGATCACTGTCATCCATAAACAGAAATGCCCAAAGACCTTCTAGGTCCCTCCCTTTATATCAGAGATATCAGAGTCAGCAGAGTCAGCAGAGTCCCCACCCCCCTCCACCCCTTTAATCAGATCCTCCATCGCTCCTCCCTTACACCAGTATCCCCTCTTACATTATCGTCCCTTCCCTTACATCAGAGTCCCCTTTTACAAAAGAATCCCCAGCATTCCCTCTTATATCAGGGTTTGCCATGACCGCCCTTACATCAGAGTCCCCAGCATTCTTCCTTACATCACAGACCCCCTTACATCAGAGTCCCCCTTACATCAGCATCCACAGAGTCCCCTCCAAATTCAGAATCCTCAGAGTTCACACCCCGCCCTCACATCAGGGTCCCCCTTACATAAGTGTCCACTCGTACAGCAGAGTCCACCGTAACATCCCTTATATCGGTTCCCCCTCACATTAGAGTCCCCATCAGAGAATCCCTTTACATCAGAGTCCTCAGCTTCCCCTATATATCAGAGTCAACAGAATCCCCACTTACAACAGAGTCCCCAGGGGTCCTTTACTAATATCTGAAGGGAGATGTAGTTGGCTCATATAAAACAAATCTATATCTCTAAATAGTATGACATCTATGGAGGACAGTATACATATTTACAGGGATAATATGTTTGTTGCTGGCTCTTTAACCCAATGTGCATTATAAAGGTTTAATGGCTTGATCTAAGTTTCTTGCAGTGTGAAGCAGTCTAGACTTCCCAATACAGGGTGTCCAACTGGCACATGTGGCACACCGGCTCTCACTCCTCTTCAAGGTAAAAGCTGAACTCCCAGTACTATAGTGATAATTAGTTACTATGGGAACGAGCTTTTGTGTATGAGGGATGCATTGTGGACAGGAATGTAGAGACTTGTGTGTTCACAAGCCAGGAATCATTGCCGCTCCATCTCATCTGTTAGCAACAATAAACATGCGCTGCGTTACCCACTTATCTCTTTACTGGATTTTCTCCACTGCCACAGGCATCTGCAATGGATTTTAGAGCAGTGCGCTTTACTGACCTCAGAACAAGCTTCTACCCGTATAATTAAAGAGAAAAAAACAAGTAATCTGAAACACTTGACTTTCAGTCCCTTAATTATCTCACAAATATACTGGATTACAGGCCAAGATCATTGGTCAAATAGTTTTTTTTTCCAATTAACGTTTTATTATTAATCAACATATTCAAACAGGTTATGTAACTTTACATACATTTTAGCAGAAACGAGCTCCCATGATCAAGAAAATATGCTTCGTGCGTGTTCTGGTTAGTCCATGGGTATGCCCATAGGTGGAACATTGTTATCTTAAACAGCATTCCCTCTGCAGAAATGCAGGGGGTTAGGTCTTTAGCATATAACACCTATGGTAACGTTTATGTAACAACATGCAGGATTGGTCTGCTTTACAGATGGTAGGAAAGAAAGAAGAAAAATGAGGTGGGGGGGGGGGGGGGGGGGGGAGGAAGTGAGAAGAGAGGGTAAAGAGAGGGGTAGATAAGGGTGGGGGGGGGGGGGGTAGGAAGAGAGGGGGTGTAGATACGTTCTCACCTCAGTTGCCAATATGGGTTGTCTTAGTCCTCCCGCCGATGCCACATCTCCCAGACTTCATTGTGTTCGTCCAATTTTTGTCGGATCCTGGCCGTCATCTTTTCCATAAGTTCAACGTCTTTGACCCTGGTGTATAGGGCCTCTTGAGAGGGTGGGGTGGGGGATTTCCAGTTTAGGGCTATTAGGCATCTTGCGGCTGTCAGTATGTGCCTGAGGAGTTTTTTGCTAGGCTTGGACATTTTTGGTTGGGACAGGCCTAGCAGGAAGAGTTTAGGAGTAAACGGTATGGGCACCTCGAATAGCCGTGTCAGGAGCTGTCGGGTGGATTCCCAAAAGGGGGTTATACGTGAGCAAGTCCAATATATGTGGAAAAGTGTCCCTCTCTGTTGTTGGCAGCGCCAGCATTTGTCCGGGGTGGAGGGGTATATTTTGTGGAGTATGGCAGGGGTCTGGTACCAGCAGAAGAGAATTTTGTAGGAGTTTTCCTTGTATAGAGTGCATATCGAGGTTTTGGTTGCCTGTCTCCAGACCGCCTGCCATGCTTCCATTGGGAGCTCTTCGCCTAGTTCCTTCTCCCACCTGCACATGTATGAGTGTTTGCCTTTGGTTAGGAATTGGTATTTGTTTATAATTTTGTAAATGTCCGATATCAGGCCCCTGCGGTTGCGACCTTCTAATATAACCTGTTCAAATGGAGACGGTGGGGAAAAGAGGAGTTGTGGAGCAATTGATTGGGCGAAGTGTCTGATCTGAAGATAACTGTAGAACGCTTGTTTTGGGATGTCATATTTGGACTGGAGCTCCGAGAATGTGAGCAACCTGCGAGATCTGGGATTCACAATGTGACCAAAATGGAACAGGTTCCGTGTGGCCCAGGGCCACGACATCTGGTGTGTTAGGCTGGTTGGTAGTTTAGGATTGCATAGGAACGAGTTCATCAGGGAGTTGTTGGATTTAAGGTTGTGTTCGCGGGAGACCTTGCGCCACAGTAAGTGGAGTTGTGACATTGAGCCTAGCATGCGTCTGGGGTCCACCTCCACATTTGCACTCCATATTATGCTATTTGGGTGTACTGGGGCTAGCCAGATTTTTTCCAGTTCCGACCACTTGCTATAGGACCTCTGGGTGAACCATGAGGTCAGTGCGCGGAGCTGGGTCGCCTGATAGTACCTGACCAGGTCAGGGAATGCCAGGCCCCCGTCCGACCGTGAGGCTGTCAGGACTGAGCTGGGTACTCTGTGTTTTTTAAAATTCCAGACATATTTCAGGAGATCTTTTTGTAGTTTACGGAGTTGTATGTAGGGGACGGGTATAGGCAGGGTTTGAAATAAATATAGCAGTTTTGGGAGGATGACCATTTTGACGGAGGTGATCCGACCTAACAGGGAGATGTGATGTGGTTTCCATTTTTGGATCAGTTCACGGATTGATCTAAACATCGGTGGGAAGTTTGCCTGATATAGGGTGTGGAATGACGGGGTAATGGATACCCCTAGATATTTAAGTGAGGTGTTCGCCCATTTGTAGGGAAAGGTAGCTTTCAGGTGGTTCGTTTCGTCTGTCGGGGTGTTGAGTGGAAGTGCAACTGACTTAGAGGTGTTGGTTTTGTAGCCCGACAGCGTGCCGTAGTGGTCTAGTATGGTGTGGAGGTTGGGTAGGGAGATTCGAGGGTTGGTCAGGGTGAGGATAATGTCGTCCGCGAACAGCGATATCTTGAATTCCTTGCCCCTAACCGGAATGCCTCTGATGTCAGGGCTGTTCCTAATGGTAGCCGCCAGGGGTTCTACACATAGTGCAAATAGCAAGGGGGAGAGCGGGCACCCCTGGCGGGTACCATTCGTAATCGGAAAGGTGGGGGATGTGGCAAAGGGTGTCTTTACTTGGGATGAAGGGTGTGTATAAAGGTTCTGGACTGCGTTCAGGAAGGGACCCTTGAATCCCATGTGTTGCAGTGTGGCCGTCATAAAGGGCCAGCTGAGGCGGTCGAATGCCTTTTCTGCGTCTAGACTAAGGACCAGGGCTTGTGTGGATTCTCTGTTCGCTACGTCTATGAGGTCTATGACTTTTCTGGTGTTGTCTCCTGCCTGTCTCATGGGGACGAATCCCACTTGGTCTTTGTGTATCAAGGTTGGGAGGATTGCGTTAAGGCGGGTGGCGAGAATTTTTGTGAATATCTTAAGGTCCGAATTCAGAAGGGCTATGGGTCTGTAGCTGGCGCATATTGTCGGGTCTTTGTCGGGCTTGGGGATCAAAGTTAAGTATGAGCCTAGCATCTCGTTCGGGATGGGGGTCTGTCGGAGGAAGGCGTTAAATAGTCTGGTCATGTACGGGCCTAAGATGTGTATGTAGGTTTTATAGTACTCGTATGGGAGTCCGTCTGGGCCCGGGGATTTGTGTGCTGGTAGGGCCTTGATGGTCGCCGTCAATTCCTCTGTGGTAATGGGGGTGTTTAGTTCTAAGAGGTCAGTTTCTTTTAGTTGTGGTAACCTGGCTTGTTCGAGATATTGGGTAATGCGGTCGGTTAGATCTGCTGTCGGGGGGTTGTGGGGTATTTCGCGTTTGTTGTAGAGGTCTGTGTAGAACTCCGCAAACGTTTTCGCGATGTCCCGGGGGTGGGTCACTAAGTCACCTTTCTTGTCTTTAATCTGGTCGGGTGTGGATATGTGTGCCTGGTCCGCGAGTTTTCTGGCTAGGAGTGATTGTGCCTTGTTGCCTTTATCGTAATATAGCTGTCTCAATCTTATTATTGATTTTTCTACTGCCCCTAGCGCTAGGTCTCGGAGTGTTATTCTAATTTGGACTATCTGCTTAATCAACGTTAGGGAGGGGGAGGTCAGTAGTTTGCTTTCAAGGTGTCGGAGGCGTTTTTCCCCTAGGATTCTGGCAGTCTGAGCGTCTTTCTTCATTTTAGATGAGAGTGCAATGCACCTACCCCTGATTACCGCTTTATGTGCGGTCCAGAGGGTGGTTTGGGTTATGTCTGGGGTGTTATTTTCTGCGAAGTAGTGTTGTAGCGTGGTGTCTAGTTCCGTCTTAGTTGGAAGGTGTTGTAAGAGGAGGTTATTAAGCCTCCAGTTGTAGGGCCTGCGTGTGGGGGTGCCCAGGTCTAAAGAAATTGTGACCGGGGCATGGTCTGACCAAGATATGGGCAGGATTTGTGCGGACTTTATGGTTCTAAGCGTGGCGTTGTTGACGAAGATGTAGTCCAGTCTTGAGTGGGTGTGGTGCGGGGCAGAGTAGAAGGTATATTGCCTATCTTTTGGGTGTAGGGCCCGCCATGTGTCGAATAGAGCATATCTCCTGGTGATCTGCCGGAATTGTTTAGAGTCCCTGAGGGCTCTTGTCTGGGGGGCTTGGGGGTTGATCACAAGGCGGTCTTGTTGAGTGGAGTGTGCTAGGTTAAAGTCCCCTCCCACTACTAGTATGTTATGGGGTGTTTTAAAGAGGCGAGTAAGGACCTTGTTCAGGAACCGGTGCTGGTGTACGTTCGGGGCATATAGTGTGCACAGGGTTATGGCTTGAGTTTTCCATGTGCCCTGTACAATAACGTAGTGGCCTAGCGGGTCTATGTATGTCTCAGTGTGGGAGAATGGGGACCCTTTTTTGATGAGTATGGCCACCCCAGCTTTCTTACGTGGGTTAAAGGCCTGGAATGTTGTGGGGTAGGACTTGGAGGCAAATGTGAAGGAGTCGCCCCTACCGAAATGTGTTTCCTGTATCATTATAATATCTGCCCCAGATTGCCTGAATTCTCGGAGCGCCAGGTGTCTTTTTTTATTGGAGTTCAGGCCGTGGACATTAAGTGTTACTACCTTGGCCATGGTTTGTGGTAGGGGGGTGGGGAGGTGGTAGTGTTACTTATCTGATCCGGTCGGTGGGTAGGTCTGGTCCGGGAGTGTGGCATCCGCGGGAGGAGGTTCGACGCCCAGGGGGGCCCTGGGAGGAGGTAGGTCGTTAGTTGGGTGGAGGTGAGGTATCTAGGAGGAAAGAGAGGGGTTAGAACAAGAATAAAACAAGTCAAACAATTAAACAACATTTGCTGGGTCTGGGTGGCCGTTAAGGTCCAAGGGCCCAAACAGTTCCTGTAGGTCTCTCCGACTAGGATATCCGGAAAGTTCGGGTCGGAGAGATACCAGGGGGGTGGAATCAAGAGAGGAACTTGTAGGTGGTAAACCACGGGGGGGGTTCGTAATTCGGAGGGGCAACCTGTCCGGCTTCTCGGCCCAGGGTAGCCCGTGGGGTGAGGTTTTGTGGATTAGTAGGCTTTCGGGGGAAGTAGTGGTTTCATGGAGATCTTTGTGGGGTGGATGTTGGTGTCGCAGTTAGAGGCCCCCTATGGGGGAGGATCATCCCATTTTGGGTTTGGGAGATCGGCGGTTGGGGTCTGTGCCCCTTGGACGTTTAGCCGAGGATGCTTTCTGCCACATTGGTGGCTGCGGTGGGGGGTTGGCCACCAGGTCCCATTCGGGGAGTTGAGGGACGGGGATCTCCAAAGTGTCACAGAAGAGTTCCAGGTCATCTGGGTAGCGGAGGATTGCCGATTTTCCTAGGTGCTTTGCTGTTAAACTGAAGGGGAATCCCCATCTGTATGTAATTTTCTCGTCTTGAAGTGCCCGGAGTAAAGGTTGTAGGAGTCTCCTTTTTTGAAGTGTGATCCAGGAAAGGTCTGGGTATATTTGTACTGGAGCGTTGTCAAATTTCAGGTCGCGTGTAAGGCGGGCTTTACGCATGATGTCCTCTTTTAGTGGATAAGAGTGCACTCTGCATATTACATCCCGGGGCTTTGATGCGGGGCCTTTAGGGCGGAGAGCCCGGTGTGCTCTGTCCATCTCTATGTGCTTGTTGGGGTCCTCTCCGAGCATTTCGTTAAAGAGGATTTGTAAAGTGGATTGCAGGTCTTCGGTATCGTCAGTTTCGGGGAGTCCTCGTACCCTAATATTGTTTCTCCGGCCCCTGTTATCGAGGTCCTCGTCGTGGCGTTGCATGTCGCGGAGCATAATGTGGTGATCTGATGTCTGTTGTTGTGTGCGGTGTACGGCCAGTTTGGTCTCTTGGATCTCCTCTTCTGCCATCTCTACTCTGTCTGAGAGGTGCTTGAGGCCTGCATGGAGTGTTTGGATTTCGGAGCGGCAGGTGGCCTTAACATCAGCTATCAGCTGCTTAAAGTCCTCTTTGGTGGGGATGGCTTGCAGATATGCTTGCCATGGGGGGTATGAGTCTCCGTTGTAACTTGGGGGCTGGTGGAGATGCTGTGGGGTCGGTGCTTGACCGCTTGCTGGGGTCTCCCTCGATTGCAGGGTGTCCCATGGAGGTTGGGGTGCCCAGGGTTCAGCCCAGGATGTGGCGTGGGGAGAGCTCGGGGTGGGGGCCGGTGGGCTGTATTCTGGGTGCCGTGTGTTCCCCTGAGTTGCTTGGGGGAGTAAGGGGGGGATTGCTCGTGGGTCCCTGGTCAGGGTAAGGTCCTGGGGCCTTTGGGGTCCTGGGGGGGGTAGTGTCTGCCATGCGGACTGTGCCCCTTGCTCGGTGGGGGGCTGTTGGTCCGCCCTGGGGTGTCCAGGGCCTGGGAGGGGGGGAAGTCCATTGCTGAGTCGGATGCTGTGGGGGACAGGGTGCCTGTGTGGAGGCATGGGTCCGAGGCTGTTCTCAGCAGCTTAGGGAAGGCCTCTGTGCATTGGGTGTACTCTTGTGGGTGGGTTCCGGCCTGGTCCCCCTGTGGGGTATGGTGTCCCTCCGGTGTTTGGTGGGTTTCACTCACCCTGTGTTGGAGCCCGGAGGGGCTCGGGGGCTGTTGTGGAGAGTCCTTTGCAGTCTGCTGCGATCTGCCGCTGTGGAGAGGCGGCGGGTTTGAGGCCTGCTGCCTCGTGTTGTCGGCCATCTTGGTACACCCGCCCGGAGCCGCCGGCGGCTGGAAAAGCTTTTTAAAGGATGCTGCGGTGCTCGGTGGCGGGTGTGCAGGTCTCCGGGCTGAGGAGGATCGGGTGGTGCGCGATCCTCCCATAAGCTGGCTTTTTTTTCCCCCGAAATTAGCCTTATTGCTGCGGGCTGGAGAGGAGCTCTCAGTCCGTGCTGCCTTCCAGGTCGGCTTCCGGTCACGCCCCTCCGCTCAAATAGTTTATGTGTATCGCCATCTCTTTACATTTTGCTGGACTCTACAAAGAGATGCAGTTTTTTTTCTAACAAGGAATGGTTTTCTAGTATTTTGGAAAGACTAGACACCCTGGCTGTGTACTTACAGCTATTAATGTCCATGGGGGAGATTTCATCTACATCCTTGACGTGACCAGGATAGCTGCTCTTTCATTTTTTAGGTAAGGGTCATAAGCTTTAAGTTGAGCTCCAACCAAAAGGACAGGTTCCGCTTTAAGGCCTCCTCCAGTTTGTGAAATGGAGCTTTTGGTGGGGGGTACCCATTTTTGACAAGTGCCAGTTGCCACTTCCACTCCGAATGCCTAGGTCAGTGGTTTCTAAACTGCGGCCCTTTGCTTGCCTTTAACTGGCCCTTGGAACTATTCTTCCCACTCATACGAGATGCTATTCTGCCAACTGACACCGACAATGGGGCACCATTTTGCCCACTGACAAAAACAATGGGATACTGTTCCTCATAATGATGCCATTGATGGGGCACTATTCCTCCTCCAAATACCAAAAGTAGCGATGAGAGGAAAATTTCCACACCTGCTGAACACAGTCTGCCCCCCCAAAGTCTTTGGACAATAAACAGGCCCTTTATTTAAAAAGTCTGGATGTGATGTGATTGGAAGCAGAAGTTCACCCCCCCCCCCCCCAAATGCCTGCAAATTTTGGGGACATGCGACAGGTCCCAGAAGACTGTGGGACCATTCACAATGCGCAGAGTGGCTCGCGCATGCACAGTGGACAGATGACAGGAGGTAAAATCGGTTGGGGTGAGCCCATCGCTAGAGCATGGGACAGTTTATTAAAAGTCAGCAGGTACATTTTTTGTAGCTGCTGACTTTTAATTTCTACATAGAAGACTGGAGCTCCTCTTCAAGTAGAATTCATACATTGTTGTGTCTTCATGCTGCTAATCTCCTGCAGTATTTTTGAAGCCACTCCTTGGCATCTTTTAGGGCAGATTTCCTGACAATTACAATAATGTCTGTGCAATGTGTGTTGAAAAAGCCACCTGTAGTTTCGATTGGAGGTCCATATGACAGGTGACAATGATGAGAGGGAGACGGGGCTATAAAAAGGGCACCTGAGCAACGATCACCAGGTATTATTTTAAAGACTGAAAATTACTTTTGAAATTACACTAACATGTTAAAGCTTATATGAATATAGTCATTTTTTTAGTAAAGTAACAAAAAAAATCAATTAAAAGAGAAACTGAACAGTAAGGCTTAATTCACATATGTCCGGGCACAATTTCCGGGCGATTTATCAGGAGTCTGGTGCGGTTTTGTTCACGGGTTCAGGTGCGAATTTGTTAAGTGTATGACACTTGAAATCACACCTGAAACAGACCTAAAATTGTACAGGACTCTTAAAAAACAGACTGTCGCCGTCCTGAACATATGTGAATCAACTCCATAGAAAGCTGGTTCGGTTCACATGGCATTTGAATCGGATGCGGTTAAAAACGCATCCAATCCGCATATATATATATGAACCACGTCTTAAAGTACAATCTCCACATTTACATGTCACTCACCTAGAAATGTACATAGAGAATTCACAGAGGCTGATACATTGCTTGCCGAAAAGCCAAACAGCATTCCTAGCCATGTTGGGAACAGGCAGAAAAGTCTTATCTACTGGGGATCACTGAAAGTCCTGAAGACCAGGAGGGTGTAAACCCTACACACCTCCCAAACAGAAAATAGTTTTAGGGTAGGGTTCAGTCTTAAAACAGTGTTCCAGTCGTTTTCGTTTATTAAAAGTCACCAGCTACAAAAAGTGTTGCTGGTGACTTTTAATAAACAGACACTCACCTGTCCCAGGGTCCAGCTTTGCGGCCGCCCAAAGCGTCACTCCTCCCCGTTTCCACGGCACCGGCATTGCAAGTGTGGGTACCCAGCTGTGACAGTCTGCGGCTTTACAGCCGGGTGCACACTGCGCATGTCACGCGGCACCTTCTCAGTGGCCGGGCAATCTTCTGGGACCTGTGACGTGTCCCAGAAGATTGCAGGGAGGGAGAGGAGTCGCCGCATAGGCGGCGAGATCGGAAGTGGGAGCTGGGTACCTGTCAAAAATAGGTACCTGCCCCCCCCCCCCCCCCCAAAAAATGACATGCCAAATAAGGCAAGTAAGGGGGCGAGGAGTGCTTAAAGCAGAAGTTCCACTTTTGGGTGAAACTCCGCTTTAAATATAGCAACAGGAATTGTCCACTTTGTGCTGAAAGTAGACCCAGTTCTAACATCACTATGTTTTGGACCAAGCCACAACATCCCATCCCCAATACTGTACTTGAAGACATTGCTAATTACATGTAAAACTACCCATGCAGCTGTAATAAATAATCTAGTGACATAAACAAGCTCCCATTTGCAGAGTTTTAATGGTAAATTCTTGTACTCCTGGCTTGTATGGACTGCCTCACCTTATGCGCTCTGGCTTTAGATGGAAGTTTAAAGCCTGCACCAGAACAGCCTCCGAGAACGGATGTTTTCCTGGCAGTCTCTCAATGTCCACATGAGCAGAATTGCAGAGTGCATGGACCCCAGAGTCTGTACGGCTGGAGATGTAGATTGTGGGGGTGCCAATAGTTCGCAGTTTCTGTAATGCCATCTATAGACAAGAAAAGCATACATTAAAGAACATCAAGCCAATGTAGCTGCTACACAAAGATCAGCACGGAGGATAAAGAAGTCACCCAGCACCAGCATTACACCGCAGAATTACATCACCAGCACTTTATTTTTGTGTTTACAAGTCACTATATTTGCTCCACTTTACCTATAAAATTAATTTGTCACGGACACTTTGACATAGTTTATTCACCGATAATAAAGATTCGTCATAATTTTTTATCAATTTTTATCACTTTGAATACTACCGGATTTTATTATTTGTCAGTTTATTATCATCAATTATTTTCCATTTATCATTATTACTACGCAAATGCCACAAAGTATCCCGCTTACAATACGCCAAACAGCATCAAGACAAGCCTCAAAGTCATTTGGCGCGATGAGATTACAATTGAGCTTTTTGGCCACAGCCATAAATGCTACATTTGGAGAGGAGTCAACAAGGCCTATGATGAAAGGTATGGAGGTGGATCACTGATGTTTTGGGGATGTGTGAGGTACAAAGGCACAGGAAATTTGGTCAAAATTTATGGCAAGATGAATGCAGTATGTTATCAAGAAATACTGGAGGAACATTTGCATTCATGAGCCAGGAAGCTGCGCATGGGACGTACTTGGACATTCCAACATGACAATGATCCAAAACACAAGGCCAAGTTGACCTGTCATTGGCTACAGCAGAATAAAGTGAAGGTTCTGGAGTGGCCATCTCAGTCTTCTGACCTCAATATCATTGAGCCACTCTGGGGAGATCTCAAACGTGAAGTTCATGCAAGACAGCCCAAGAATTTACAGGAACTGGAGGCTTTTTGCCAAGAAGAATGGGCAGCTTTACCATCTGAGAAGATAAAGAGCATCATCCACAAATACCACAAAAGACTTCAAGTTGTCATTGATGTTAAAGGGAGCAATACACGGTATTAAGAATTAGGGTATGTAAACATCAGGGTAATATGGGTAGTTTCTGTTGCCATTAAGATTTAAAAAGAGTAAACACAGTTGATTGATAATAAATGGCTTCAGCCAAACGCTAACCATGAGTGAAAGAAAGGTTTTTATGTCATCATTCACATTCTCTGAAAAATTGCCAAGAGCTCATACATTCTAATTATATATATATATATATATATATATATATATATATATATATATATATTATATATATATATATATATATATATATATATATATATATATATATATATATATATATATATATATATATATATATATATATATATATATATATATATACATACATACACACACACACACACATATACACACACACATTTACACATATATATATATATATATATATATATATATATATATATATATTTACACACACACACACACATACAGTTAGGTCTATATGTATTTGGACACAGGCATAATTTTAGTTTTTATCTGGTATATATCAAAACATATTCAAGCTATAGTTATATAATGATGTGGGCTGAAAGTGCACACTCTCAAGTTTAATTTGAGGGTATGTACATCCAAATCGGTGGAAAGGTTTAGGAATTACAGCTATTAAGAATAGCCACACCCCCCCCCCCTTTTTTCAAGGGCCCAAAAGTAATTGGACAATTGTATCAAAAGCTGTTTCATGGCCAGATGTGGGCTACTCCTTCCTATTTCTTCATCAATTAAGCATTTAAAAGATCTGGAGTTGATTCTAAGTGTGGTATTTGCATTTGGAATCTATTGCTGGGAACCAACATCATGGGCTCCAAGGAGCTGTCCATGAAAGTGAAACAGGCCATTGTAAAGCTTCAAAAACTGAACAAATCCATCAGGGAGATAGCAGCAACATTAGGAGTGGCCAAATCAACAGTTTGGTACATTCTGAGTAAAGAACAACGTTACTGGTGAGCTCAGCAACATAAAAAGGCCTGGACGTCCACGGAAGACAACAGTGGTGGATGATCGCAGGAGCCTCTCTATGGTAAAGAAAAACCCATTCACCACATCCAGACAAGTAAAGGACACTCTCCAGGAGGTGGGAGTATCATTGTCAAAGTCTATAATCAAGGGTTCACCACAAGGTGCAAACAATTCATAAGCCTGAGGAATAGAAAAGCCAGATTAGACTTTGCCAAAAAAACATCTAAAAAAGCCAGACCAGTGCTGGAAAAGCATTCTTTGGACAGGTATAACTAAGATTAATCAGTACCAGAATGACGGGAAGAAAAAAAAAAGTGTGGCGAAGGCTTGGAACAGCTCATGATCCAAAACCACAAAACATCATCTGTAAAACATGGTGGAGGCAGTGTAATGGCATTGGTATGCAGGGTTTCCAGTGGCAATGGGTCATTGGTGTTTATTATGTGACAGAAGCAGCCAGAAAAATTCTGCAGTGTTTAGAGATATACTGTCAGCCCAGATTAAGCCAAATGCAGCAAAGTTGATTGGATGGCGCCTTGCAGTACAGATGGACAATGATCCAAAACACACTGCAAAAGCAACCCAGGAGCTTTTGAAGGAAAAGAAGTGGAATATTCTGCAATGGCCAAGGCAATCGCCTGATCTCAACCCAATTGAGCATGAATTTCACTTCCTGAAGGCAAAATTAAAGGCAGAAGACCCACAAACAAAGAACAACTGAAGACAGCTACAGTTAGAGCCTGGTAAAGCATCAGAAAAGGAGGAAACCCATGGGTTCCAGACTTCAGGCAGTCATTGCTAGTAAAGGATTCTCAACAAAATATAAAAAATTGTATTTATGATTATATTCATCCCAACTACATTTGAATCCCTGAAAATGGGAGGACTCTGTATAAAAATGGTTGTATTTCTTAAAGTTTGTACTTGATATTTATGTTCAACCCCTTGAATTAAAGCTGAAAGTTTGCACTTCAAATACATTTGGATTGTTTAGTTTTAATTTTATTCTGGTGGCATACAGAGCCAAAAGTATGAAAACCGTGGCCGTGTCCAAAAATATATGGACCTAACTGTAATATATATATATATATACACACATACACATACACACACACACATACACACACACACACACAAATAAATACCTTTTATTCCCCTTTTTTATAGGCGATTACATAATCCCTGTTCTCAGCTGCATAAGAAAACAGAGAGCCAGCCGGGGGGGGGGGGGGAAGAGAAGCAACAGCACATTGGTCTTCCCAGCGAATGGCTGTGGGGGGGGGGCATGTCAGGACAAGCCTGGTCATTGGAAGAGAGCAGGCTGAGTTCTCAACACAGCTAGAAAACTGACCATGCTGTGCTTTCATGACAGTTTTTGATAGGAAAGTAGAAGGACTGGCAAGAACACCGGGTATTTTACACAAAGGAAGCAATACAAAGAGAACAGGATACTTTTTCGTAAAAGGGTACCTTGCCCAGCACCGTGCAGGGCATGTCTACATATTGGCTCTCCAAAAGCCCCTCAATTCCCCTACCAAGTCCAGCTGTTATACATCAAGCATGGAGTTTGCAAGTGCTGAGACACATCCTGGACTTTTTCAACTGCAGACATGTAAGCAGAATTAAGCCATGGAGGTTGTTATTAACATCTGACACCATTGGTTGCACGGCTTTTTATTTTAAGGTTATGACTTTTTATCTCAATAAAAACTACACTTTTTGATTCATGGATACTGGTATTTCACTAGTTTTTGCCAAGTTATTATACAGTAAACAGTTACACGTGGACCTAAGTGCTTTTATGGACCTTATTGCGGCTTTTTTCACAGTTCTTGTCCCCAGGAATATGTCCAAGCAGCTGAGGTCCAAAGAACTGTTATTTTTGTTGTTCTTTCTGCAATTGTTGTCCCTTCCAGCAGACGCCTGATCTTTTTTGCGGCTATTTTAACAGACCCATAAAGAATGCCTTAGAATGGCGGGTCAAAGAGAAACTTTTCACTCTCCATGTGTATCAAAATGAAATAACTGTGTCTGGGCAGCAGTAACTTCATCCAAAAAACTACTCAGGATAAAATGGGAGGTAGGCCAAAGATCTCAGGAGAAGATTCAATTACAAAGTGCCGGGTCTCCTATCCAATCTTGGAGCATTGGCACATCTAAGTTACTACAGGAGTTCGTGCCCAGGGCCCAAAATCCCTAGACACCCTGCATAGAATTAAAAAGAAAAGCAGTTTGATGCTTACAAGAGAAGAGGGCTTGCTCATAGTGTATGTGGCTATTCATCTAGCACTGAAAGAGCTGAACAAATATTGTAAATCTGGTGTGCGAGTGAAGCGTGCCACCTAATCCAAGCAGCAGGGGGCATGAGCCGCAGAATGAAGTGGTGCTGGGTGCATGCCAATTTGATGGGAAATAGCCTTACAGGTCTTCTATAACAGCTAGGGAGAGCGTCTAGTGATAATCCCTGTCTGCATTCTGCTGTTCCAACACATTAGATAGGGGAGGGGTTCTCAAAGAGTCTGAAAGAAAATAAAATGTTCTGGTCGCCTATAGCAACCAAATGTTGCTTTTTTACGCCTCCATTATAACAAGAAAAATGTCTACCAACCAAAGACTAAAGATATACCCCAAGAAAATAGCTACAATTAAAATACATGTACTGAATTTGCTTTAGTTGCCAAAGTATTTGTATTACGGGCAACTCAGTTGTGAGATTTCACCAGTGCAGCCAGCCTGAGGAGCTGATTTTTCTATACTACAGTTAAAGTGGTTGTAAAGGCAGAAAGATTTTTTATCTTAATGCATTCTATGCATTAGGATAAAAAGCCTTCTGTGTGCAGAAGCCCCCCACAGCCCCCTAATACTTACCTGAGCTCATCTAGATCCAGCGAAGTTTTTAAAATTATGGTTTATTTTTTTTTCAAGGTTTAACAACCAGGTTGGTTTTTTTATTGTAACAAAAAAATGGTACAGAGTAAAATACAACAAGCCGTAGGATAATCCGGCATAATAACATACAAGTACATAGCACATAACAGAAGATTGTCAATAAATCAATGGACAAGCAAGCAATAACCCTCACATCCTTACAGCATGACACCCAAGCGTATTTCAAACGAGATGAGGGGGGGGGGAGGGGCCACACCCCACATACACCCAGTTCTGCAGGGTAGTCTTCCCGGTCATGATTGCAGATGATTGCATCCTTCGTAGAGGATGGTCTATTTGTACAGCTATACCCCGGATGCCTGAATACTTAGATGTGCTTCTTGTAATCATCAACCATGTGAGTTGCTAAATGTTGTACCTTCATTAAATGTAACCATATTGCTACACTTAGAGGCGCCCCTCTTCTCTTTTATACTCTGGAGCTCCTGCTGGATTTTGCTTCTAATCCCCTTGTGGATGGACACTTTATGGTTACACAATCTATCACATTGCTATAATCTTTTTATATGGACCATAAACTGAAGGACTTATGAATAAATTGTTGTGGAACAAATCATCTGAATTTCCATTATTTCTTATGGGTAAATTCCCAAGTGTACATGAAGTCTACTCGCTGGCCTGCTCACCCATTGTACTCTATAGATGGAGGAGCAGCGTTGTCACATCAGGACAGGAAGTTTGTTAGAATTGACACAGAGGGTGCAACTATATAGTGCTCATATTTTATAGTGTAAGAAATAAGCGTTACTTTTTTTTTTTTAATTATTATTATATTATGCATGGTTTATATAGCGCCAACCGTTTACGCATCGCTTTACAATGTATAAGGGGACAACACAATTACAGTACAGTTCAATACAAAAAGGTACAGGAGGGCCCTGCTCGTAGCGCTTACATTCTAAAGGGAGGGGGTGGTGGTACAAAAGGTAATACTTTTATATTTACTTACCTCTTTAAGCTCCAATAATACATTTTTCTTCCTCCATATAAGAATATGTGACTAATATGATTCATTTTTGTACTTTTTGTTAACATAGGACATATATTTTTGAAAAATACTTGAAACAATTGCCATTTCCCTACCCTCAGAGGCATAAGGAAGGCCTATTCAGACTTTAAACCAGGGCCCTCTTTGCATTAGTTCTCTTTTGTTTTCACCTGGGAATCCTGCCAATAACATACTTCCAGCCCTAAGGAAACAACGCTCACCTATTCTACTGTATCTATGGAGGAGCAGAGGTGTTCAACTAGGAGAGGAGATGTGATAAGACTACAGGTCGCCTCCTCTTCTCATTTATAATTTCCATAGAGAGAACTGGGAACAATGCTAACTAAAAACAGTCAGGAGGGAGCACAGTAGGGCTCCTTTCACACTTATGCGATTTTGGATTTGACTTGTGAGACCCCAAGTCGCAAGACATGTGAAATTCAATGTATTTCTATGAGAGCTGTTCCTACTGACATCACAGAAGTTGCTGCAACTTTACAAAAGTTTCCTCTATTACTTTGGTATGACTTGATGCGATTTTGGTCCATGGAATGTAAAACCAAATCAAAGTCGCACCAAGTGTCGCTCCAAAGTCGCACTGGAAAGCATTGGAGACATGCTAATGTAAAAGGAGCCCAAGTTAGCTCACAAAATTTGACAGGATAATTTTTTCTCCCCAATTAGCAAATAGATACAACCAACCAATTTGAACCACTTGCCAACCACCCTACAGCAGTTTTACTGCTACAGATGACTGCGCTGTGCAGAATCACATATATATATACATATATATATATATATATATATATATATATATATATATATATATATATATATATATATATATATATATATACACACACACACACACACAAGTTATATATTACAGGGGGTCCCCGGGTTACGAACCAGTTAGGGACTTCCCTTCTGTTTGTTATCCGGAAATGTTCATAAGTCGGCCGCGCATGTGCAGAACGACAATTACGGACATTTCTGATGTTCCGTCGAATGCCATTCTGCGCATGCGCGGAAAATTAAGGATATTTCCGTCATTTTCCGAGGCTCTGTCTGGCTGTGCATGCGCAGAATGGCAGATGGTCCACGCATAACGGCACAGGGTCCCTGAAGCGCCCTGTTCGTAAGTAGGAGTGGTTCCTAAGTCGGGCGTTTGTAAGTCGGGGACCCCCTGTATACATAGTGGGAGCTGATCAGTGGGTCCCGCAGACCCCATGCCCGCCGGCACCCGCTGATCATGCAGTACACAGGCAGATCACCAGTCTGTCAGTAGGGAAGGCATTGATCCTGTGTTACTGCAAAGCAGGAACATGGATGAATACCATTCCCTAGTAAAAGCACATCCCACACTACAGTAAAACACCGGCTAGGCACACAGTTAACCCTTTGATCGCCCCTGATGTTAACCCCTTCCCAGCCAGTTTCATTAGTACAGTTACAGTGTACATTTTTTATGTCACTGGTCCCAAAAAAGTGTCAGTGTCCAATTTGTCCGCCACAATATCGCAGTTCCACTATAAGTTGCTGATTGTCGTCATTACTAGTAGAAATAAATAAATAAAAATTCCACAAAAATATCCCATAGTTTGTAGATGCAATAACTTTTCTGTAAACCAATCAATATACGCTTATTGAATTTGTAGCAGAATACATAATGGCCTAAATTGATGAAGAAATTCGATTTTTTACATTTTTTATTGGATATGTTTTAGAGCAGAAAGTAAAAAAAAAAATATATATCATTTTTTTTTTTTTTTAAATTGTCGTTCTTTTTTTGTTTAATCGGTAGACCATAAGCTCAATAATAACATGCAATGTCAAGCTGCGGTTTCCAAAGCGAGCAAAGTTCTTTCTTGTATTAAGAGAGGTATGGACTCCAGAGAGAGAGATATCATTTTGCCCCTGTACAAATCATTAGTATTATACAGTTCAGTTTTGGGCACCAGTTCTCAAAAAGGATATCGGGGGAACTGGAGAAAGTGCAGAGAAGGGCAACCAAACTGATAAGAGGCTCAGCTATGAGGAGAGATTAGAGGGACTGAATTTATTCACTCCTCAGAGGAGATTAATGGGGGATATGATCAACATTTACAAATATATAAGGGGTCCATATAGTGAACTTGGTGTTGAGTTATTCACTTTACGGTCAACTGAGGACAAGGGGGCACTCTTTACGTCTAGAGGAAAAGAGATTACATCTACAAATACGGAAAGGTTTCTTCACAGTAAGAGCTGTGAAAATGTGGAATAGACTCCCTCCAGAGGTGGTTCTGGCCAGCTCAGTAGATTGCTTTAAGAAAGGCCTGGATTATTTCCTAAATGTACATAATATAACTGGGTACTAACATTTATAGGTAAAGTTGATCTGGGGAAAATCGCATTGCATCTCAGGGGATCAGGAAGGAATTTTTTACCCTGCTGTAGAAAATTGGATCCTGCTTTTCTGTGTTTTTTTTTTTTTGCCTTCCTCTGGATCAACTGTGGGAATAGGATTAGGTATATGGGATTGTACGATATTTTTATTTTATTTATTTATTTTTTATGGTTGAACTGGATGGACTTGTGTCTTTTTTCAACCTAACTATGTAACTATGTTTATAGCGCAAAAAAAAAAAAAAAAAAAAAACTGCAGAGGTGAACAAATACCACCAAAAAAAAGCTCTATTTGTGGGAAAAAAAATTCAATTTTATTTGGGTACACTGTTGCACGACCACGCAAGTGTCAGTTAGGCCCCTTTCACACTTGTGCGACTTCAAAGTCGCGCGATTTCAAGGAATGCCTGTGTAAGTGGCATAAAAATCGGACCAAAGTAGTGCAGGGACTACTTTGAAGTCGTACTAATATGAATGGCTGTCATTGGAAATCATGGGGAACGACTTGTCATGCTACTTGGTAGTCCCAAATCGTGGGAGAAGTCGTATAAGTGTGAAAGGGGCCTTAAAGTAAAGTAGTGTCTTATCTTCCGGAGCTGAAGTGGTTAATAGCATTTAGCAGACCACAAGGAAGCTAATAAAATAGGTTTACATACATATACTTTAGTGCTTTGTATGGTTTTATTGAATAAGGCCATAAATGCAGATTCCAAATATTAGGTTTGCATTGGAATTCTCCTTTAATTGTTCTGAGTGACATGGCTGAGTGGCATATCGTGAGGTAAACGGGAAGAGCTGGGTGTACGATGGCAGCTGTACAAATGACACTCCTAAATCCAGGATACGTGAAATTTCTCAGGGAATATCTGCTTTCCATACTGACGGGAAGCAATGCGCTTTTCCTCGTAAATGAAAACCACATGTAAAGCATAACAACAGACAGACAGAGAAAAAGATATTGATTTTCTTGTTCTGGTTACCCTGGCCTGTTTAGGTTGTACAACATATGTTTACTTTGCTCTTTTAACCCCAAATGGTATGAACCATCGGCATGACAATTCAGCAGCCGCTGCCACGTGTGATATATAGAGTACACCAGTTCAGTTATGGGTAGATGAAATCTAGAGAGAGAGAGAACGATTTGGCAAGGAGAGAGTCCCTGCAACCAAAGTTTTGTCTTAAAGGGACCCTGTCACCGAACCATTCATTTCAACAAAAATCTTCCCATAAGATTATACTTTATGTTCAGGTTCTTTATGCGTGTTATTTGCCTGTAAAAGGCTCCCTTGCGTGGACATGCCACAGCTCTGAGACTGTCGCTAAGCATTGCCATTTTGAATATAATGCCAGCAGCTCCAGCAGATTTAGAGCTGCCCCAGCAGCTACATAAACAATTATGTAGGGAGGTGTGGAGGAGCTAGGCCAGCACAGACAGCAATTAGACACTTGCAGAAGCGGAGAGGGTTATGACATACAAGGAGGAAGGGCTGTGCTAGGGAGCACTGGAGCCCTTCAGTGGATGAGGACAGGTAGTCTGATCAGTTTTTTGGAGGCAGCTCTCCATCGACAGGGGTTTCCCAAGGAGTCTCTGGAAATGTCTCTAGAGTAAAGAAATAATGAGAGTACCACAACAGTTGAAAAATTTCAGTAAGGGTTTTTATTAAACAAAATGCTTGCAACTCCCCCTTCATCAAGGCCTGGAAAATTAGATAATACAAGAAAGTGTAAAAAAAATAAAATAAAAATCCAACGTATAAATGTAATGAAGCCTGAGGCCTATCCAGGAGGCATGCTGGCTGCTAGGTGCGCAAAGGGTTCTGCAAAGGAGGAGCAGCCAAGGTTAAGCCCGAAGCCTGGGGCGGAACCGCATAGGTTAGAGGCTCGGCCTGAAGGGAGCCTGTTTGTTGTCGGAGGTAAAGGAGAGGCGGTTGCCACAAAGGGATGACCACTCCTGTTACCGGAGGCAAGTTTGGAAGGGATGAAGTTCTGAAGGAGTACCAGAGCAACCGCTTCACTAGCCGGGAACAGCAAAGTGGTGGGAAAGCTTCAGCAGAGACTCATCCAGGAAGGCAGCGGGTAGCTGTGAGTAAAGTTTGTAGATAAAGTACGGAGGTTAGCTGTGGGTGAAGCTTGGGAATCCAGTAGGTAGCTGAGAGTCCAAGAAGTCTAGTGAAAGACGGCAAGCTGAGCTTAAGGATCTACAGTGGGATATTGTGAGTTAAGCTGGAAGATCTACAGGAGGGTACTGTGAGAGAATTTGTTGCTATAGGAGACAGCGGTTGATACAAGATACAGATTGCTGCATTCAGATTAAAAGCCCTAATTCTGTATTGCTGTCTGCCTAGTTCTATTTTTGTCTGCGGAGTTTGCCTTAATTGCTATTGCATTTGCCTAAAGGTGTCCTGTCCCTGAACCCTCTCTCCCCATCGTTACTGTTAAGAGAATTAAACTCTTTGTTCATTTTTACAAAACGTGACTGGCGCCCAATCTTTTCACCTTGCACCACACCCACTATGCCTTGTAACCTGCACCCTAAGGAGGAATGTCAGTTCTCCTTGGCTCTGGGGGTTACCACCAGGCCCTTGGAAGTCAGGGAGACCGTTACACTTCCAATACTGCACAGTCATTTTTTCTAGTCGGTTGCAGGGGTCTCAAAATGCTGTTGTGGAACTACAAGTCCCATCATGCCTCTGCCCGTGGGAGTCATACCTGTAACTGTCAGCCTTGCAATGCCTCATGGGACTAGTAGTTCTGTAAAAGCTGGAGGGCCGCCAGTTTGAGACCCCTGGTTTAAAGGTAAGGATAAATGCTTCAACTAAGTAAGTTTTTTGTGATTTTACTTGTTCTCCAAATGATTCAGAATACTTTATAAGTCGCAACTGGGAAATTATTCAGTTACACTCAAAATAAAGACAAAATAAAAATCACAAATAATCACACAATGTCACCTTTAAGGCCTCTTTTACATAGACGACAGTTTCTATTGCCTTGTGAAAAGTGAACTGCAGTGAATCACATTTTAGAGGGTAGAAGAGCAGCAGTGGCATGCTTTCATTGACTCCCATGGACGAGTTTGACAGGCAGTGCAGTAACATTTGGCTAGGCCAGAAAGCAAAGCATTGCGGCTATGGCATGTGCACCAACCAATTTTACTGCCATGGTAGGCCTTAGGTGGGCAGTCAGGGGTTGCTAATAATGACTTTGAAAGGGACATTCAGCCAGCGGACTCAAAATAAAAACTAACAGATTCTTCTATCCACACAAAAGAGATGGATGGAGGAATACATCCCCTTCCTGGGAAATTGTATTCAGAAACATTCAGGCAGATGCAGCCGCTGATCAAGAAAAGTTTTCCACCTTGCCCCTTTGACAGAAGTTGATCAAACAATTGACTTCTCTCAAGTAGGAAGACCCACACACCGATTGAAAATGGTCGAACCGGCACAATTCCAAACAGTGTATGGCCAGCTGCAATGCACCTGGTAATCTGACAGTATATACAAAATATATATATATCTCAGCCTTGCTAATATGAAAAAAGATGGTTACCTTGTCTAATTAAACCAGCAGGCTTCACAAGCTTAGCAATGCCACTCTGTAAAAATGTTTATTTGTGCCAACTTTACCAGGTGTTCAACAAACACTACATAGCATATTAAAAGATTGTATTGTTTACAGAACGGGCATAATGGCTGCCCGCAAAATAGGGCTAGCATAAACATGATTCCCAGAAATGCAAACAGAACCTTACTCGTGTCAGCTGGCACTAAATGGGTATTGTAAACTCCTGATCAAGCATAGTATTCATGATTATTATACTATCATAGAACAAGAGAGTATTTTTTTCTGACCTTCAGAACAACTGTAGTTTCAGAGTTTGCCTGCCAGCAATTATTGAAAATGTGGTTTAGCAGTACAACTGTACAAACACATGGGTTCTCTGTACAAATGGTTTTATCTGAATAGTAATTATTTACTATAGGATACAGTAGGAGTGTGGCCTGTTGCTGCCTAGGAGTGGGGTGTGCAAGGGGGTCATTTGAGCAAAATTGAGAAATTGTCAAGGCTTGCCATGCACTTATGAATTTCTCTTATGGATGATGCAATCTCCTTTTCTGGCTGTTGTATTTGGACAGCCGGCTCCTGCGGCTGTCAGGATATCCATATACAGTTACTATGCTGTAATCGAAGCAAAATGATACAGAAATAACAAATGGCAAAGCTGAACTTGGAACAAAATATGTGAGCAGTTAGATTTTCATTACAAATTACTTTGTATGTCTCCAATGTCAAAATTCTTAGCTGTTTGGTAGCAGTTTTTTTTCTGTGCCATTAGGGTCACCCATAGCTTACATTTTGGCCAATTCAGCAGGAAACGCCCGCCTGGCATCACGTAAGAGGAACATGTAGGCAGATTTAGACCCGCTGTTTTGGCCCTGGATTAAACACTTCAATGGCATAAAAAGACCAATGCCATACTGTAGGTGGTTCATTTACAGTCTGCTGATAGTTTATCAATATCCAACTGGTTATAGGTCATATTTTGAAACTTCTGCCCTTACATAGGTATGTGGTGACAAAAAGGGTCCTAAAGCAGCATGCCCTCCACTCCATGCATGATCTATTGGTAGGGCATATTTTTTTATCTATTTGTTCCATTTTAAAAAGGAGTATTACAGAAGACTCCAAATGACCAACCCTTCCAGGAGAGGTCACTGGTAGCATTCAACTACCCAATAAAACTAAAAGTTAATAGAACCCAACGTGATGGTTCGCACACCAGTACACAACATCAGTATTTATGAGTTGATGCATCTCCTCATATTAGGAACATCCAAGTAGGTGTACTACAAATAAGAGGGCCTTAGCAAGACTCCAAATCAAAACATAGATCAGGGACCTGCAAGCATTGGATGGTGACCATTTTGTTCACACATTATTAAACTTTTTCTTCCCGTTTTCATAGATATCATGGTATATAGAGGGAGATTTTACTTAATCAGATGTTTCCAAAAGGAACGAGAAATATGGGGGATCTCTGTTCCAATGCATAGTGATCGATTTCCTAGCATAAAAAATAACTTGAGCATTTTTTCAGCGATAATGTGAGCCATGCTCTCTACCAGACCCAGTAATCATAATTTTGGCTCCAGGGTGAGGTGGGCCTTGGTGATTGTATTGATTGCACCTCGGTCTAGAACTGAGAGATAAGGACAACAGGTCCAGAAAATGTTGAAGTCTCTGTCCAGATTGTCACATCTCCAGCAGGTGGGAGACAGATCAAGGTTCAACCTGTGTAGCCTATGGGAGGTGAAGTATGCTTTATGAAAGATTTTGAACATGACAAATCTATTTTGGGCAGGGACCAGTTGTTTAAAATGGTGCATCCCAGAGATCCAGCCAATCCTCGTCATCCATATCAGGTATGTCTTTGTAAGGGCATCTTTATTTTAGCTGGCAGTGAGGTGGTTAACAGAGCATTTGTGTGTCTCTGGGCGTGCATCCCCTGCTCTGATTACACACACACACAAAACCGGCTTGGCAGCAGGCCGCAGCCTTTGGAATCGTCATGTTCCCACATTCGCTTCACTCTGGCCTTCTCCCTGCGTGCGCTTGGCTGACGAGGTTGAATGCAGCACATGTGGAAAGAATAAGGAGTCACAGGAGCGTGAGGGGGGGGAACCTGACAACATGCTTGGGGTCCACCACAACTCCGGTCACGCTTCTGTGATTCCCACAGTCCAAGAACCATGATAAATGAGAATGAAATACGGCTACCACTGTAAAACCTGGAGAGTGGACAGAGCACAAAAAAACTAAAAATGAAAATAAAACATTGAGTTTTACAGGAGGGGAAAAAAAGAAACGTATTTAAACCCATTAGGTGGACAGTGCATGTTGCAATATGAACTATATAAATGTTATGATGGAAGAAAATCTTGCAAGAATTGATTGATCTATAGTCAATGGATAAAGAATCTTTATCATACAAATGGAACGATCAGTCCTGGCAGAAAATCAAATTGTAGTCACTAAACCCAAAAGTTCTCAATGCTTTTGCCAAATGATTATTTTTAAGCATCTGGATAGATTTAATCTATGACAAACTCCAGACATCTATACATACTGTGCAGAAAGGCAGGTGTGAAAAAAAATCTGCAACTTAAAGAGGGAGTCCCACAAATTTTTTCGGCACCCGAGGCGGAACCGTCCCTCGATCCTCGGATGCTGCCGCCGCCATCTTCGGTATGGGAATCAGGAAATGAAGCCTTGCGGCTTCAATTCCCGGTTCCCTACTGTGCATGCGCATGTCGCGCAGCGCAATCCGAATGGTCCCTGCCGTCTCTGGGACCGTGTGTGTCCCAGCACACAGCGCGGCGGGACGGGAAGAGTCATAGACTCCCGTAGGAGTCTATGCCAGGAAGTGGGTGCAAATACCTGTATCTGCACCCCCCTCCCCCCTGAATGGTGCCAAATGTGACACCAGAGGGGGGGGGGGGGGGTTCCAAAATGCGGAGGTTCAATTTTTGTGTGAACCTCCACTTTAAGAATGCTTTCAGAAATAGAAGTGTTAATAGTTTATTTTTATCAATTAACAAAATGGAAAGTAAATGTAAACAGAAGAGAAATTCTAATCAAATGAATATTTGGTGTGATCACCCTTTGCCTTAAATTTGCATAAATTCTTCTAGGTACACTTGCACACAGTTTTTGAAGGAACTTGGCATGTAGGTTGTTTCAAATATCTTGGAAGAATAACCACAGATCTTCTGTGGATGTAGGCTGCCTCAAATCCTTCTGTCTCCTAATGTCCCAGACATTCTTGATGATATTGAGATCAGGGCTCTGCGGGGGGCAAACTATTACTTCCAGGACTCCTGGTTCCTCTTTATGCTGAAAATAGTTCTTAATGAGATTGGCTGTATGTGGGGTAGTTGTCCTGCTGCAGAAAAAAAAAATTGGGGCCAATCACACACCTCCCTGATGGTATGGCATGGTGGATGAGTATCTGCCTGTATTTCTCAGCATTGAGGACACCATCAATCCTGACCAAACTCCACTTGAAGAAATGCAGCCTCAAACTTACCTGGTACCTCCACCATGCCTCACGGTTGCCTGCAGACACTCAGCCCTTCAGTGAACAAACTGTCTCTTGCTACAGCTAAATATTAAAAAAATTGACTCCAGAGCACCTGCTGTCAATTTTTGGAACCCCAATTCCTATGTTTTTGTGCATAGTAGAGTTGCTTAGCCTTGTTTCTACATTTGAGATATAGCTTTTTGGCTGAAATTTTTCCATGACTTCTTCAGACAGTAGATGGGTGTACATCACAGCAGTGCAGAATGAACTGCACTGCTGTGATCCATAGAAGAAGTATCGCCAAAATAGCTTTAGCTATACTTCTCCTTTAAATCATAATGATAACAGAGATCACCCAAATAGCCCTGATCAAAAGTTTACAAGTTTTGGAATGTTTGGCCTTGCTACAAACACACAAGGTGACACACACAGGTTAAAATAGAAATTAAAAGGTTAATTTCCCACATCTGTGGCTTTTTAAATGGCAATTAGTGTCTGTGTATAAATAGTCAATGAGTTTGTTAGCTCTCACATGGATGCACAGAGGCTAGATACTGAGCCATGGGGAGCAGAAAACTGCCAACAGACCTGCGTAACAAGGTAATGGAACTTTATAAAGTTGGAAAAGGATATACCATAAGCACTATGTTTGGAGAGGGGTCAACATAGCATATAGCGACAAGAATATCATCCCCACTGTGAAGCATGGTGGTGGCTCACTGATGTTTTGGGGGTTTGTGCTCTAAAGGCACAGGGAATCTTGTGAACATTGATGGCAAGATGAATGTACTATGTTATCAGAAAATACTGGCAGACAATTTTCATTCTTCTGCACGATAGCTGCACATGGGATGCTCTTGGAACTTGCATCAGGAAAATGACCCTAAGCACAGGGCCAAGTTGACCCTCCAGTGGTTAAAACAGAAAATGGTAAAGCTTCTGGAGTGGCCATCACAGTCTCCTGACCTTAATATCATCAAGTCACTTTGGGAGGATCTCAAATGTGCGGTTCATGCAAGACAACCAAAGACTTTGCCTAACCTGGAGGCTTTTTGTCAAGACAAATGGGCAGCTATATCACCTGCAAGAATTCAGGGCCTCAGATAACTGTTACAAAAGACTGCACAATGTCATTTATGTTAAAGGGGGCGATCCACAGTATTAAAAATGAAGGGAATGCAGACTTTTTACCAGGGGTCATTTCATTTGTTTATTGTTGCCATGTATTGTTTTATGATTGTGCCATTCTGTTATGACCTACAGTTGAATATGAATCCCATAAGAAATAAAAAAAAAAAATAAAATGTGTTTTGCTTGCTCACTTCTGTCTTTTTTTTAAATGGTACACATTGTATATTGCCAAATATATATATATATATATATATATATATATATATATATATATATATATATATATATATATATATATATATATATATATATATATATATATTTATATTTATATTAGAGCTGCACGATTAACCACTTCATCCCCGGACCAATTGGCAGCCAAAGGACCAGGCCCCTTTTTGCGATTCGGCACTGCGTTGCTTTAACTGACAATTGCGCGGTCGTGCGACGTGGCTCCAAAACAAAATTGGCGTCCTTTTTTTCCCACAAATAGAGCTTTCTTTTGGTGGTATTTGATCGCCCCTGCGGTTTTTATTTTTTGCGCTATAAACAAAAATAGAGCGACAATTTTGAAAAAAATGCAATATTTTTTGCTTTTTGCTATAATAAATATCCCCAAAAAATATATATAAAAAAACATTTTTTTTCCTCAGTTTCGGCCGATACGTATTCTTCTACATATTTTTGGTAAAAAAAAAAAAAAATCGCAATTAGCGATTATTGATTGGTTTGCGCAAAAGTTATAGCGTTTACAAAATAGGGGATAGTTTTATAGCATTTTTATAAATTTTTTTTTTTTTTACTAGTAATGGCAGCGATCAGCGATTTTTATTGTGACTGCGACATTATTATTATACACATCGGACATTTTTGACACATTTTTGGGACCATTGTCATTTATACAGCAATCAATGCTATTTAAATGCATTGATTGCTGTATAAATGACAGTTGTAGTGAAGGGGTTAACCACTAGGGGGAGGGGTTATGGGCTGTGACGTGTGTTTTTTTACATTAGGGGGCGGGGCTGACGTCTGACGTCATTGATCGGCTTTCCCGATGACCGGGAACAGCCAATCAATGACAGGCAGAGTAGGAAGCGCGGGGAGAGGTTTGTTTACACAAACCTCTCCTTGTTCTTCAGCTCCGTAACCCGATCGCGGGACACCAGCGGCGATCGGGTGCGATCGGGCGCGCGACCCACGGGCAGGCATTTATAGGATCACGTACAGGTACGTGATTTTGCCTGCCCGTGCCATTTTATACACAGTATATCTGCGTTAGGCGGTCAGGAAGCACCCCAAAATACATTTGCTGCTTCTCCTGAGTATGGGGATACCACATGTGTGGGACTTTTTGGGAGCCTAGCCGCGTACGGGCCCCGAAACCCAAGCACCGCCTTCAGGATTTCTAAGGGTGCAAATTTTTGATTTCACTCCTCACTACCTATCACAGTTTCGAAGGCCATAAAATGCCAAAATAGCACAAAACCCCCCCCCAAATGACCCCATTTTGGAAAGTAGAACACCCCAAGCTATTTGTTGAGAGGCATGGTGAGTATTTTACAGCTCTCATTTGTTTTTGAAAATTTTTTTTTTCCCGTTGCGATCTTGACAAAAGTGTTTCACGATTCTTTCGATGCAAAGAATTCTCTCTGCTCTTCTGAAGCCACAGCCTTCAAAAAAAGGAAGAAAAAAAACGGGCAGTCTGCCAAGAATCACAACATTCTTTAGCAGTGGAACTTAACTATAGACTGTGTAACAATTTGGCAAAGGAATAGACTTGTGTGTTAATGAGGAAAGTTTAACCACTTAAACACTAAACCTTTTTCTGCCATTTTTTGGTTTCAAGTTAAAATAATTTCAGCCAAGCTGACCAATAGCCCACCCCCCTCACCACTAACCTGTCACCATACTGTTTCATTACCATAGCGCTTCCCTGCCCAGTGTCACCACAGACCAATTCCCATCCTTCTCGACCAGCATCCAAACAGTCGTCTGCTCTCCCACCCACCTCTACACAGTAAGCATGCAGATAATGCAATAAAAAACAAAAAATGGTGTGCACTGCTTTGTGGTGATGTACAAAAGAGTGTTATTAAGTAGTGAATATCTATAGTCCTGAAATATATAAATCTGTGATCTGATTGAAAGAAATCTTTTGTGTATTCAAAGTAATTCCAGTGAATTGATTTGAACAGCAGAGCACACTCAGCAATGGAATTACTTTGAATACACAAAAGATTTCTTTCAATCCAATCACAGATTTATATATTTCAGGACTATATTTATTCACTACTTAATAACACTCTTTTGTACATCACCACAAAGCACTGCACTAGGGCTGAAACAACTAATCGATTAATCGACAACTAATCGATTATGAAATTAATCGATTACTATTTTCATAATCGATTAATCGGCCAGTAACATAATGGGGTTAAAAAAACTAAAATGAGCCCTTTATAGTACAAAAAGAGCAAATAATTGCTACTGTAAATATTACTTTCACAGTTCTACAGTAAAAAAATGAACCCTACAGTAGTGATTATCTGCTTTTTTTTTTTTTTTTTTTTTTGTACTATAAAGGGCTAATTTTAGTTTTTTTAACCCCCATTATGTTACTAAACGTCTCAGGCCTGGTTCACGTCTATGTTTTTTTGGTGCTTTTTGCAGAAACGCACTACAGTTCATTTACATGGTTTACTATGGGACACGTTCACATCTATGCTTTTTTCAGCCCCTGCTGTTTGGAAAGGGTCAGGGACTTTATTTTAAAGCGGAAGTAAAGCCGAAGGCATAATGAGCTAGTATGCATAGCATACTAGCACATTATGAATGACTTACCTGAGAACGAAGCCCCCGAAGCGGTCCTCATCAACGATTTTCTGCGCCGCCATCAAACCCGGAGTGACTTCCGGGTCTCGCCGCTCCAGTGCTGTCATTCGCTGGAGCGGTGATGACGTCACTCCAGCGCATGCGCACGAGAGCGGCATATCGCCGTGATCTCGGCATGCGCAGTGCGCCTACGCGCCGCTGTCTACGGCGCATAGCGTTGCCTTTTCTTTTCTAAATATCTCCTAAACCATGTAGGTTTAGGAGATATTTATTGGACCTACAGGTAAGCCTTAATCTAGGCTTACATGTAGGTCAAAGTGGTTTGTAAGGGTTTACAACCACTTTAAGGCAAAACTGTTCTTTTTTTGGTTCAATATACTTCAATGGAGAAGCGGCAGAAAAGCATGTAATGTGTTTTTGCAGCAATTTGTATTTTTTAATCTGTCCAACAACTAATTGGCCAAAAAAAAAGTATATCTCTTCTGTCTGTTATTCTCAGAGTGGATTAAATATTTTGCTCCCTAACCTAGTTGGTTATTTATATTTACCACTGTATATAGATATTTAATAATAAATTGCCTTTTTTTTTAAACTTTACATATTAACAAAATTATACGCCACACTTTTTTTTTTTTTTTTTTTTTAAGGCTATTAACCGATTATTCGAAACAATAATCGGCCAACAAATCGATTATGAAAATAATCGTTAGTTGCCGCCCTACACTGCACACCATTTTTTTTATTGCCCTATCTGCATGCTTACTGTGTAGAGGTGGGGGAGAGAGCAGAGGACTGTGTGGATGCTGGTCGAGAAGGATGGGAATTGGTCCATGGTGACACTGGGCAGGGGGAGCGCTATGGTAATAAAACAGTATTACATGGTGACAGGTTAGTGGTGAGGGGGGGTGGGGTATTGGTCAGCTTGGATAGGACAGTCTGGCACCTCCCTTACCACGTCCAGTAGGTCTGCAGTCTCTGATCATCTTTTGTATCATGTTTGCAGTCTCTGACCATCTCTTGTATCATGCCTGCAGTCTCTGACCATCTCTTGTATCATGCCTGCAGTCTCTGACCATCTCTTGTATCATGCCTGCAGTCCCTGACCATCTCTTGTATCATGCCTGCAGTCTCTGACCATCTCTTGTATCATGCCTGCAGTCCCTGACCATCTCTTGTATCATGCCTGCAGTCTCTGACCATCTCCTGCATCATGTCTGCAGTCTCTGACCATCTCCTGTATGATTTCTGCAGTCTCTGACCATCTCCTTAGAGACCCTAGAGAATAAAATGCTGGTTGTTGCAATATTTTATGTCACACTGTATTTGCGCAGAGGTCTTTCAAATGCAATTATTTTTGAAAAAATGACTTTAATGAAAAAAAAAAAAAAAAACTAACCAGTAAAGTTAAAGTAAAGTATTTCAACACTGAAGAAATTTGCTGTCCCCTCAAAAAAAAAAACACACAGCCATTAATGTCTAAACAGTGAAAGTGAAAATGTCCAAATTGGGCCCAAAGTGTCAATATTTTGTGTGGCCACCATTATTTTCCAGCACTGCCTTAACCTTCTTGGGCACGGAGTTCACCAGAGCTTCACAGGTTGCCACTGGTGTCCTCTTCCACTCCTCCATGACATCACAGAGCTGGTGGATGTTAGAGACCTTGCACTCCTCCACCTTCCGTTTGAGGATGCCCCACAGATACTCAATAGGTTTTAGGTCTGGAGACATGCTTGGCCAGTCCATCACCTTTACCCTCAGCTTCTTTAGCAAGCCGGTGGTAGGCTTGGAGGTGTGTTTGGGGTTATGTTGGAATACTGCCCTGGGGCCCAGTCTCTGAAGGGAGGGGATCATGCTCTGCTTCAGTATGTCACAGTACATGTTGGCATTCATGGTTCCCTCAATGAACTGTAGCTCCCCAGTGCTGGTAGCACTCATGCAGCTCCAGACCATGACACTCCCACCACCATGCTTGACTGTAGGCAAGACACACTTGTCTTTGTACTCCTCACCTGGTTGCCCCCACACACGCTTGTCACCATCTGAACCAAATAACTTTATCTTGGTCTCATCAGACCACAGGACATGGTTCCAGTAATCCATGTCCTTAGTCTGCTTGTCTTCAGCAAACTGTTTGCAGGCTTTCTTGTGCATCATCTTTAGAAGAGGCTTCTTTCTGGGATGACAGCCATGCAGACCAATTTGATGCAGTGTGCGGCGTATGGTCTGAAAAGCAGATTTACATTGCACACTCACTACTTTACATTTTAGCAAAGTGTAATTTCGTCAGTGTTGTCACATGAAAATATATGATAAAATATTTACAAAAATGTGAGGGGTGTACTCACTTTTGTGAGATATTGTATGCGAGATAGGGCCCCATGAAGGCAGGTACTGATGTAAATGTACAGTATGTAAAGCGCTGCATACATTTTTAGAGCCATAGAAACACCTGTAGTAATAATAATAAGCAAAAGGTGAGAAAACATCAAAAGCAACAAGAAATACTTGGTCTGATAATGGATGTAGACATTTGTCAGCCATGCCCTCTCTTGTCTCCTCTCAGAGCTTTAAATATTTATTAAAAACCTGAAAAAAAAAAAAGCTCTGGTCTGCTGCACACAAGGAGCATCTCACAGCAGAGAGGGTCATATCCTAATTTTCTGGAGTGCTGCCTTTCTTACTCCAACAGCTCCACAGAAAAACGTTCCATGGTTTGGCTGGGAGATCTGAGAGCAGAGCCTCCGCACATCTGACTAAGCCAAAATTTTCTGTGCCAGCTCTGGCCTTGCTGCAGCTTGAAGTCTTCATAAAATATTAATGCTATTCATCAACATGGCCGAGTGGTGGGTCTCAAGGGCAAAGGGAGGCTCTTAGTAAATGTTTGCTCAGCGAAAGGATTTCTCCATCCCCTAAAAATTGATTATTTTCATGTTTTCTCTTTCTTTGACTTCGACCTACTTGCATGCAATAGGAACAATGCAGAACACTTGGTGATGCTTGTACTAGTGATAAGGTACCATACGGTTCTTGCAGCTTAAAGTGAACCTGTACGAAAAGAAATACGAGGATTGCCATTGCCGACCGTCCTCTACAAATACAGGGGGTCCCCGACTGACGAACGCCCGACCTACGAACATCTCCTACTTACGAACCGGTCGCTGTGGGGACCCTCTGCCATTTTCCGCGGACCTTCGGCCGTTCTGCGCATGTGCGGCCAGACGGAGCCTTGGAAAATGACGGCAAACATCGGAAATGTCCGTAATTTGCCGCGCATGCGCAGTACGGCATTCGACGGAACATCGGAAATGTCCGTAATTGTCGGTCTGCGCATGCGCGGCCGACTTACGAACATTTACGATTTAAGAGCAGGAGGACTGTCCCTAACGACTTCGTAACTCGGGGACCCCCTGTACTAGTTTCTTGGCCAATAATTTCAGAGCCACTGACCACAGCGCTTACAATGTTGTACCTATAACTAATAATCCCATTCTGATAAACAGACCCCCTAAAAGTCAGCAACCTTTCCTAACAAAAAAAAAACTAGACGACAAGAAGAAGATCTGTCATATATATTTCTTTAGAAGTAAAACAAGAACAGCTGATAGAAAAGCCCCACATTTGAGATACAGAAATTCTTTATTCAAACATAAGCCAAGAATAATAAAAATCCCATCATAAACCAGCTTCCTGTGACCCTGCAACAAAGTGGAAGCTGAGGATGCAGTACATCAAGGATGAAAGTACAGAATGACTAAGTCATATAGAATGTGCACTGTATGTTCAATAAGGATTGATGTCCTCACATGGTTCTAATAAGAACTACCAACTCAGCAGCTCCTGGCTGGGCCCCAAAACACGCATGAAAGTACGACGCATAGATTTGGATTCTGTCCGTTACTGGAGTTTGATGCCAATGACAAAGTCTGCATGAGCATTCCCACTTTATTTTTAGACAGGATTTTGCAAACTAAGAAAGATTTTATATAACCGAAAGTCTTTTATTGTGGGTTTGGAAGTTTTTTTTTTTTTTGTTTGTTTTTTTATGTATGTATATAAGTTCTATGCTATAAAATAGCTGGTGGCCAAAAAAGTTTTGTTTCACAAACCTTCAGCTGAACTTGTGGTGACAGATAAGTAGATTTTCAACCAGCAAAAAGATTGCAAGAGATTATATATAATTGCACACATTATCTGATTGAATGTGTATTTAAAGCGGAATTAAACCCAAAACCAAAAAATGAATATATTGCAACCTTCTTCGATACGGGCACTTTTACTCCCTTCCTGCCCAGGCCAATTTTCAGCACTGCTGCCTATTGAATGACAACTGTGCGGTCATGCAACAATGTAACCAAACTAAAATGTTATCATTTTGTTCACACAACTAGAGCTTTCTTTTAGGCCCCTTTCACACATGCGGACCGTTCGTCCGTTTTTTCATACTTCCGTTTACGGATGAAAACGGACATTAATGCTTGTCTATGGGATAGCGGACGTTAGCGGATGATCATCCACTAACGTCCGTTAACATCCGTCTCCGTTAAGGTCCGTTTTTCTGAACGGAAGAAGACCCTATTTTGTCTTCCGTAAAAAGACGGAACGGACGAAAAACGGACGTTAGCGGACGATCCGTTCACATCCGATCCGCTGACATCCGTTTTTCATCAACAAAAATTCCCATAATTCATGAAAAACTGTTTTTTTTTTTTTTTTTTTTTTAAAAACGGATAAAAAACGGACATAAACGGATAAAAAAACGGACATAAACGGATAAAAAAACTGATGAAAAACGGACGTAATCGGATGAAAAACGGAAATGAAAATGGATGAAAACTGATGTTTACTGACAACTGATGATAAAAAAACGTGACTGAACTGATCTAATGTACGGTCCGCATGTGTGAAAGGGGCCTTAGGCTTGCACGGAGCCCGCCTCTGTCCGCCGGCTCAGCGGGAGATCTCTCCGTTGATCTCCGCTGAACCGGCGGATGACAAGCCTCTCTCCGCTCACTGAGCGGGGAGGGGCTTGCGAGCGCCGCTGATCTCTATGGAGAGATCGGATGAAAACAGACAGTGTGTCCGTTTTCATCAGATCTCACCCGATCCGATCCGCCAGCTACGGATCTGGACGTATAGCCCATACGTCTGCTTTTGGCGGATCGGACCGGGTCGGATGTCAGCGGAGATGTCTCCGCTGACATCCGACGCTCCATAGGCTAACATGGAGCGCCCGTTCAGATCCGCCGTCAAAACTGACAGGCGGATCTGAACGGTCCGACCATGTGAAAGGGGCCTAAGTGGTATTTAATCACCACTGGCGTTTTTTACTTTTTGCTAAATAAAATAAAAAATAAAATTTTGACAAAAAAATAGTTTTTGTTCGTTTCCGTTATAAAATTTTGCAAATAAATAATTGTTCTTCATAAATTTAGGTCAAAGAGTATTCTGCTACAATTCTTTGGTGAAAATAACCCAAATTATCTCTGTAGGAAAGTTATACAGTCCACAAACTATGGTATATATCTGAATTCTGATGTACTGACAGCCGATCTAATTTCTTGAGGCCCAAAAACACCAGGACAGGACAAATATCCCCCTTTTTGGAAAATAGACAGTGCAAGGTATCTAGTAAGAGGCATAGAGTTTTTTTAAGTTGTAGTTTTTTTGTCATCACTTTTTTGGAAAATGAAGAAATAAAAAAAACAAAAACAATCACAACAGCCGGTACACTGATCATCAGTCATTGGCTGTGTCCAGTGGATGCAGTCGGTGACAGATAATGCTGCTGCACCCGGATTGACAAGAGGCCCGCCCAGCCGTCATTTTATTATAGGCTGAGCGGGAAGTGGTTAAATATGGTGACAGCTTGAGTTTCTTTTTTTTAAACTTTTTTCCTTCATGATCGGGCCAGTAACACACTTCCTGTCTTTGGGCGTCTCCACTATGGATGGGGGAGCAATGAAGATACCTTTGGACAGCACCAATGTTGGCTGCACTTGCAAATTTAGATGGACTTGGCTAACAAATTTGATTCAAAGACCATCTAACACTTTATAATTATTATTATTATTATACAGGTTTTATATAGTGCCAACAGTTTGCGCAGCACTTAACAAAATAAAGGCAGACATTACAGTTTTAGAGGGTTGGGGGAGATGCCAGTAGAAAGTGAGAGGTTGAAGATATGAGTTAAAGAGTGAAGGATAGAGTCAGATGGTGACCGTTGTATTTGAGAAGGAACAGGGTCCAGGGGGCAGGAGGTTAGGTGGGCGTTAGAAAAAAGTTTGGTGACTTCCTCTATAGTAACTGGGTTAAAAGAGGGAAGTATTGATTGTGCAGGGACAAGGAGTGTAAAGTGAGATAGATATCTGTAGAGCGGAGATCTCAAGACGAATTGTCTCAATCTTATTTTTGAAGTGATTAGCAATCTCCTGGGCAGGTAGTAAGTTAGTGGGTGGAGGTAATGGAGGACGAAGTAGAGTGGTAAAGGTAGAAAAGAGTTGAAGGGGACTGCGTGAGAGGGTGTTAATGAGAGTGATAAAAGTAGGTCTATTTGGCAGTGTGGAGGCAGGAATGGTGTTTTTGGAGGGCAAATTTATATTGGCTGAAATCTGACTTAGTCTTACGTCACAGATGCTCAAGAGTGCGGCTACGTTTTTTGAGGCTTCTGGTATTGTCTGTCTGCCAGGATTGTAGCGGACGGGCCTGATTCTGTGTGTAGTGAGGGGGGCGAAGGTATCCAGGGTGGATGACAGTGAACTCTTGTAGACAGAAGTGGCCAAGTTGGGGCAGGACAATATCTCCAGATGTTAGGAGAAGCAGAATGGTGAGAGTGGTGATATGGGAGTGTGACTTATGTGGGGGGGGGGGGGGGGGGGGGGGGGCAGGTGTCCTGCAGGTTTTATTGGTATATGGGTTCAGAATTAGCAGGAGCTGATACGTGCAGTAATAAGGTGAAGACAGGTGTGAGGGAGATATATATATATACAGTGGTGTGAAAAAGTGTTTGCCCCCTTCCTCATTTCCTGTTCCTTTGCATGTTTGTCACACTTAAGTGTTTCGGAACATCAAACCAATTTAAACAATAGTCAAGGACAACACAAGTAAACACAAAATGCAATTTGTAAATGAAGGTGTTTATTATTTAAGGTGAAAAAAAATCCAAACCATCATGGCCCTGTGTGAAAAAGTGATTGCCCCCTAAACCTAATAACTGGTTGGGCCACCCTTAGCAGCAACAACTGCAACCAAGCGTTTGCGATAACGTGCAATGAGGCTTTTACAGCGTCCTGGAGGAATTTTGGCCACTCATCTTTGCAGAATTGTCCTAATTCAGTTACATTAGAGGGTTTTCGAGCATGAACGGCCTTTTTAAGGTCATACCACAACATCTCAATAGGATTCAGGTCTGGACTTTGGCTAGGCCACTCCAAAGTCTTCATTTTGTTTTTCTTCAGCCATTCGGTGGTGGACTTGCTGGTGTGTTTAGGATCATTGTCCTGCTGCAGAACCCAAGTTCGTTTCAGCTTGAGTACACGAACAGATGGTCGGACATTCTCCTTCAGGATCTCTTGGTAGACAGCAGAATTCATAGTTCCTTTTATCACGGCAAGTCTTCCAGGTCCTGAAGCAGCAAAACAGCCCCAGACCATCACACTACCACCACCATATTTTACTGTTGGTATAATGTTCTTTTTCTGAAATGCAGTGTTCCTTCTACGCCAGATATACTTGGACACACACCTTCCAAAGAGTTCCACTTTTGTCTCATCGGTCCACAGAATGTTGGGGATCATCAAGATGTGTTGTGGAGAAATTGAGATGAGCTTTGATGTTCTTTTTGCTCAGCAGTGGTTTTCTCCTTGGAACTCTGCCATGCAGGCCATTTTTGCCCAGTCTTTTCCTGATGGTGGAGGCATGAACGCTGACCTTAACTGAGGCAAGTGAGGCCTGCAGTTCCTTGGACGTTGTTGTGGGGTCTTTTTTGACCTCTTGGATGAGTCGTCGCTGCGCTCTTGGGGTAATTTTGGGTGGCCGGCCACTCCTGGGAAGGTTCACCACTGTTCCATGTCTTCGCCATTTGTGGATAATGGCTCTCACTGTGGTTCGCTGGATTCCCAAAGCTTTGGAAATGGCTTTATAACCCTTTCCAGACTGATAGATCTCAATTACTTTCTTTCTCAATTGTTCCTGAATTTCTTTGGGTCTCGGCATGATGTGTAGCTTTTAAGGATCTTCTGGTGGACCTTACTGTGTCAAGCAGCTCCTATTTAAGTGATGCCTTGATTGTGAACAGGTGTGGCAATAATCAGGCCTGGGTGTGGCTAGAGAAATTGAACTCAGGTGTGGACAACCACAGTTATAGTATGTTTTAACAAGGGGGGCAATCACTTTTTCACACAGGGCCATGATGGTTTGGATTTTTTTTCACCTTTAATAATAAACACCTTCATTTACAAATTGCATTTTGTGTTTACTTGTGTTGTCCTTGACTATTGTTTAAATTGGTTTGATGTTCCGAAACACTTAAGTGTGCCAAACATGCAAAGGAACAGGAAATGAGGAAGGGGGCAAACACTTTTTCACACCACTGTATATATATATATATATATATATATATATATATATATATATATATATATATATATATATATATTGTGAACTTTGGGGACAATAGCTCCACGGGATTAAGTGCATAAACCGTCAGTTGTAAAATAAAAGACATTTATTTGAAAGAAAAATCAAAATAAGGCTTTCTTCAGCGCACAGGTAAAGTACAAAAACAAAGTCCGCTTATCTTCAGCATAACAAAAAAAAAGCTTATCTTCAGCACAAAAACAAAGTTAAGGAAAACACATACAGTTTTTTGCAGCAGGTTCTTTTAGCAGCCTCCAGACATCCACACAGCTCAGCTAACAGGTGTAATCACCTACTCCTCCTCACACCAACAACTCTTCCCTACTTCCTGTTTTATGAGCTGTCTTCCTGGAGGCCCTTAACCCCCTGTGCGCTGAATCATTGTGGTCAGGGAGGGAGGCTCTTTTCCCACCCGAATATCTCTTCAGAGCCTCCCAAATTCCGGGTCCCAAATAACTATTATTAACTTAGAGAGGACTGCGAGTCAGTCCTCTCCTGCTCGGTTACTCCCGGAACCCCTCACCCATTTTGGGTGACCCCCTGAGCAACGCTGCGAATCCTTTTAAAGGGACCACAGCCCAAATACTGGTGCTATATAGCACCCGTCCAGGACCCAACCTTGGCGTCCTGTACAATATATATATATATATATATATATATATATATATATATATATATATATATATATATATATATATATCTAAGCTGTGGAATGGAAAAGGAGAGAGGATGCAACTGTGAGAAAAAAAAAAAGTAGGGAGTGCATGATACAGAGTGGTGTGAAAAGTTTGATGGAGAATCAGGTCACCTGTAGTCTGTATAGTGTTCTGCATAAGTCAGTTGTCGATTTTCGCTGAAGTGCTGAGCCCAAGTGTAAAACTTAATCCGATATGAATACTTTATTCAAGATGATAGTTGCCAATGCAATGCCTGCCTGTGCAAACCCCTAGCTGTCTTTCCAAACGCGATATTTTTGAAAAAAAAATATGCTTTTTTTAATTAAAAAAATAAGAATTTTTTTTTTACATATTGTGAAAGATGATGTTACCCCAAGTAAATAGATACCTAACATGTTACGCTTAAAAATTGCACACACTCGTGGAATGGCGACAAACTACGGTATTTAAAAGTCTTCATAGGTGACGTTTACATTTTTTTAATGGTTACCAGTTTACAGTTACATAGGCGGTCTTTTGCTGGAATTATTGCTCTCGTTCTACCGATCGCGGTGATACCTCACATGTGCAATTTGAACACAGTTTACATTTGTGGGTGTGACTTACGTATGCGGTTTCTTTGGTGCGCGAGCACGTGGGGATGGGGGCACTTATTAAATGTCTTATTTATTTTATTTAACACTGTTCCTTTTAAATAAATAATAAAAAAAACACTTATCACTTTTATTGCTATCACAAGGAATGTAACCATCCCTTGTGACAGTATTGGCAGTGACAGGTACTCTTTATGGAGGGATCGGGGGTCTAAAGGACCCCTAAATCCCTCCTTTGCACTTAAAAGTATTCATACTTAAAAGTATTTTTTTTAATCTGCGCTATTGGCAGCCGAATAAAGTGATGTTGTGATTTCGCTCCAGACTTTTTACATCGGAGACCCGATCAAAGCCGACTCTGGCTTCGTTCAGGTCTCGGACCAGCCAACGGACGTGCCGGTTGGTCGAGGAGGAGATCCGGGCGGAGCAGTGGAAAGCGGCAGGAGGGGGGGGGGAACGTTCCCTCCTGCTGCTCATGATAATGGACAAGTGACTCATTAGCCACATTGGTTGTTATCATGAGAAAGCCGACCGCCAGCTCTAAAAAACGGTACCGGGGTGAAGTAAAATGACATACACGTACGTGATTTTGCGTAAAGTGGTTAAACATCACCGAAAGAAAGTTATATTTATTTAAAAAAGAAAGATATCAATTCCATGTCCTGATAATGAGGGAATATTTTACAGACTGGCACTCAAGGGGTTAAATACTATATGGCCAAAAATTTAGAATTTTCATCACCAGGCTAAGATCGCATGATCAGTAATTTCAGTTGGGATCCGGCAGATCTGAACATGACTGTTACAAGCTAAAAATAGATCCTTGTCCTGATGTTAAAGCTTTGTGAATTGTGTCCATAAACAGAAATAAAATGATTTCTTTATGTGCTGGATACAGAAAACATGAATAATACAGGTGCCGCAGGCCACATCAAATGTGAGGGATGGGGAGGCACCAGACTGCTTCAATCTGACAGCAGGAAGTCGGCTTGTCAGATATGAAAGTCCATATGTCGCGTGGACCCGACAATAGGGGGATTATCCCAGTGGCTGCAGCCACCAGAAGTGTGTGTAAAACCTCTACAGTCAGGCCTGAATGACGTACTGACCTAGCTCATTACTCAGTGTTTAATAGCTGTTAGGGATGTCATGAGGACTCATAAAAAAGCCATGCACTGAGAACAGATACCCAGGGCTGAGAACCACCATATTGTCCATGTATGTATAGAACTGCCATAAAAAGAAACGTGACACATTAGTGTCATAGCACAAATTCACTTACATATGAAAAAGAAACACATTGAAATGGCCACAGATTCTGTTTCATAGATAAGATGAGCAAGTAGAAGTAATACTTTTTTTTTTCTCTCTCTCTAGGCAAAAATGTTATCTCATCCAATGGAGACACTCAGCCAATTCCACCGGCTACATCCATGGAGGACAAGAAATCTCCCATAACTTCAGTTACGAGAGAGCGAGGAGGCTTCACTGGCAACAAACCAGTCACCAGAGCAGAAGAGGAGGCTTCACTGGTCAAATCCAACAAAGACAAAAAATCAGCCAATAGTGAGGATGAGAAGACTTCACTGACCAAATTGCTATGGAGTTCTTGGGTAAAGGGGGATCTCAAAGCATTCATAAAGACTTTGGCTCCATTTGATAAAAAAACCTTAAGATATCTTACTGCCGATATTCTATGTGGACTGCGACACCTTCATTCTCTTCAGATCCTTCACAGGGATCTAAAACCAGAGAACATTCTTCTGAATAACGATGACCACGCCAAAATTACCGATTTCGGTTCGGCAGCATCTTGTATCACGGAGTCCAACAGAGTCAGAGAGCGTGTGGGGACACTAACTTACATGGCCCCTGAAGTCCATGCTCATAGGCCATATTATTACCCGGCAGACTATTTCTCATTTGGGATAATAGTATACGAGATGGCCGTAGGGTTTCATCCTTTTTATACTGGACGGGAGAATAGAGAGCAGTTGGCTGACCTCATTGACAACATGTCAACCACTTTCCCAGAGTACATGGAGTTTCCCCTGTATGAACTCATACACAGACTTTTATGGCATGACCAAGAAGAACGTGCGTACCTAGTGCAAATCTTCGATCACACCCTTTCTTTAATGGGATTGACTGCGCAGAGATAGAAGGACCATCACGTGTACCAAGTAAATCAGACCTTATCCTTGAGGAACCACTGGAGGAATCACTGGAGGATATCATTGAAGTGGATGAATTTCTGTCCAAAGACCCAGAGATACCACTTGACTCATTTGAGCAAGAGTTTTTTGTGGACTTTTACATAAGTGAGGGAATGAAGGCGACAACAGTTTGATCACCACCTGTGCAGGCACCCGCCTTGAGTATTACCTCTATAAGAGGTATGTCTGGTTCCCCAGCGATTTGGGGGCGATCCAGTCCAATGCAGAGGGTTTCTCAACCAGGTTGAGATATACTTTGAGATGCTGCCCCATGCATTTCCCACAGACAGAACCAAAGTAGGTTTTGTGATATCTTTGCTTTCTGAGAGAGCCTTGGCCTGGGCAAACCCTCTATGGAAGACGCAAAAACCTGTTGTCCTGAGTTACCCTGAGTTTGTGACTTTTTTTAAAAGGGTATTTGACATTCCCGCATGCTCCGCTTCTGCTGCCAAGTGCCTCATGTCCATCAAACAGAGTATGAGAACTGTTGCCGATTACACCATTGGATTCCGTACTCTGGCAGCAGGAGGTTGCTTGGAACAATGAGGCCCTCAAGGCTGCTGTTCTCTCGGATACCATCAAGGATTAGATAGCAGTACGAGATATACTTACTGAGCTGGAGAGGTTGATCACGTTTGCCATCCGCATTGACTTCAGACTCAGAGAAAGAGTCCCTTTTAAGGGGCGCTTGCTGTACATTTGTCTCCGAACTTTGAAGTCCCACCCTTGCTTCCCTCACCTCCCATCCCTGCCTTTATTGTGGCTAGGCAGGTCACTTTTTGAAGTCTTGTCCTACCCGTCCAGGGAATGCCCGAACGCTGAGGTCCTGTCATGACAGACCTTAGGTGCGCTCGATTCCGCTGCAGCTGCGCGACACTCCACTTGCCATTGAGGCTCTTGATGGAAGACCTCTACAGCCTGCCCATGTCAGAGGCGGCTTTAGGCTTTGTGAGGCCTTAGGCAAAACTTAGGCATGAGGCCCTCTCACGCCCATAACGGGAAGAATAATTAAAGCGATAAAAACATAATACTACATTGCCATGTACAGTGTAAAATGAACTGATGGCAATCCACTCATGGCCAGTCCTCAAGGATTCCAGCATGGTATTTGATCAAATCACACCAGCGAGCTCACCCAGACCGTCCCTTCCTTTCCCAGGCTGGGCTCTGCTCTCCGCTGGGTGTGTCTTTTCAGCAGATCACCATTTGTGAGCGGCGCAAAGAGATAACGTTGACAGCTCAAGGTGGCAGCGCCATCCTTCTTCCCGATGCTGGGCTCTCCCCTCCAGTGGCATAGCATGGGTTGTCAGCACCTGGGGCAAGGCAAGTAATTTGTGCCCCCCCCTAACCCATGGAGTTTTAGCTCTGGTCTAGTCACATGATCCTGAGTCAGTCATCGGTGGCTGCAGGGGAGACAGAGAGCGCTTGGCAATGGATGGTAGAGCCTGGAGTGGCGACATCACCCACAGGTTCCCATGTCCCATCTGTTGTTGGCAGTTTGAAGGTCACATACCTCTGAACCCCTAAACCTTGGATGCTCCATTATGCAAATCTTTACCAGCCACTGTTGTAGAATTCTTGGGCCCGCCCTCTCCACCCTACTGGTAAAGGAGGCCATCCATCAAAGTTATAAGCCAATAACAACCATTGGAGCCTTACCACTTCCTCTCGCTGGTCTAGATCTGTATATGATAGAGTTTTTGGGGACTCATGTCTCCTGGACCTCACTGTTCATAGTGCCAATAAGACCCCATGCTTCCGGTGTAGAGGTCTGTGGTTTTTACACAATTCATGACCATGGAGGAGGAGGGAGGGGGGAGAGGACAGAGGAAGGGAAGTAGAGAGGATATGGGTAGGGAAAAGAAGACAGAAGGAGGGGAGAGAATATAGAGAGGGAGGGGAACAGAGAAGGGAGGGAGAGAGAATGGGAGAGAGAAAGAGAGAGTACAGAGAGTAGGAGGGGGAGAGAAGATAGAGGGAGGGGGAGAGAAGATAGAGGGAGGGGGAGAGAGGATAGAGAGAGGGGAAGGAGAGAGCAGATAGGGGGGAGGACAAAGGGGAAGGACAGAGAGAGGGAGCACACTAAATGTAATTGCCCCGTGCATTGTGGTGTGTTGCATAAAATGGTGCAGGTGCAATTTTTGTGTGTTGAGGAGCACCGAAGACATATTTAAATGAATTGACTTCCTTAAAGTAGATGTAAACCTGAAAATGTTTTATATATTTTTTTTGTCTGGCGCAATATAGAGTATGGTATTTCAGATCAGCTGTGCCCAGTCTTGCCACAAAGAGTTAATCCAGCTCTGAGCAATCCTCATATCTTTTTTTCAGTGAAATAAAACGGACAAACTGTGAAAACTTCGTCCTTACTGTGATTGACAGGTGATTTACATATCTCGTGCACTAGCCTGAGACATGCATTATTTTTTAATTCCCACCCCCACTCCTATCTTCAGCAGCTTTGCAAGGATTGGCTGTTCCACACCTCAGCATGATTTGGCATGCTGAAATCATGTGGGGACTTTTCTGGGTTTTGACTGGATGTTAGTGATCATAGCAAAAGTTCAGTGTAAGAAATACACAGGAGAAAATGCATGTTGATAAGGGGAGAGTAGAGGTGGGCGGGGAGTCTACTTACATCACGACTCCACCCACTGAGCCCTGGAAAACAGACCCACCCACAAAATCTGCAGTTTTTTTGGGTCTCGTAGCAGACAGAGGGGAGACATTTGACAGATAAGTATACATGCAGGAGGCATGTATATCCTTCTAGATAACCAATATTGCAGTAGTTTAGAAAGGATGAGAGTGGGCTTACATCCACTTTAATGCAATGTGTGTAAGTATGGTCTTAACAAGTCTTTAAATTACCCTCGAAGAGAGTGCATGCCAAATAAATGATTTTGAACTGTTACACATCCATTACTTTCCAAAGTGTTTCAAACCGAAAACTTTTATTCTGCTTTGTTAGATCCTTTTAATAAAACAGTATTTTAGTGACTTCCGGTTCCGGCGCCACATGGGACGGTCGTAGTTAGGCAGCGCTCCCGCCGTTCGCCACGAAAAGCCAGCAAAAAACCTGCTAACAGCACCGGGGAGGACCCCCACTCACCTCCGCTACCTCCGCAGACCCCATGGACAGGTTCGTGGAACGCTCGTACTCCCGGGCGGTCACCTCGCCGACCCCCCCCGCGGGAGACATAACTCCGGGCCTAGCCAACATGGCGGCCGCCACCCCCGCCACCTCCGCAACGGCCTCTCCTCCGCCACAGGCCCCAGACGCCCAGACACATAATCCCGCAGCACCTGCAGGCATAGCACAGGAGGTAGTAGCCCTCCTGGGGCCCACTCTGGCGGCCACTGTAGATGCCGCAGTACACAGGGGACTGGAACAGCTACACGTGGAGCTGCAGGCCCAGGGACACAGAATAACCCAGACAGAGGAGAGAATCTCCCTCCTGGAAGATGACACAACGGCACAATCTGCATTACTGGCACGTATAACAGCAGAAAATAGGGAGCTATGGGAAAAACTGGACAGTTTGGAAAATCGCTCTAGGAGAAATAACCTCCGCATAGTAGGCCTCCCTGAGACTGTACCCAATAACAAACTAGCCAACATATGTGCTAAATTGATCCCAGAACAGCTAGGCCTGCGCATACCCTGCATAGTGGAGAGAGCCCATCGCATTGGCCAACAAGCAGACAACAGGCCCAAACCCAGACAAGTTATAGTCAGGTACCTAAACTACGCTGACAAGGAGGCCATCATGCAAACATTTCGCCGCACACGCTCCTTGACAATAGATGGGGCTAAGTTGCTACTTTTTGCTGACTACTCCATTGAGGTGATGAGACAACGAAAGGCCTTTTCCCCAATATGCTCAACACTACATCACAACCAAGTGAAATTCTCCCTAGCATACCCTGCAGTGCTCCGCATCCAAACACGATCAGGAGAACAACTGACATTCACCTCACCCGAGGACGCTGAAAGGTACCTTGACTCTACAGGCAATGAAATGGAACATACTGGATCCACCAGGGAATACCCGACACAGCCCATCACCCCCCTCTCTACTCCGCGCAAGCAGCAACCTAGCCCCAACAAGCCTCCTTACAAACGGAGTCGCTTCACCCAACACCTGGATCGCTCAGGAAACCGCTGAAGTGGACCACCACCATCAGGCTCCTCTCAGGCACAGTATGAGTAGTATCACTTTATTTCTCATGCACATTGTTACCCCCAAGCGGGGATTTCCTATGAGGCGGGCATGAGGCACTTTATTTTTTCTCCCATCCCAGCCGTGAACGACTCTCCCCTGGGTCAAAAAGGCTGGACCCCCTCACTTGCAGCCATGACACGTGGCATAAAACCACAGCTGGGCCCACCTGGTCCCAATGGTATTGAACCAGGCCTAAAAGCTTGAAAGACTGCCTGCACCAGGTGCATAATAGCGAGCAACATGATACGCTCCTTTACAGTTATATTTCGATTCCAATCCCTAGTTGCTCTTTTTCTCCACCCTGGACAATGTTGTTTTATATGTATACCTACTATTAACTACATGTCTCTGCTCCTCACCTCCCCCCCCTACCCCCCCTCCCTACCACCTCTTCCCTTCCCCCTCCCTTCCCCCCCCACCCCCCCTACCCCCCCTTCCTCTGCCCCCCCCCCCGGTGCCTAATTGCGCACCGGTAATAGGTGCTGGCGAATGACGGGAACCCCCCCTGTCTGACTTAGCCAAATGTGGAAAAAAGTGAAGTTTTGGATGGTTTATGTTAAGTTATTTTTACAGATTCGTAATATGTTATATCCTCTTTTTTGTTTGGTACTGGTTGCACAAGGTTTAACTATGCTCTACATGCCTTCTATTATAGGGAACGTACAATGTTTGGGTGACCCCTTGACTGACGAGGCGATGCCCGCACACACCCTAGATATCCTGTTTCCGACACGGATCATTACTAAACGCAGGACATGGCTTCTGCAGTTGACGGGAATCACCTAAAGATTGTATCCTGGAACGTCAAGGGACTTCGCTCTCCAAGTAAGCGTATGATGATTCTAAGGCATTTAAAAAGACTGCGGACAGATGTGGCCCTACTACAGGAGACACATCTCTCCGCAGAAGATCTGACACGTTTACGTAAATTGTGGGTGGGGACGGTCTATGGTTCACCCGCAGTGGGGCGCAAGGCCGGAGTGGCTATCTTATTACACAGGAACCTGAAACACAGGGTGAATGACGTCAGGGCAGACCAGTTAGGCCGCAAAATAACGATTCATCTAAATGTGACGGGCAGAGACATAGCGATCACCAACATATACGCCCCCAACACACCTGATACTACCTTTTACAGGGACATGACAAGCTGGATTCAAGCAGCACCAGAGACCCTACACCTGGTAGGTGGTGACTTTAACGCAGTAATGTCTAATACGCTGGACCGCACAAGTAATACAACCAGTAGAGACCCAAGCAGGATAGCATTACACCCGCCCCAGACTATTCTTGCTCAGACTATGACCTCGCTACAACTGACTGACATATGGAGGCTGACACACCCCACAGACCGAGAATACTCCTTCTACTCCCCCCCCCACAACTCGTTCTCACGAATTGACTATTTTTTCGCGACACCTGCTCTTATGCAGCTGCTCCGCAACCCGACAATCCTGGACGCTAGGATCTCTGACCACGGACCCGTTACAGTAGGCCTGATTGATACACGACCTACCTCCCCTGCCAGAATGTGGCGTTTCCCCTCATATTTGGCAGAAAAAGAAGACTTCCGTAACATGCTAAACACAGCCTGGTCAGACTATAAATCCACTAATGCCATTCACCTCTCGGACCCGAATTTATTCTGGGAAGCCGGGAAAGCCTTTCTTAGAGGGAAAATTATTTCCTATACTGCTCAGTTCAAACGGCAGTCCGCTCAGCGGTACATCAAGGCCAGCGAGGCCTTACAGGCAACACACGAACAACTTACCCTAAATCGCACCCCTGACAACATTAAAAGTTGGAGAGAGGCCAAACGCGAGTTTGACTTCTGGTCCGAACAACAAGAACTGGCCAAAGCATCCTACACGACGCTGCACTTCCACAAATTTGGGAACAAAGCGGGCAAATTACTGGCGAGACTATGCTCGGGAACAAAACGCCCCACATACATCTCGGCACTTCAAAACAAAGATGGGACACTACTAACGTCACCCCAAGACATAAATAGAACACTGACAGAATACTATACCGACCTATATTCGGCGGATCCTGACCACCCGATAGAATCGGAAGCCCTTCTGGCAAAGCTTAAACTCCCCAGAATCCAAGGGGATCTTCTAGACTCCCTCAATGCGCCCATCACCTTGGAGGACGTCCAAGAGACAATTAAATCCTTGGCCTCCTCCAAGGCACCGGGCCCGGACGGCTACACTGCCGAATTTTACAAGGCCACTAGGGACGCTATCCCAGAAACCCTTACACAGGTCTTCTCAGCCATGTGGAAAGGGGGTCCTTACCTCCCCACTGGCACCCAGGCACACATCAGACTGATAGGCAAAAAAGACAAAGACCCCACACTCCCAGGATCCTATCGGCCGATCTCGCTAATCAATGTCGACGCTAAAATCCTCTCAAAAATAGTAGCATCACGCTTAGCCCAAATACTTCCGTCCTTACTACATACAGCCCAATCCGGATTCGTTCAGGGTCGCTCTGCCACCCTGAACATACGCAAAGTCCTCATGGCACTTGAATACGCCAAATCAAATCCAAAACAGGAAGTAGCCATAATGTCGTTAGACGCCGAAAAGGCCTTCGACAATATTAGCCTCTCCTGGCTGTTCAGGGTAATGTCACACCTTGGCTTCTCGGGCCCAATAATACCCTTTCTCCAACGAATGTACGAAGCACCCTCGGCACGTCTAGTTACCCCTGACTTTATCTCTAATACGATCCCCCTGACCAAAGGAACAAGACAGGGATGTCCACTGTCCCCACTCCTATTCAATATTGCGATAGAACCCCTATCAAGGCTACTTAACTCCCCAGATGGCGTCAGTGGAATCAACATAGGGAACCAGATCCTACGATCAGCCCTTTTCGCTGACGACATACTCTTGTTCTCCACAGCTCCCCTAACTGACTTTGCCAGACTTAAGGAAATCTTCCACACCTTCCGACAATGCTCAGGGTTACGTATAAACTTTGACAAGAGCGAAATACTCTCACTGACAACTGAAGCGACGCCTGACTGGAAACTACACTCACCACTAACAATAGCCACACACCATATAACCTACTTGGGAATACGCATTGGCCGCGAACCTTCATCCCTCTACACTTTAAATTTTCCACCATTGATAACTAAGATTGTAAAGGAGTTGGAAGCTTGGGCAGCTCTCCCCCTCTCGCTCTTTGGGAGATGTCACCTCTTCAAAATGGTCTCGTTTGCACGTCTGCTATACCCCATGCAGACCATTCCACTTTTGCTTAAACACAAGGATGTGAATCTAATTCACAAAGCACTCTCTAGTTTTCTCTGGTCTCGCAAGAAACCACGAATATCTCTGCAAAAAATGTCTCTCCCCAAGGCGGAAGGGGGGGCGGGCTTGCCCAATATACGTTTTTATAACCTAGCATGTTTACTTAGACAGGGTCTTGACTGGCTAACTGGCAAATCCAGGTACTCTAACACTGACCTAGAAGAAGCAGCAGTGCTCCCACACAACCTGTCAGCCATCCTCCACTCTAACCCCAACAAGCTTCCAATCCATCTCAAATCCAATGTGATGGTCAGAGACACAATTATAGCTTGGAGGGAAACGCGAAAACTCTTGGGCCTCCCCTCGAGCATTTCTCGCCACCTACCAATCCAAGGGAACCCAATGTTCATCCCATCTACTCTTCATGATGTTTTTGTACAGTGGCAAGCTAAAGGTCTCAACAAAATTACCTCACTCTTTCTTACAAGCCCGGGCAGGTTCAAACCCTTCCAAGTCCTGGCTAGGGAGTTTTCTCTCCCAGCAACCCATGTCTTCTATTACTATCAACTGGTCAGCTACCTAAGGAACTGTTACAAAAATGGCACCGACCCCCTCCAAAAGTCCTTTATAGACTCTGTGCTCTCCAGCGGAGACTACTCTATCGCCACCCTTTACTCACACCTCATTTCACACCAGTCGGATAAATATCATCTCCAACCGGTCCAGAAGTGGGCCGAGGTGTTTGGCGAAGAGAACCTAGCGGAAAAAATCATGGAAGGATACCAACAGATACGCAAACTCACCGTCTCCGAAAACTGGCGTGAAACGCAATTCAAAATCATGCACAGAGCATATCACCCTTTCCGTACTGATAAAGTTAACCCAACGCAAGAAACCTGCCCATGGTGTGATACTCCACGACCTACTCTGCTTCATCGCCTTTGGGAATGCCAGCCCATCTCCACATACTGGGACTCTATACTCCAATACATATACGACATCACCAAAGTGCACATCCCGAAGGGCCATCTAATCTGCCTCTTCGGACATGCTACCCTATCACCCTCTGAGACGGATAATGCCCCACACCACATTCCCCATTGGGCCCAGCTGTGCCTCCTAGTGGCACGCAGATCGATCATGCTACAATGGATCAAGACGCCACCGCCAAACCTACAGATGACCAAGAAGGCCCTCCTCTCACTCTTCTACCTCGAAAGACTGGACACCATAATGTCGAACTTCCAAACTAGCTCACGGTTTTTTGTCAGATGGCGCAAGTTTATGGAGAGTGAACTGTCAGAGGACACTCTAACTGACATCATGGAACCGTTTCGATACACCGAATGGTACCTCAAAAGAGAGCTTACCAACTCGTTGGGTAGACTTAAACTTCCCAGCCCACCAGACCCCCTACGTACCTCCGATGCATGAACACATAGCCGCACTTCTAAGCCCCTTGGCGCCCAGAGAGCAAACACAATCTCCTTACCAAGCTATGCTTCTCAAGGCCACCCTAAATAGTCTAGTATATGTAGATGTTAATACACGTTTGATAACGTCGCTTCCACTTCTGAAGGCTCTGTTTATGACACATGTTGCAACCGTACCTTGTCTTTCCTCCTCTTGTCTATATAATCCACAGTTTGTATACCAATTATTTCTGTTATGTTTGAAAAACCCAATAAATATTTTTCAAAAAAAAAAAAAACAGTATTTTATTTCGGCAGAATGTGGGGGCTTTTCAATGAGTCACACAGCCCAGTGAGGTCTGACAGATGATTGATGCTTCCTCCCACACCGTTCTACTGTAATTTGCACTTCAAGGCACACAGCCATGAACAATTCCTCTTCTATTGGCTTTCAAGTACCTTATAAAAGCAAAAACTTTTAATAATCTAACAGCAGTAAAAATGAAATATTCCTGATTATAAATAGAGAAATAAAACATGTTCTACTGAACTTTTGGTTATTTACAAATGATCTGACCAATGAATGTTTTTTGTATGCCCTGCCTGAGGATCTAGGGTTGTGCACTGGGCTGGGATTACCTCCAACCTGTGGTGGATCCTTTAGCACCCAAGGTGAAAAGAACAAAACACTCCCCCACCACTTTTCAAATCTTGCCGCCTCAACCTCCGCAACATCTCCAAAATACGGCCCTTCCTAACCAATGACACCACAAAGCTCCTAGTTCACTCCCTGGTCCTCACCCGCCTCAACTACTGCAACTCCCTTCTCACGGGATTACCTTTACATAGAACCCCCTTCAGTCCATCATGAATGCTGCTGCCAGGCTCATCTACCTTACCAATCACTCAGTGTCTGCTACACCTCTCTGTCAATCCTTCCACTGGCTGACACTCACCCAACTAATTAAATTCAAAATTCTACCAACAACTTACAAAGCCCCCAGCTACATCACTAACCTAGTCTCAAAATACCAACCTACTTGTTCCCTTTGTTCCTCCCAAGACCTGCTGCTCTCCAGTTCCCTTGTCACCTCCTCCCATGCTCGCCTCCAGGATTTTTCCTGAGCCTCTCATATCCTATGGAACTCCCTACCCCGATCTGTCCGACTATCTCCTACTCTGCTTGCTTTTAGATGATCCCTTTTCTTCAAAGAAGCCTATTCTGTCTTCACCTAACAACTGTACTTTTACTTTCTCCATCAGATCATTCCCCACAGTTTTTACCTTTTGTATCACTTGACCATCCCTCCTAGATTGCAAGCTCTAACAAGCAGGGCCCTCTAATTCTTCCTGTATTGTAACTGTAATGTCTGCCCTCATGTTGTAGAGTGCTGTGCAACCTGTTGGCACTATATAAATCATGTATAATAATAATATACATTACCCTGCACCATTCCCTTCCTGCCACAACCCCTCTTATTTACCCACTGTAAACATGCATAAGTCCCCACAAATTGTATGTGTGAAAATAGGGATTCAGTGTCAGGCTGGCTAGCAGATGTTCAAGGGCCATGTAGCCATGGGCCTGATGTATCAACATGTACTTACACATTTACTCTTCCCTTTGCACCCAGTGCATTTGGGTGAGTGAACTGATATCACATGACCAAGCTCAAAGCATGTTTGGAAAGGCATTTTTCGGACCTTCTATAGTTTTGTTACTGTATTTATCGGCCTATAACACGCACGTTTTTCCCCTTAAAATCAGGGGAAAATCGTGGGTGCATTTTATACGCCGACCCCCCGCCAATTGTGAGCTTCTTGGCGGTTTCGGCCGCTTTCGGAAAGCCGAAAGTCGCCGAAAATAGCAGAAGGCCGAGAGCTACCAAGCGCCGCCGAGATACACAGGACATCCGCTCTGTATCTCGGTGGCGTCATTTTTAAACCGCAAGCTGACACTGACAAGGCTGCAAATGACTGGCAAGGCTGAAAATGACTGACAAGGCTGCAATGCAAGGCTGCAAATGACACTGACAAGGCTGCAGATGGACACTGAGAAGGCTGCATTGATGGGCATTTTAAATGTAAGTTTTTTTCCTTAAACTTCCCTCCTAAACTTGGGGTGCGTGTTATACGCCGTTATATACGGTAATTCCTTTACAGCCTTGCAAGAAGATCCAGCACCACTTTGCTTTGGTGTAACCTGCATGCAAGTTGAGTGCAGGACAATATTGTGGGACAGGGGGGGGGCTGGGATTGGGCACAGACACTGAGGCAGGAAGCAGCAAAACTATGTGTGGTGTCTATTATATATAATGTAGCTTAAAGTTAAAGCACTAAATAATAAGTGCATGTGCTAGACCTACAGTCTACTTCTCTTAGGCCTCTGCAAAGTGCCACAAACACCTGTTAAAGCGGATCTTCATTGCATCTGAGCACCACAAACCAAAAACACCATTTAATTAATTTTTAAATATTTAAAGCAAACTCGCCCATCCATGTCCTTAAGCTTTATTTTGTTGAGAAATTACTTTGAAAAAGCACCCCCCTAGCTTTTCTGGCTGTGGCCATCTTGAGTAAGAGCAGATAATTTGTGCTGCATTTACTTCCTGGAATCCATCTGCCCTAAGCTTGAAAATGCATGCAGGAGAGCGTGCTTAGCTGAGAAACCCCCCTCCTCTCCTCCCCTCTTGAAGACTCCTGGAATGTATGGCATCATTTGCCAAGGCAAGAAACCAGAAACCAGGAAGCAACTAAATGTAAAAATAAGTTTAAAACAAGTAAATATAATATACTTTCCTATCTATTTACTAATGCTAGCAGCATGAGGATTACAAATAATCAATGTTGAGTGGGAGAGCAAATTCCACCTAATGCAGCTTCCTGTAATGGGGTGGCAATGATGCTGCATGTTCCTGCTGCTTACACTACAGTAGGCATACCTCCCAACTTTTTGCGATAGGAATGAGGGACACCTATTAGCAAAAGTATGAAGGTATAGGACACACCCCCTGCCACGCTTCCTTAACAGAGAATTATACAAAAAAAATGATTCTTCAAACCCGCAAGTGCTTTTTTTTTTTTTTTTAACTACTACTAGAGCTGCACGATTCTGGCCAAAATGAGAATCACAATTTAATTTACTTAGAATAAAAAGATGACGATTCTTGCAATGTAATTTCTTATTTTTAGGAGAGAGAGATTGATAGAGAGAGCGATTGGTTGAGAGCCTCTCCTCTCAGGTGTCCCCCTCTTCTTTCAAGTGACCCCCCCCTTTTCCCTCTCAAGTATCCCCCTATCCTCCTTTCAGGTGCCCAAACTTATCTCAGATTACCCCCTTTTCCCATTATCTCTCTAGTGATCTCCCTCCCCGTCAGGTGCCCCCAATCCCAGGATCCCCCCCTCAATGTTGTGTCCCCCTTGCTCTCTCTCTCTTCCAGGTGTCCCCCTCCCTGTCTCTTTCTCTGCCATGTATCCCCCCTCTGTGTCAGATGTCACCTCACCTGCTGCTGGATCTTGCCGTCCTCTGTCACAACCCAGTGTGTTGTGGCCTCGGTGGGACACACCTGGCACAGCAGGCAGAGCACCACGAGCAGAGAGACCCCCATCCGGGGGATCCGGTCAGGGCTCCTGTTTTGGGGGGGGGGGGGGGGGGGGGGGGCTGTACGGCCTGCTCCTGCTCTCCACCATGTTTCCTGCTGACATCACACACTCGGATGCACACAGGAAGAGGAAGCGCCCACCGCCATCTTGGTAGAGGTAAAGTCCCCTACCTATCAACACCGGGGGGGCGGGGCTGTCACTCTGACATACTTACCGACCAATCACATTGTTCTTTGCTGACATCAGACGTCTCATGCTGGCTCCGACGGCTTCCCCTCCGCTCCAAAACAGGCGTGTGTTTTGAATGGTCAAATCGTAGAATCGTTCCAATCCGGAGTTGCAATCTTGGCGGGCGGAGAATCACAATAACGATTCTCTGCAATTAATCGTGCAGCTCTAACCACTACGATTTATATTGGCTTTTGCAAATTACCAATGCAGACATTTAGAAATTGGATGAAAGGTTTAGCACTGGGAAACACCTTTTAAAAGAAAAATAGGGCATTTTATATAAAACTATATCGATCGAACCAAAATGAGGGACAAATGAGGAGGAAAGAAGGACATTGTTCCAAATCAGGGACAGTCCCTCGAAATCAGGGACAGTTGGGAGCTATGCAGTAGGATGAAAAAATGTTTCAGGGGGTGTGGCAACTAGGATTGTCACTGCTGTCTGTACCTAGACAGTCAGCACCTGGCCACGCCTAGTCCTGCCAACTGCTTTCAGAAACATTGCCTGTTACTAAAACCCTCCCACTGTGAGCTGCAGTGCCTGGGAAGTATGCGAGACACATGGAAGAAAGAGGATTTGGCTCAGTCAGCGAGGCTAAAGAAAGTTTTTTTTCTTTATTTTAGTGACTGGATTTGGTACTTACTTAGACTGTCATACGGCAGTCTTTGAACTTTAGGAATATCTATGACAGATACAACTGCCAAGTATCAAGCCACACCTGAAATATCAATAAACGCTGGAATGCCTCTTGAAAACTCTTAAAAAGTATTTATGTGGCATTGTCAAGTTTAACAATCTCCATTCCTTCATTGCTGGGATAGCTATGCTGCTCAGAAATAATCATAGTGGTAACAGAAAGACATTAAAGATGACTTGATAGTTTACAGGATCTGAAGACAGACTCAACATCCTTTCACCACCCCCATGAGGCTTCTGTAATTGACTCGGTCATAACCTCTTCCTAATCCAAACAGTATACATATCTATGGCGCAAGAAAGCAATATTGCTCATTGAAACAACAGAGTTATTTAAACTCTTTAAACATATTCCTGTTTACATAACTACTACATTATGTGATAGGATGGACTGATGCAGTCAGTTATGCAGTCAGTTAAAAAAAAAGAACATTTTTGGAAATGAATGTGTTTTTGTGCACACCTCGTATTTTCAATCTAGAGTAACCCTGACACATATTCTACCAGGAGATCTGCAAAAGAACACGGGTAACATTCATCTTTTGGTAGGCGGTGGGGTAAAGCCTCACTCTCTTGGAGAGCCACGGATGTTCTGCAATTAGTAATGTAGGGGGCAGGAAAAACCACAGGGCCCTTCTGACACACCCCAAAGTGTCAGATAGTAGTGGCACCTATAGCTCTCGAAAAGAAGCAAAAATGTTTTCCTTGCCAACAGCCACCACATTACAAAGTAAAAATAGAATAACAGGACGCTGACAATATTCAATGATGTTAGAGCAACCAGCAACAGGACCATAACCTACCTCTACCAAAGTATGTCCAATGTCCAGCTAGCTTCTGCATAGTGTAGCACTCTTCTCCACACAACGCTGATATTTTGGTGCTGTGGGAGCTAACATCAGCCGCTGCGAGTGTCAGTGCTGTGCAACCCACCTGCCCCTTCTAGCTACCTCCTCCATTGTGTCCAATCACTGAAAACTTTGCATTCTGTGAAAAAATAGCCTGGCAGGCGGTGAAAACTGACAGGTGATACTGACAGACCTTTGATTTGCGGTCCCTGGACATTCACACATGGGTGTTCTATCTAGCTATTGGATAATCTGCTCAGTACTTGGATACACCTTTTCTACACTTGCCCCATGATGATATGTTGATACACCTATCTGTCCTATTTGTCTTATAAACATCCAGTCTTTCACTGCCCTGGCGGTGTTCCAGCAAGGTGATGGCCATAGGTACCCCTATGCCTGCCCCCAGGCTATGCTTATGTACATCTTATGCAGACAACTCAACCTGCAAAAACAAATTTCAGGGAGGTGACGATTCGCGCTGGCACGACCCCCCAATGAAATGCAGTCCATCATTGTCCATCCGTGCCACCTCATCAGTGCCTACCAGCGCAGCCCATCAATGTCCATCAGTGTCTATTTGTTCCACCTCATCCGTGCCCACTAGTACATCCCATCAGTGTCCAACAGTGTCCTTCAGTGCCACCTCATAAGTGCCCACCATTGCAGCCTATTAGTGCCCATTAGTGCCACCTCCTCAGTGCCCACCAGTGCAGCCTATCAGTGTCCCTCAGTGCCATCTCAGTGTCTACCAGTGCCATGTCTTCAGTGCCCACCAGTGCAGCCCATCAGTGCAGGCTATCAGTGCCCATCAGTGCCACCTCATCAGTGCTGACCGGTGCAGCCCATCAGTGCAACCCATCAGTGCAGCCTACCAGTGCCCACCAGTGCAGTCCATCAGTGCCCATCAGTGCAGCCCATCAGTGCTGCCCATCAGTGCCGAACACCAGTGCCGAACACCAGTGCCGAACACCAGTGCCGACCATCAGTGTCTATCAAAGCCACCTGATCAGTGCAGCCCATCAGTGTCCTTCAGTGCAGCCCATCGGGGTCCATTAGTGCCACCTCATCAGTGCCCATGAGTGCCTACCAGTGCAGCCCATCAGTGTCCTTCAGTGCCACCTCATCAGTGTCCACCAGCGCAGCCTCAGTGTTCACCAGCGGAGCGCTCCCGGCTCTGTCCCGCCCCCTCCCCTGGCCACAGACAGAAGACAGAGCAGCTCGAGCGCCGGAATGGAGCATGGCCGCGGCAGCCGCTCTGTCTTCTGTCTCTGGCTGAGTGATAGGCCCAATCGGGTGTCCGGGAGCCCGCAGGCAAATGCGGGAGACTTGGGGTGTCTGCTTATGGTTCACCACAGTGATTGTTGCTCTATCCTGTAATATTGGGTCCTGAAGAAGCTAAGGATTGGCGAAACATTGACCTAGCAGATCTGGAACTAGGTGGACTTGTGTCTTTTTTAACCTGACTAACCTTGTCACATTTGCAATTGCCAATGCTGGCCCCAACAGTGCCAGAAGATCAGCGCTGTGGGGGAGAACCCAGTGACTGTAGGTGGAAGATTTATATACTATGCAGCAACAAGACATGAAACACACTTCATTTGAGGTAATTATTCCTGTGGTGCTGCATAACAAAAAATAAATAAAAAACATAAACCTCAGCTTTAAAAAGGCATTTACATTTCAGAATAGAAACATCTAGGTGCCTCCACGTAGGGTATGAGCACCTATCGAGCACTTCAGAAGCCCAGATATTGGATGAGCTCTGACATGCCCCCTAACTTCCTTGGTCACCAACTCTACCAGTCTTGTCCTTCACCATTGCTTAGTGAGGTTGCCAATCACAGTGTTGGAGCAACTGGAGCTGGAGAGGTAGGGCAAGCAGTCGACTTCATAGTAACTAATGATTCCCAGCCCAATTCAGGTGTCGTCCAAGAGATTCCCCGGTCGAAAGCTGAATGTAAACAAAAGGGCTAGGCATACTGGCTGATGTCATTATCCAAATGTGGCGGACCTGATGGGGAATACAGGAAAAAAAATAAGCCGCACTACAATTAGCTTTTCTTAATAATCAGTGCGTTGACTGCATTCACTAATGTCTCCAACCCTCCTTGATGCGTTTCACCACTCTTAGCTTGCTCATAAGGGTCGGGGGAAGTCCCTGCAAGAAAAGATAATTAGAGTGCGGCTTATTTTTTTCCTATTTTCAGTGAGGAGTGGAGACAGACTGTGATGGCTGGCACCCAGGTTGTCCATGTGCAGGAGAGGCCAATCTTGAGCAGAGCTTAGGATGTGTGTGTGTCTCGGACTTGATGGGAAGCTAGTCTCGGATTTCCCCATGGGGATCCACCTACCCAACTCCATGCCTGCCTATTGCCTGTGCTGTCAAAAAAAGAGCAAGCTGGAGCTAATGGGGAACCAATCTCTCAGTTCCACATCAGGCTCCACCAACAAATCAGAAAACTCGTCAGCAATGCACCCGTCTGTGTGAAGGGTGCAGTGGCTAGGAAGAAGCTTAGTAATGTGTAGGTCTCCTGCCCTGCCAGACAGGGCTGTTCTGTGTGGGTGGCAGAGCTGTGTATATTTCAGGACTGTATAGACAAAAATACAAATCCTTGACAGGTAAAATAGCTTTCAAATATGTATTTTCTCCTGTGTATTAAAGAAGTTGTAAACATACTTACATAGTAGGTGAGGTTGAAAAAAGACACATTTCCATTAAGTCCAACCTATGTGTGTGATTATATGTCAGCATTACATTGTATATCCCTGTATGTTGCGGTCGTTCGGGTGCTTATCTAATAGTTTTTGAAACCATCGATGCTCCCTGCTGACACCACCACCTGTGGAAGGGAATTCCACATCCTTGCTGCTCTTACAGTAAAGAACCCTCTACGTAGTTTAGGGTTAAACCCCTTTTCGTCTAAATTTAATGAGTGGCCACATGTCTTGTTAAACTCCCTTCCGCAAAAAAAAGTTTTATCCCTATAGTTGGGTCACCAGTACGGTATTTATAAATTGAAATCATATCCCCTCTCAAGCGTCTCTTTTCCAGAGTGAATAAGTTCAGTGCTCGCAACCTTTCCTCATAACTAATATCCTCCAGTCCATTTATTAGCTTAGTTGCCCTTCTTTGTACTTGCTCCATTTCCAGTACATCCATCCTGAGGACTGGTGCCCAGAACTGGACAGCATACTCTAGTTGCAGCCGGACCAGAGTCTTGTAGAGTGGGAGAATTATAGTTTTATCTCTGGAGTTGATCCCCTTTTAAATGCATGCCAATATCATGTTTGCTTTGTAAGCAGCAGCTTGGCATTGCATGCCATTGCTGAGCCTGTCATCTACAAGGACCCCCGGGTCCTTTTCCATCCTAGATTCCCCCCAGGAGGTTCTCCTCCCAGTGTAAAGATTGCATTGATATTTTTTCTACCCAAATGCATGATTTTAAATTTTTCTACATTAAACCTCATTTGCCATGTAGTTGCCCACCCCATTCATTTGTTCAGATCTTCTTGGAAGGTTTCCAGATCCTGCAGAGAAGTTATTGCCCTGCTTGGCTTAGTGCCATCCCCAAATACAGAGATTGAACTGTTTACCCCATCCTCCAGGTCGTTTATGAACAAAATAAATAGGATTGGTCTCAGCACAGAACCCTGGGGGACCCCACTACCCCCCTCTGACCATTCCGAGTACTCCCCATTTATCACCACCCTCTGAACTCGCCCTTGTAGCCAGTTTTCAATCGATGTATTCACCATATGGTTCATGCCAACGGACCTTATTTTGTACAGTAAATGTTTATGGGGAACTGTGTCAAATGCTTCAAACCCTTGCATTCCATGCATTGAGGTGAAAAACCTCTTGTAGTGCACCAGCCCCCCCAGATTTCCCCTTTTACTTACCTGAGCACGATCGTTCCTGCGCTGGAGACGAGCACACCTGCTTCAGCCGGTGTCTCGGGTCCTAATTGGATAGATTGATAGCAGCACAGCCATTGGCAGAACACGGGAGAGCCCGATGGAGAGCCCTTCTCCGACAGGGCACTCGAGAAGAGGAGAAGCCATGAGCGCCACTGAGGGACCCCAGAAGAGGAGAATTGGGGCCCCTCTGTGCAAAACCAACTTTATATATTGCAGCAGACAAATTGGACACTTATGACACATTTTTGGGACCATTGACAATTATACAGCGATCAGTGCTATAAAAATGCACTGATTACTGTATAAATGTTACTGGCAGGGAAGGGGTTAACACTATGTGGCGATCAAGGGGTTAACTATGTTCCCTAGGTGTGTTCTAACTGTAGGGGGGGTGGGACTGACTAGAGGAGGAGAGAGATCAGTGTTCATACTTAGTATGAACGCACAATCTGTCTCCTCTCTCCTGAGGAGACAGTCACAAGCAATTGCGGGACCTCGGCGGTCATCGCGCCTGCCACGCACTCACTAGTGGCCAAAAGGCGTAGCGATGTGCTACTGAGGCGGCTGGTCAGCAAGCAGTTAATGCATTCTATGCACTAAGATAAAAAGCCTTCTGCACAGCTCCCCTCAGCCCCCCCCCCCCAATATTTGCCTGAACCTTGACCTTCCGGGACTCTCCCCTCTGATTGGCTGAGACACAGCAGCTGTGCCATTGGCTACCACTGCTGGCAATCAAACTCAGTTAGCCAATCAGGAGAGAGAGGGGTGGGGCCAAACCACAGCTCCCTGTCTGAATGGATACATGGAGCTACAGCTCTGCTCGGGTGCCCCCATAGCAAGCTGCTTGCCGTGGGGTCACTCAACAGGAGGGAGGGGCCAGGAGCTCCAGCCAGGGACCTGAGAAGAGGAGGATTCGGGCTGCTCTGTGCAAAATCACTACACAGGGCAGGTAAGTATAACATGCTTATTATTTTAATTCAAAAAATGCATTAGGATAAAAAAAAAAAAAAAAAAAAAACACTTCTGCCTTTAGAACCACTTTAAAAGGGTTTGTAAAGTCACTATGGGACTTTACATGTACCCCCTCAGGTTTAGGATGCCATCAGCAATAGTTTATATGTTTTTTATAAATGAAAAGACTAAATACCTTTTCTAACACCGCCGCTGTGCTGTCACACGATCTCCCTGCGCTGGTCTTCCCTGATCTATGGAGAGAAGCGGGAGGGGCCGAGATTCCCCAGTGACGTCAGCCAGCCAGCACAGGGGGACCATGTGACCGCACAGTGGCGGTATGGCAAAAGGTATTTAGCCTTTTCATTTAAAAATCACATACACTATTGTTGATGGCAGCCTAAACCAGAGGGGGTACATGTATTTATGCTGCATACTGCAGCTGACAGTGAGGGAGAGGGCAGAGGGAAGAGCCTGTCAGAGCTCATCAGAAAATAGCAGTGGGGTGATGGAGACATGTAAACTGACCACGGTAATCATAGATCAGCAGCCATGATTACCGTGGTCAGCACAGACAGGGGGACACTGGAATTGGCAGGATTAACCACGTATTTTACAAGATAGGAAGGAAAAAATGACATAGCACGAGCACTGTGCTATAACAGCATGCCTTAAAGAAACAGGATCTTATTTATATTTTGAGGGTTACAACCACTTTAAGGGATACAGAATTCAGCTATTCTGAGACAACTGGGTTATACTGCCACCTACAGAAGGATTTGGTGGCAGTATAACCCATTCATCTCAGAACAACTGAATTGTGTGTCCCTTAATGAATGATTAATAAAGATGGACTTCCGCTCTAAAGCTGGCTAGTACACAATGCTCCTCAAATGAAAATTTTTGAACACAATTCTACTAGTGTATGGCCAGCTTAACTCCTTGAAGCATCCAAAAAAAAAGAAGGGTAGATAAAACAGGCAGGAGCTGCTCAGTCTACCTGAATAGATCCTCCAGCTGGTGTCTGATCTCTCCAGCAGGGACGGGTCTGGAAGGGGTTGCTGTTAATTACTAGCAGGTGATGCAAGCCGCAGGCCCCAGCGGGAGAACATGGCACTGAGCTGCCTGACACAGCACTGCATCCTCATTCTTTAATTAAACGCTCATTAACTCAGCATCCTCTAAGGTTTTATCTGTAGAAGGCGAACGCTGTAACACATTCTGTTATCTGACGGCAGTTTCTCGCTCTGCTGAAAAGAACTAACCAGGAAATATGGAGCAGCTCTGCTCTAGAGAATCTACAACAGGAGCGTTTCCCTACTCGTATTTCTCTGATAAGTTTGTTTCCAGCGAATGCAGGGTAAGGCTTCATTGCACTGGCTTTTATTTTTTATTTTTTTTTAATTCCAGCTCCCCTATGTACCAATATAGCATTTATGTACTGTGTAAAAATTAAACAGCTTTCCATGAAATTCTACACTGGCTTACCCAACTCTCTTCATAGCTGTTTAAACACACTGCTCGATTACTTCTGCCTTACTTCCTGGTCAGACTTTAGGTCATGACACAGGAAGGTATTGACCAGCTGATCTCATTAGCACACACCCTGTATTATTTACCCTCAGCTGGTCAACTCCTTCCTGTGTCATGACCCAAAGTCTGACCAGGAAGTAAGGCATAAGTAATCGACCAATGTGTTTGACGGCTTCCGGACCGCCCACTGTAATATACTGCTGCGTGAAACAACGTACCTGTACGTTAGTTCCTGTGCAGAGGAACCCGCCCCTACTGTGATTGGACACATCAGCGTGTCCGGCGGACGCGATGGCCATAGGCCACCTGCGACCGTTCATAGGAGAGGCAGAATGGCAGTCTGCCTATGTAAACAAGGCAGACCGTCGTTCTGTCACAGAGGAATAGAGAGATCTGTGATTCCCACTAATCGGGAACACAGATGTCTCTCTTCCTCCAGTCAGTCCATCCCCCCACAGTTAGAAAGCATTCCCTAGAGCACACTTAACCCTTTGATCGCCCCTGATGTTAACCCCTTTCCTGCCAGTGTCATTTATACAGTAACAGTGCATTTTTTTTAGCACTGATCACGGTATTGGTGTCACTAGTCCCCAAAAAGTGTCAATTAGTGTCCGATTTGTCTGCCGCAATGTCGCAGTCCCGCAAAACAAAAAAAGAAAATCGCTGATCGCCATTACTAGTAAAAATAAAAATGGCATAAAAATATCCCATAGTTTGTAGACACGATAACTTTTGCGCAAACCAACCAATATTCGCTAATTGGGATTTTTTTTTTTTTTTTTTTTAACCAAAAATAAGTAGAATACATATTGGCCTAAATTGATGAAGAAATTTAATTTTTTACATATTTTTATTGGATCTGTTTTATAGCAGAAAGTAAAAGATATATTGTTTTTTTTTTTTTTTCAAAATTGTCACTCTTCTTGTTTAAAAACTGCAGAGGTGATCAAATGGCACCAAAAGAAAGCTCTATTTGTGGGGGGAAAAAAAATTAGTTTGGGCACAGTGTCGCACGACCGCGCAATTGTCAGTTAAAGTAACGCAGTATCGCAAAAAATGGCCTGGTCATTAAGGGGGTAAAACCTTCCGGGGCTGAAGTGGTTAAACAGCTATGAAGAGAGTGAAGTAAGCCGGTGTAAAATTATTAGAAAGCCGTTTATTTTTTGCTAAATAAGTACATTAATGCTATGTTGGCAAATAGGGGAGCTGGGATTTAAAAAAAAAAAAGGTGAACAAAAAGGTGAAGCAGCTCACTATTATCCTATGTGTCCATGCACATTAGGACAATTAAAGGCATATTTTGAGCTCAACGTTTAGAGGCAGGAAAAAATAAAAAAATAAAACTCTTCTGGCTTGCATTCCTGTTCGGAGCTTTCTGGCAGAAATAACGCAAAACTCTCCTAAACTCGTCTAAACTTTTGTACAAAAATACTCTATATGAGCGTTTTTTTCTGTCAAGGGAACTGGAATTTTTCCATGTGCCATGTGTGCATGGGGCAAAAAAAAAAAAAAAAAAAAATATATATATATATATATATATATATATATATATATATATATATAGATACTGTAAAAGGGTTCCATAGCAAATCCTTTGTGTAAGTATTAGAGGGAATCTGTCTCTTTGCTCCTCCATAGCTAGAAGTAACGGGTATCTTCAGCAGATGAATGGAGTAAAGACAAGTTGCATATGTGCTGCTAGGATCAGGTTCAATAATGAACCTGTTGCTTTGCCCTGCATGGACAAAGGACAACATTTTTGTAACATTTTGAAAAAAAAAATAAAAAATTACAACGCCTAACCCTTTTTGTTACCAGAGCTCATTAATGCCTAGATACTCGGGCCAAAACTAGAAGCATCAGCATAGTTTTTTTTATCCTAACAATAAAGGTATGACTAATCTGCATAACTGTGGGTTACCGTCCTTTCTGGTCATATCAGTCAGGGGCTTGACCAGAGACGAGAAGTTACGAATAAACTTCCAATAATAGTTGGAAAAGCCAAGAAAACGCTGCAGAGGATGTAAACCCATGGGTCGGGGCCACTGTAGGACTGCTGAAAGTTTCTCTGGGTCCATCGAAAAACCAGTAGTGGAAATGACATAACCCAGACATAACCTGTTCACGATGGAATTTGCACTTCTCCAATTTACAATAAAGATTGCTCCCTCTTCGTTTCTGAAGCACACGACAGACATCTGTGTGGTGGCTCTCCAGGGACTTGGAAAATATGGGAGGATATCACCAAGATAAACCACCACACATAACTGCAACAAATCTTGGAGGACATTGTTAATAAATTCCTGGAAAACTTCCGGGGCGTTACAAAGGCCAAAAGGCATTACGAGGTACTCATAATGGCCTGTTCTGGTATTAAAAAGCAGTTTTCCACTTAATCTTAATCCTCACAAGATTGTATGCCCCTCTCAAATCAAGCTTCGTGAAAATCGTTGCTCCCTTGAGGCGGTCAAATAACTCTGTAATCAATGGAATCGGATAGGCATTCTTAATCGTGAAACGATTGAGACCCCTATAATCAATACAAGGTCTCAGTTCATCACTCCTCGTCTTTACAAAGAAGAAGGAGATGAGGATTTGCAGATGAAACCTTGAGAAAGTGCGTCTGCAACATACTCCTCCATGGCCTTATCCTCCAAGGCCGACAAAGGGTAAAACTGGCCACGAGGGGGTATAGCACCAGGTTGAAAATCAATTTGCGCAATCATACAACCGGTGTGGAGGCAAACTACTGGTGCAGAGGTACTCCTCCGGCAGTGAAGAGGTGCGCAGGACCTTGACTACCATCTGGAAGCATGTCTTACTGCATTGTGGCGACCAGGAGTGAACCTCAGCACGGAGCCAATCAAAAGAGGGGTTGTGCCTCTGTAACCAAGGATAACCAATAACCAGTGGAAACTTAGGTGAGGAAATAACTTGGAATTGGATTATCTCATGGTGAAGAGTCTCTACGGCCATAGACAACGGAACAGTCTCATGAGTCACATGGGCAGGCTGTAGAGGTCTTCCGTCAAGAGCCTCAATGGCAAGTGGAGTGTCACGCAGCTGCAGCTGAATCGAGTGCTTCAATACAAAGGCAGCATCGATGAACAGGCCTGCAGCCCCAGAGTCGATTAAAGCCTGTATCTCGACGGAAGACTCAGCACAAGAAAGGGTAACCGAAACCAGGGGCTTATCCTTCTGGATAACTGAGGACGAAACAATGCCACCTAAGGTCTGTCCGTGACAGGACCTCAAGGTTCGGGCGTTCCTTGGACGGGTAGAACAAGACTTCAAAAAGTGACCTGCCTGGACACAATAAAGGCACAATCCCTCCCTCCTCCTATGGGTTCTTTCATCCACAGAGACGCGAGAAGCCCAAGTGCATTGGTTCATCTTCACAGACCGACTCGGTACCAGGAGGCATGGGAGGTGAGGGAGGCAAGGGTGGGACTGCAAAGTTGGGAGACAAATGTACAGGAGGCTTCCGCAAGCGCTCCTTAAAAGGGAGTCTCTCCGAGTCTGGAGTCAATGAGGATGGCAAACGTGATCAACCTCTCTAGCTCAGTGGGTATATCTCGGGCTGCTATCTCATTCTTGATGGTATCAGAGACCATGAGAAAAAGCAGCCACGAGGGCCTCATTGTTCCAAGCAACCTCCGCTGCAAGAGTAAGGAATTCAATGGCGTAATCGTCAACAGTTCTCATACTCTGTTTAATGGACATAGAGCATGCAGGAACGTCAAATACCATTTTAAAAGAAGTCACAAACTCAGGGTAGCTCAAGACAACAGGTTTTTGCGTCTCCCACAGAGGGTTTGCCCAGGCCAAGGCTCTCTTAGAAAGCAAAGAGATCACAAAACCTACTTTGCTTCTGTCCTTGGGAAACGCATGGGGCAGCATTTCAAAGTATAACTCAACCTAGTAGAAAAACCTTCTGCATTGGACTGGATCGCCCCCAAATCACTGGGGAAGCAGAGCGGAACCAGACATACCTCTTATAGGCGGGAGCAGCTGCAGGGATGGCCTGCAACCCAAGTTGTACCGGAGTAGCCACAGTGGGAGATTCCAAGTGAGCCATGCTACTCAAGAGCGTTTGCAACACCATGGCAAACTGATCCATGCGGTAAACCTGCTCATCCAATCTGGAAAAAATATTACCAACAAGTGGATTCACTGCATCTTCTGAATTCATGGCCTTCGCCTACTGTCAGAAGCCATGAATCAGACTGAGACAGATGTACAATTAAATCACATTTGTTTAATAATAATAAAAAAAGGTAAACAGAGTAAACGTAGTGAAAACATAGCCAGAGTTCTGGAACCAGAACGCATAGTCAGACAAGCCAAAATGCCAGGAAGCCAGAGATGAGCGTAGTAGGATCTGGAGCCCGAAGGAATGTCAGCCAAGCAAGTCTTTAACAGGAACACAGGGGAGCATCTCTAGAGATGTGACCAAGGCGAAGGCAGAGATCATCTGGACTGGACGACTTAAGTAGACAGGACTGACAAGCAGGATATCATCAACAGGTGAGTCACTGTGGCAAGATAGGAGCTGGCAATTAGCCCACAGCTGAGCAGCCAGCGCGACTCTGCACTGCCCCCTCGTCACTGGCTTTGATTGACAGCACTGGGAGCCAAAGGCCGGTGCCCCAGCAAAGCCAGCGAGACCCAGAAGTAAGGGGAGAAAAGATATGCAGACATGTAAGGCAAGTAAAGGGGGGCTAAGGGGGATGCTAACACCTAAACATCTTTTACCTTAATGCAGGGAATGCATTAAGGTGTCATAATGTAGAGAATAAGATTTCCTTTCATTTGAGCCCAGTCTTGCCACACAGATTTACTCCATCCCTGAGAAATCCTCTTTTATTGTTCAGTTAGAAAAATCTTGACAAAGTGCTGAAAATTTTGTCAAAAACGCCCCCTTGCTGTGAGTGACAAGTGCTTTACAAATCTCATGCACTAGCCTGAGACAGGCACATCCTGTGTAAAAAGTTCACAATTCGCATCCCCCTCCCCTTCAGCTCTCCCAGGATTGGCTTTCTTTGCTGTGTTTTGACTGGCTGTTTCTCATCATGGGATGTGATCCACAGACCAGAGTGAAAGGAAATTTATTCTCGAGTGAACAGCAAGAAGAATATAGGGGAGATGTATGTAGTCAGAGTTGGGCAGAGTAGAACATCCAGTGATCTGATGGTTGTTATAGTGCAGTGTGTGTGTCTGAGGTCACCTGATCACAGAAAACATTCCTTTCCATCACCAGGATTTGTTATGTGGGGGAGGGGTGGATTTCTCACTTTTTATAATTACACAGGATGTGCCTGTCTCAGGCTAGTGCATGAGATATGTAAATCGCCTGTCACTAACAGCAAGGGGGCGTTTTTGACAAAGTTTTCAGCACTTTGTCAAGATTTTTCTAACTGAACAATAAAAGAGGATTTCTCAGGGCTGGAGTAAATCTGTGTGGCAAGACTGGGTTTACATCCACTTTAAGGTAAAAAACGTTTAGACTTTACAACCCCTTCAAGGCCTGGCAGGTGATCATGTAAACAGAATCCTACAGCTCCATCTGCTGCCTGGAAATAGTAAATATGAAATATGTATGTGCAATATTTTTCATGCCTAACAAATGAAAATATATTTATTTTGTTATGAAACAAAACAATAAACTTTTAAAAGGTAAAGTATAAGTAGATCAACAGAAAAATTCATCTGTTACATATCAATAAAGAAATAAGTCTTTACTACTGTATTTTTCTGTATGGGTGCATCCATTAATCATTAGTACACAGGGACTGATGTGATAAAACATGAAGTGGTGTCATGAGACTTACTTCCAAGTAGTTTTGCACTCCAAGAACTGCTTGGCTGGCCGGCGCCCTCATCACCCCACTAAAATCAGAAACATGGTATTCAGGTCATTTGATTTCCAGAAAGGCAAAATAGACACAGAAACTGCAAGTAGCCCAGAGGACATTATATACATCTGATCAGATCTACATAATCCCTGTTGTTCTATATGCTACACTACAGATGTATACAGCAAGCACAACTGACACATGACCTCAGGTTACAAAAAATCTAGAGGGCTGTGGTGTTTATACTTGGCTTGGGGGGGGGGGCAGGAGGGGCAGCTGCCCTGGGCGCAATGCTTTAATGCTGGGATGTGGGCACCCTAACCCTAAAAGAAGTGGATGCAGTTTGGCATCTTTGCCCTGGGCGCTGGATGGCCTTGCCCCAGCCCTGCTGGCCAGCTAGTGAAACGAAGTGGCTTCAGGTGACCAGTTGCCTGGACAGGAGCGATGAATAAAAGGCAAGTATTTCACCTTTTCCTTCTCCCCCCCCCCCCCAACCAAACAAGTGGTTGGAGTGGGGCTTTAAAGCTGAAGTGAATCCAAAATTATTTTTGGCCATATGCCCAGAGAAATAAGTTAGCTGAAATGATGTGTGCTCCATCTCTGGCTGCTGCAGCTTTTGTTACTCTTGTTATCTCTTAAACTGGCCAAACATGGATTGAAATTCAGCAGGGCCCAGATGAATTTTGATCAGTGCATGGGTACCCTGGTTGTACACAAGTCCATCTATCGATTACTTGTGTACAACCAGCCTGTTGGGTTTTTCCCCAAACGATTATAGCCGGCAACACTAAATGATTGTGTTCTGGCAGTAGGAAGAGCTTCCTGCTGGCACAACACAATAGAGCTGCAGGAAATCGAGCAATTTTCTTTCCTTTCACCATGGTCGAATCTAAGAAAATTTCATAATCTATGGCCTGCCTAAGTCTTGTTATCTCTTACTTTTACGCAAGCAACATCCCGGAGTGGTGATTTAAGCTGGCCATACACTGATCAAAATTCGGCTGGTCCAGCGGGGATGTGTGGACTCCCCTCATTTGAGAGAAGTCGATCGCTTAATTAGCGTCTGTCGAAGAAACTTGTTGGAAAACTTTAAATTGTGTGAAAACCCAGAGGAACTAGTACTACAACATATCCAAATGTGGGGTTCCTAGCACTAAGTGGCCCCAAGATACGGGGCCCCAAATTCGGTTCGGAAAATGTTATTCTCTGCTGCAGGTGTTTGACATTTGCCGACCCGATTTTGGGGCCCCATATCTCGGGGACACTTAGTGCTAGGAACCCCACATTTGGTGTGCAAGCCCAGCATAACTACAGCATATGCAAATTTGGGGTTCCTAGCACCAAGTGACCCCGGGATACAGGGCCCCAAAATCGGTCAACTGTGCATTTGCAGCAATGTCATTTCTGGACCCTTTGGGTCCAGAGACCCCAAATTTGGCTGCAGCCAGGGGGCATCTAGGAACCCTTAACTACCAAGTTTGAAGTTCGGGGGACCTATGGCTGCAAATGGGCACAGTGAGGCTGGAAATGGGCATTGTTGACCCTCTTTTCCACTTACAGTAGCTGCGCATTTCTCACCCTAGGCTTATACTCGAGTCAATAAGTTTTCCCAGTTTTTTGTGGTAAAATTAGGTGCCTCTTATATTCGGGTTGGCTTATACTCGAGTATATACGGTACAATGTTATAAAAAGGGAATTCCTCCATCCAACTTGTTTGTGTGGAGCATCAGTTTTTTTTTTTCTTTTTGGGGGGGGGTCATTTAGCCCGCTAGCAGAAAAAAAAAAAAAAACAAACACATGTATTGTCATCTTTATTCAAACTATTGTTCACAAATGGTGGATTTTCAATTACTTACTGCATTCTACATAAAAGGTTAAGTAGGGAGATCTGTTATCTGCATTTGTTACTTCATGAATAGCACTTTTGGTGTATGATTTTCACCATCACACCCTTTTCTGATATATATATATAAATTTTTTTATTTAGCGCAACTTTTTTTCCTTCCCATATTTCTGTGTAATATCGCACTTGGTGTTGCTGCTATTAGTTTTTTCTTTTCTTTTTTGTCCAGCACAGTTTTCCTTGAAATAATAAGTAGGGAGAGGAGAGGCAGAGGAGCTGGGCCAGCACAGAGAATAATTAGACAATCCCAAAGGATGGGAAGGCTGTGCAAGGAGCGAGGGGACTAGGTTAGGGAATAAACACTCTCTAGCAAGCTTCAGAAACACACTAGAAGTTAACAAAAAAACATTTATGGAGAACGAGCGCTGCAAGTAAGCATTTGAAATACTTGACTATTGCCTGCGTTTGTTTAGGTTGGTGACAGGGTCTCTTTAAAATCTTGAGTACATGGTGCACAAAAATAGATGGAAACAAATCCAACAAAACAATCGTGACTCAAGCCTCCCTCGTGTGACACTTTCCAACACATATACAGTGATTCAGTGTGACTCACCAGCTCAGCCAGGCTTGTGTAAAGCCAGACACAGATTTATGAAATATAACAGCAGCCGAGTAAGTTAATTAGCATAATTAGAGGAAATAGGGGCACAATATTTTTAATAACATCATGTCATTTTCTTTTTTACATCTGTAAAAATGATATTTCCACCTTTTTAGAGGAAGCCTAGTAAAAATACAAGGCTTTTTCTGAATGGCTGAGAAGTCCAATTTGATTTAGTCCGGGCAGCAGACAGGAAGTCCTTGAACTGCTGCTGGAACAAAGTGCTGATTATTGAACGGAGATAATGCCAGCACAATATGACAGAGTGCTGACAAAGGTCAAATAACTGGTAATTCTGCCATCTCAGCCTAAATTTACTTTGTAAAGTGAAAGTAAACATTAAGGCCCCTTTCACACTGGGGCGGGAGCCACGGCAACGGTAAAGCAGCGCTATATTTACCGCTGCTTTACCGTCGTTTTAGCCGCGGAATTCGGCCGCTGGCGGCGCCGTAGCGGTGCTTTGCGCCGGTATTACCGCGGTGTCCCATTGATTTCAATAGGTAGGAGCGGTGAATACACCGCTCCTGTACCGCTCCAAAGATGCTGCTAGCAGGACATTTTTTACCGTCCTGCTAGCGCACCGCTACAGTGTGAAAATGGGGCCGGTTTTTTCAGGCGGTGTACAGGCGCTATTTTTAGCGATGTACCGCCTGAAAACCGCCCCAGTGTGAAAGGGGCCCAAGTTGGGTTTTAGTCCAATCAGTTTTATTTTTTACTGTTGCTCAGGCAGACTGAATGATGAAAAAGTAAGAAGCTGATTAGCCAGGAAAAGGAAACAGACAATACCGTTCTGTAGACCTCAACCATGAAGCCTGTCATGGCAAAAATAATGCAACACAGGCAAGCAACCTGTGATTTTACAGCTAACTATAGGAGGTTAAAATGGTTGTAAACCTCAGACATAAAATAGGAACAAAGCATATCCCTCTATAGTGTGTACCTATCTCAATTAAGAGCACTAAGTGTCATTTTTGTCTGCTGCTTTGTTACTCTATCAGCATGAATCACTTCTGACAAGTTCTCCTGACACCAAGAGAAAAAAGGTGACAGGAAAGGGAGCTCCAGCCGATCGACAGCCTCAGCTCTGTTCTTGTGTGAGGAAGTGTCCCTTCCCTCCAATCAGCTCTCTGCCCCCTTTTTTTTGACAGCTCGGGCAAGCTTTAAAAATTCTGGACCGTAACCACCTTCCGCCCACCGTATAGACAAATGATGGCGGGCAGGGTGCTCTCTTGTTCTGTTATGACGTCACCCCAGTCTCACCGAGCGCTTGTGCGGCAATCATGGGCACACTGTGTCCCTGGCTGTGTCCAATGATGAGGCTCTTTACCCATGTGATCAGCTGTGTTCAATCACAGCTGATCACATGTAAACAAGAAAATGCCAGTTATCGGCTCTCCTCGCCCCATAATGACAGAGTATAAGATCAGGGCATTTCCTCACAGGGGAGACCTGTACAGATCATCAGTGCCCTACCAGTGCAACCCCAACAGTGATGCCAATCTGTCCCATGGGTGCCTGCTCATCAGTGCCACCTAACAGGGCTCATCAGTGCTGCATATTAGTGCCGTCTCATCAGCGCCCATCAGTGAAGGAGAAAAATTACTTATTTACAAAAAATTTTTTACAGAAACTAAGAAAAACTTTCTTTTTTTATTTGGACTTTTTTCGTGTTTTTATCAAATAATAAAAAAAAAACAGAAGTGATTAAATACCACCAAAAGAAAGCTCTATTTGTGTAAAAAAAATGATAAAAATGTATTTAGGTACAGCGTTGCATGACCGCGCAATTGTCATTCAAAGTGTGACAACGCTGAGAGCTGGCCTGGGCAGGAAGGGGGGGGGGGGAAGTGCCCCGGTATTGAAGTGGTTAAACAGATGTAGAGGTGAGGCAGTCACTGCACTGGGTATATGCAAGGCTATACAACCACTTTAAAGTTTTTT